>ML789828.1:369919-391686 GCA_009831015.1 Picea engelmannii
CAAGGTGGTCTCCAGGAGTAGTGTAACATCCATTGGGCCCAATGGTTGGAATCCCAACCCCACCTGAAAGAGGTTGTGGCCAGTTGAGCTATGTAGGGCTCAGTTGTAGCTATGTTGGATGTAGGGAAGACTATCATACCATGTGTGGGGGTGATTGGAATTGTACATGTGAAGGATATGCACGATCATCCAATTGACAACCTCATTTTGGCCATCTGCCCGGGGGTGGAAGGCAGTGGATTTGATGAGCTTGGTGTCCAGCAGTGACCAAAGGCTTGACTAGAATGTGTTGAGGAACCGACTGTCCCGATATAAGATAATGGTTTGTGGGATACCAAAATGTACCCATACTCGTTCAAAGAATATCTTGGCAGTGGCCTCTGTTGTGATTCTCTTCTTGCAGGTGACCAAAATATCCATCTTGGAAAAGCGATCAACAACCAAAAAAACATATTCAAATCCCCTCTTGGTGGATGGAAGGCCTGACATGTAGTCCATTGAGATGGATTCCCATGGCCTATCGGGAATAGGAAGAGGGGTGTGCAGGCCATGTTTCTTAGTGGTTGGTTTGGAAATAGCGCAGGCGATGCAAGACCTGATATACTTGTCAACATCTTGTCGAAGTTTCATCCAGTAGAAATGTTTCTGCAGCACTACCACTATCTTTTCAATGCCAAAGTGTCATACCACCCGACTGTAGTGAGCTTCCCAAATTAGCTTCCCGTTCTCACTTGGTGGAACACATAGATGTCCCAGATGACAAAATATCCCATCTTGAATATGGAAATTAGCGACCACTGAGTTTGTGCCCAAAATTTAGTAGGTGGTGGAGAAGTCTAGGTCTATCTCATAGAGGTGGGGCCATCCAGAGGTCTCGTGGCCACAAGAGTCTAGCATCGTGGTGAGTGCCACGACTGGAGATCGATAGAGGAAATCAAAAACTCGGTTGGTACTTCATGTTTTATACTTTATGTTGAGGTGGAATTGTTGCAATTATGTGGACCACTTTTGATGGTGGTCATTCTGTAATTTTCCTTGGGTATGCATGAACTATAGTGGCTTATGATCAGTGTGGATGATTGTATCCTTCCCAAGAATGTAATGTATCCAATGGTGGTAGGCTTGCACAATGGAGTACATTTATTTTTCATAAGTAGGGTACTTACAAACAACATCTGATAGTGTCTCACTATAATATTCCATGGGGTGGCTGTGTTGAGTGATAACAACACCCACGTCATAGTCTGAAGTATTTGTATCGATCTCAAAGGGATGTTGTAGGTCTGGTAATGAAAGTATTGGGGATGAGCATAAGTGATGCTTCAAATCATCGAAGGTTTATTTTTGGGACAATCCCCACAAAAAAATTTCCTTGCCACCACCCCTAGTTACTTGGCTGAGGGCCCATGTGATATGAGAGAATCCCAACACGAACTTGCGATAGAAATTGGCGAGGCTCAAGAAGCTCTAAAGCTTAGTGACTGTGGTTGGGGTTGGCCATTCATGGATGACCTGGATCTTAGCTAGATCCACATGCACACCATGTTGATCAAATATGTAGCCTACGTAATCGACCATGTCCATGTCGAAGGAGAATTTTTCCAAGTTTGCATATAGCTTGTGTTGTCGCAGAGTGTGCCGAACCTATTGAATATGTTGCAAGTGTTCCGCACAAGTTGTTTTGTATATGAGGATGCCATCTAGATACACCACTACAAAATTATTGGTGAAAGGTCACAGGATATCGTCCATCATCCTCATGAAAGTTGCTAGAGAATTTTTCAAACCAAAGGGCATGACCATCCATTCAAAAAGACCCTCTTTTGACTTGAAGGCGGTCTTCCATACATCTGTTTGTTCTATTGGGACCTGGTGGTAGCCAGACTTTAGATCAATCTTACTTAAGTATTTCTCCCCTGTGAGCTGATCAAGGAGGTCATTGATTCGGGGAATCAAGTATTGGTTCCAGACTATGACTTTATATAGGGCCCGATAATCAATGCAGATTCACCATGTCCCATCTTTCTTCTGCACCAACAGGATTGGGATACCACAAGGCGATGAGTTGGGACGAATGTGCCCCTTGTGGAGCAGTTCTTGGATCTGCCTCTTAATCTCCTTGTTTTCTAACATAGAGCGGCGGTAGACTTTCCCATTGGGTAGCGGTGCATAAAGGGTCAGATTGATGGGATTCTTGACCTGACAGTGCATGATCCAGAATGGATCCCAAAGCCAAGATGGGGTCCAGGAAGGCCTAAAAATCAAAATGATCAGAATATATTCAAAACATATGTGTGTGTAGGCCTCATTGATACAAACCCAACGCAACTCAGACGGTCTCAAATGGACATCGTATGCAAAAGATATTGTGATATGTTTGTTTCGCTAAACAGGAAAAAAAAATTGTTGACTGTACAGTTCGTATAGCGCTAACGTTGCAGCTGACTGTACAGGTCGTACAGTCGTACAACTAATGTGGCAGGGTGCATTGGTGCTGACGTTGGTAGGTACAGGTAGATGATTCAGGGTGTGACACATGGCACCACTATAAGGGTGACACATGGCATCGACTGATGTGGCAAGGTCGTACAGTCATACGAAACATGGCAGTTGGTTGATGTGGCAGGTATGATGGATGATAATTGGGTAGACACATTAGTAGATAGGTGGTAGAATCATGTTTTGACACATGGAATATTATTTAGGCAAATAATGTGGTGCCACGTGGCCCGGTCATGGGTTGCCAAGTGGCACCCCTCCATTGGATAGTTGGGAAAAAAAATTTTGTGACTCCCGGAGAGTCGAACCCATGAGCTCTAGTCTGGGCGATGTGCAACTTGGTAGGGTTAGGCTACCACCTCACCCAAGGTGTGACTTAACATACATAGTCACAATAAAATACGTAAGGTGAAATGTTGGTAAGTCCGGGTGGAGTAAGGGTTGGGGCCTAGCCCAAGCCCCAACACATTCCCATTCAACTTGCCATATAACCATACACTATATGTTGTTGCGTGGTTATTTCATTTTCTCCATATCTTGGCTAGTTTCCACTTGCACGAACCATACAACCTGTTCATATAATTGTTGATATATGTTGGCGTGGAGTTGTTTGGCATAGCCCCTGGTCACGGGCATATCGGATATGACCCTGACTCCTATACAGTTAGCACGGAATGGGTGTGGATAAGCGCCCGGTCATCTGGGGTAGCCCACTAAACAAGGTGTGTAATCGATGGCTTATGAACAGGGGGGCTAACATTTTACAGGTGGGTGGAGCTCAGAGCGGTGGGCATATGGATACACCTGCCACCAAGGGTCGATGGTTAAGGGGCTAGTGTGCCCAACACATAGCGCTTGGGCACATGGAAACACTGCATATGACCAGGAGCCCACAAAAAAGGGTATGTGCCCGAATTAATCCCAAAAGTGGGTTTTAAACATTACATTATGATTTTTAATGGATTTTTTAACTAGATTTAGGAGATTTAATCCATTTTTGGAGGACCTTGGGCCCTTTTTGAGGCTAGATATTGGGGAGAAGTTGGGAGGTTGTTACCAACTTCAGGCCTATATAAACCAAAGGATCTTGAAGCCATGGGGGAGATGGAGAACAGAGAATTTTTTTTGAAATATTGAGTCAAAGTCATTTTTATGTAGGGAATCTATTGAGGAGAGCACCTTTGCGGGTCATTTCTGGAAGCTTCGTTCATCCGTTTTCGGTGACGTCAGTTTTGATGGGTTCTTGAGATATAGTAGAACACAACTAGCTCATTTTTGTAATCCATTATCACTTTTATGATGTACATTTGAAGCTTTGAACAGAAATAATAAAGCCTCACCCACTGAGACAAAGGCCTGGAGACGTAGGCGAGATTGTTGAACTTCGTTATCACTTTGGTGTTTATGGTTTGTTGTTCTTAATGCTTTATTTCAGATATGTATGTTTCTTAATGGTTGTTATGCTTCTTCATTAATTCTTCCTTTTTAATCAATTTCCTAAATGGTAATTTAACTCATGAAAAATAACTTAACTATTGTCGTTTGAAAGATCCATTCGGATCAAGTCGTATCAGAGCTAGTTGACGGTTGGATTTTGAGTTTGCATGACTACCAGGAAAATGGCATCTACAGAGGGAATTTCTCAAGATGAGAAGGATATGCAAAAAACTCTCTTTTCCATGGCCGAGATGGTGAAAGTGTTGTATGAAGACTAATTGGAACAAAAGAGTTCAGTTCAAGGGAAATCTTCAAAGAAAAACAAAAGAGAAGAAGAATTGAAGGAATTGCCTTCTACACCAAATTCAAAAATCATCTCTAAGGTATGTAGTGGAAGTCATTCATCAATTTCGCATGGTTCCCATCAAGATGGTTCTTTTGGTGCATTTGAAAACATACAAGAGGTATAGGTTTGAACTTGCTAACCGAGATTGGTTTTGAAAGAAAGGGCCTTGGAAGTAAGGGCCAAGGTATTGTTAATACCATAGAGGTTGTGGAAATATCTCGTTATTTAGGATTGGGATATGGCGAAGAGGAGATTGGATCATTCTCCAAGATGGGCTCCAAAACCTTGGAAGCAAGGGATGCTTCAAATGGCTAGCTTAAGTCATTGCAGGATCAATTCATGAAAGGTGATGGCATATCACTCCATGATGGTGATAGTGTATGCAAGTCATCTCCAAAGAAAATTGAAGATAAGCAAGGTAGGTATAATAGTAATGGTTGTTCCAATTCTCTTTTTGATTATAAAAAACATAATCATGTAATCTGAAACTTGTGGAATATGTATCTGTGTACTTTTTCTCATTCACCTAAGAATTGTGTGGCCAAGTGTTGGAAGAGACAATATTTGTACATGAAGTTTATGTCTACCAGGAAGAAGACATGACAAAAATACTCAACTCCACAACAGAATAAAGAGAAGGGAAAACAAGTCTAGATGCCAAAAAACCACTGCACTTATTGCAACAAGGGTGGACATCAAAATGCTAAATGTTGGAATCTTAATCTGGAGCTTCATCCAAAGAAGGAAAAAATGATTGTACATGTACTCACAAAGGAAGGGGCAGTACCATCGAAGCAATATGAACATCATGAAGGAAAGAAAACAGTCACTTGGTTTTTCCAAAAGTGGATGTCACGTCTTCATTTTGTTTTCTTCCATTAATGTAATCACACATGATGAAATGATGACCTCTTATAACATCATTTTGAACAACATAGTGTTTTGTTTTTATCCTTATGAGTATGTAATTAGTAAGTTCAATTTTGTAACCTTTTGGAGGACCAAAGGTCTTTAGTGGGGAGGTGTGATCCAGAATGGATCCCAGAGCCAAGATGGGGTCCAGGAAGGCCTAAAAATAAAAGTGCTCAGAATATCTTCAAAACGGACTTGTGCGTAGCCCTCATCGATAAGAACCCAATGCAAATTGAATGGGCTCAAATGGACGTGGTATGCGAAAGATATCATGATCTGTTCGTTTCGTCAAACAAGCAAAAACAATTGTTGATTGTACAGTTCGTAAAGTGTTGACATGGCAGCTGACTATACAAGTTGTACGATCATGCATCTGACATGGTAGGGTGCATTGGCACTTATGTGGGAAGGTACAGGTGGATGAGTCAGGGTGTGACACATGGCACCACTGCAATAGTGACACGTGGCACCGACTAACGTGGAAAGGTCGTGTGACACATGGAAGTTGGATGACATGTTAGGTACGGTGGATGCTGACTGGGCAGACACATCGATAGACAGGTGGTCGAATCAATTTTTGACATGTGGCATATTATTTGGGAGAATAATGTGGTGCCACGTGGCATAGTCATGGGCTTCCACATGGCACCCCTCCGTTGGACAGTTGGGAAAAATTTGTTTATGACTCCCAGGGAGTTGAACCCGTGACCTCTAGTCCGAGCAGCATGCGAATTCACAGGGCCAGGCTACCAGCCTGCCCAAGGTGTGACTTAATATACATAGTCGCAATAAAATACTTAAGGTGAAAGGTTGGTAAGTTCGGGCGGAGTAATGGTTGGGGCCTAGCCCCAGCCCTAACACATTCCCATGCAACCTGCCATATAACCATACACTATATGTTGGTGCATGGTTATTTCATTTTCTCCATCTCTTGGCTAGCTTCCATTTTCCTGAACCATATGACATGTTCATATAACTGTTGATATATGTTCACACGGAGTTGTTTGGCATAGACCCCGGTCGCGGGCATATCACATATGACCCAGACTCCTATGCATTTAGTGTGGAATGGGTGTGGATAAGTACTTAGTCGATAGGGCTAGCCCACCGACCAAGGCGTACGACCAATGGCTTATGACCAAGGGGACTAACACTGTACAGGTGCGTGGAGCTTAGAGTGGTGGGCATATGGATACACCTACGACCAAGGGTCGACGGTTAAGGGTCTAGTGTGCCCAACACTTAGCGGTTGGGCACATGGAAACACTGCATATGACCAGGAACCCACGAAAAAGGGGTTGTACCCGAATTAATCCCAAAAGTGGGTTTTAAACTTTATATTTTGATTATTAATGGATTTTTTAACTAGATTTGGGATATTTAATCCATTTTTACAGGATCTTGGGCCCTTTTTTAGGCCAGATCTTGGGGAGACGTTTGGAGGTTGTTACCAACTTCAGGACTATATAAACCATAGGCTCTTGAATCCATGGGGAATATGGAGAGTAGAGAAATGTTTTTGAAATATTGAGGCAAATCCATTTTTATGCAGGGAATTTATTGAGGAGAATACCTTTGCAGGCCATTTTTGGGAGCTTCGTTCATCCGTTTTTGGTGTCGTCGGTTTTGATGGGTTCTTGAGATCTAGTAGAACATGGCTAGCTCATTTTTTTAATCCATTGGCACTTTTATGATGTACATTTGAAGCTTCAAATAGAAATAAGAAATCATCACCCACTGAGACAAAGGCCCGGAGACGTAGGCGAGATTGTCGAACTTCGTTATCACTTTGGTGTTTATGGTTTTATGTTCTTCATTATTTATTTCAGATCTATATATTTCTTAATGGCTGCTATGTTTTTTCATTAATTCTTCCTCTTTCATCAGTTTCCTAAATGGTAATTTAACTCATGAAAAATAAATTAACCATTGTCGTTTAAAAGATCCATTCAGATCAAGTGGTATCAGAGCTAGTTGATGGTTGGATTTTGATTTTGCATATATGACTACCAGGAAAATGACATCTACAGAGGAACTTTCTCAAGATGAGAAGGATATGCAAAAAAACTCTCTTTTCCATGGCCGAGATGGTGAAAGTGTTGTATGAAGACTACTTGGAACAAAAGAGTTTGGTTCAAGGGAAATCTTCAAAGAGAAACAAAAGAAAAGAAGAATTGAAGGAATTTCCTTCTACACCCTGTTGTTCCTGAGTCTGTACTTAAGGCTCAAAAGTACAGTGTCAAGGCATCCGAAAGTGGTTAGGATATGGAGAAGGGAGGGAGTCAACCTTCGGAGAAAGAAACTAAGGGAGATTTCTTCGTTGGGGTTGTCTGGCTTCGAACTGTTCCTAAATATTTATGTCTCGTTCAATGGCTGCCCATGATTGTTCAAGTTCGACCCGGTTAGTTGTTGTTTTGAGGATAGTGTTGAAAAGGTTTAGGGCGATGTGTGTTTGGTTCAATAATCCGGGTTCGACGTTAGGTTGAGTTGGTATAAGGACTGTCATGGGGGAACAGTAAATATATGAAATACTTTCAAGAAATATTAAGTGTTGTCTCAGTTTGATCTTATAAAAGAGAACTTACAGTTGCAGAAATAAAATATAGATGCAAATATAAGGCTCGTTTCCGTAACTGTATCATATTTTATAAAAGGGGTGAGATGAGAGAAAAACATTGAGCCATTTACAAATTAAAGTTCCAACCAGTGGAAAACTCACGACATAAACGGGAGAGGAAAATATGTAAGAAAATAACCAATGTAACAAAGAATATATGTAGAATTCTGAAACTGCAGATTGGTCTTACACAGCTGATAGATGGTGTAGAGGAAAGGCAATAAACAATTACAGAAAACTCAAATTCATTCGTTATAGTAGTGGTCGTACTAAATTACAACGAAGCACATCAATTATGAATATGAATTGAAATGTAAAAATGAGATACAAGGAATAAAACTTGTGATACAGAAGTGACGGAATTGAGAATCTCCAGATCTCCTTGTATTAACTCTCAATGTAAAAATTCTATTACAAATAACTCAAAAAGGGTCCAACCCTGTTTATTTCTCTCTGGGGTATATTTATACAATTTCTGCAAAGAAGGTAGAACCTCGATAGTCGTAAAAATTTCAGTTACGATAGAGGAGAGAGCAATCGCTCCATTTCCCCTACTCTGTCTTCACTTAGTGCCAGGTGCTCATCTTCGCATGGAATCGGTGTAGGCGATGCATATTTACACAAGATGTGATACGATCCATGAAGGTTCCGCTTGACAGCTGGCCTCGGCGAAGTAACACTCTCGGGCTAACTGCTACAGCTTGTCTCCCATTTGTGCATCAATGATGTCGAGGGTGCTTAGTTGTGCACTGGGTTGGATCAAGTGCTTATCAACTCGGGCCATGTCTACCATATCTATCTAAGAGACATCGGTCGAATCTCTCTCATCCTTCTCTTTCAGATCAAGCGAGATCTGTTCCACATTCATTTGTATCAATGTTTCTGTGTCGCCTCCACTGTCCATACCCAACAGCTCACCGTCTATAGAATTGAAGGCTTCCTCTAATGAATTGGTTACCTTTTGAGCTTGCTTGTTGCCCAGGGTAATGTTGTGCTCCCAATCCTTCAACAGAATATTACCTCTGGTTTGTTTTGGGATGGCGAGCCCTGGAGAACTTGCTGAAACTCTGTTATTCGTGGCTATCACCGCCTCCTGGAAGGCGACCTGAGCCACTTCTACATCCCTCTCTCTGAAAGTCAGGTTCTCGGAAACCTGATTCATCAACAGACAATTCTCTCGAATTGATCCCACTTTGGCGAGCAAATTCTGTTGTGCAGAAGAGATTCTATTCTGAATCTCGATCGCTTGGGATTTAAATCTCTCGACGTCGATCATCCTGCTTTCGACGATCTCTACCCGAGCTTCCATCTCTGCAATCATAGTCCTCTGTTGACCCTCCTATATCCGACCGTCTCAGACCACTAGATGTGCTTGCTCGAGCTTGGTTTTAATCACCTCTATCTCATTTCTATCGGCCAATCGGGCCAACTCTATCTCCGCGCTCACTTGGCCTTTAGCATTTTCCGTGGCCAAGGCCAATCTGGCCTCGAGAGTCCTGATCAGGTGATTTTTCCTATGGAGTTGGTTCTTTAAAAGTCCAACCAAAAATTGATTCGCCGATGCATACGCTCCTAGCTTCCCTTCGATCTCAGTGGTGAATTGCAAAGTCTTTTTATTGTTTCCATCGGTCATGACCTTGAAATTCTTCGCAGTCGATTCTCCCTCCTGGTAGAATTCTCTTTTTACCACCGTTTTTCTCTTTTTATCAAAGAAGAACTCGTTCGGAGGAAGTTCTTCTGCTCTTATGGGCTTCAGCTCCTCATTAAATATCCATCCCTCTTTGATATTTCCCTACGCCGACTGCAAGGGGGTGACAGAAGTAATGGGTTCCCCAATTTGTTTCGCTGATTTTCCTGGGGTGTCAACCGGGTCCTACTTCTTCGGAGGTTCAGGGGTATTTGTCTCAGTTTTCGGATTCTGTTTCTTTGGCGGGTCCGGAGTCTGTGCCTCTACTCCGAGCTTCTTTGTTTGTTTCCCCTCATCCTGGCATTTTCCTGAGTCAAGAGCTACATCTTTAGGGCCTTGAGTATCCTTCGGTTCTATCTCAGAAACGCCCAGACTCCCTCCTCACAACACAGCGGGAAGACAACTTCGTCTGTGTTCCTAAAATTTCAATACAGAGGTTGTGTCTTCGGGTGCTAAGGATCGGATCCGAGCTAGCACTTCCTCATAAGACTTCGCCCCTCAGAAAATGTCATCCGGGGGTGAAATCTCATGTTCAAATCTCTTTAGCCCACAATTAGCTAAATGGTTGCTCACAACTCTTTGAGGATCATGTTTTTTATACTCGATGGACACTAACTTCAGGTCTTCCAGGGCTGCAGCCTCAGCTTTGGCATGCCTAAAATCCAATAAAGAATAAGAATTTAGCCAAATGGGAAAATACGGCCACACCTTCTTTGAAGATCCTTTGAGTTCTTTACTCACCCCGCCAATCACTGTTTTTCGGGCGACCTCGCGACAAGCTGCTTGTCGGGGATGAACAATGGTAGTGCAAGTGGGGGAACAATAGCCCCGAACACTTTTAAGTAGGAGAACTCTGCCTCCACGTACCAATCCGCTATACCACTCAGATTTGCAGCAATGTTGTCCGAGGTTCCGAGGTGGTGGGTGACCAAAAATGGCGATATGCAGGGGCACCATCACCCAGTTGAAAATCTCGTATATGAAATTGTCCGCTTTATTTTCCCATAGATTTTCATGATATACATGTACGGGCCTGTCTTCGGCCGGATTCCAAGCCCAACTCATCAAGGGGAATGGTTTCATGGAACATATCGCGTCCATAATATATGCGGACATGAAAAATGAGGACGACCTTCCACTTGCCTTTACTCCTGATACTCTGTGACCCGGTTGGCCAAACTATCCAAGAGTATCTTTGCCCAATTAAACGAGCAACCTTTTGCAACCTAAAACATCATAGGCACCAACGCAATGAAAAAATGCGATGTGTCCTCTCTCCCAAAAAATCGGCATGTCATCATGGCCACATACTTATACTGTGGCTCTAGCGAAGCGATTGAATAAATGCCCTGGTCATTTGCTCTGAATTTCGCGGTGCGCGAAACCCAATCCTTTATCAAACCGGGCATGGTTTTATCATATTGTGTGAACTCCTTTTCTTTGAATTCTTCCAGGAATTCAGAACCATATGTGTATTCAGAAGTCGTCGAGAGCTTATACATGGTTTGGATATGTTCTGGCCTAAAAGTCTCGACCATGACCCACTGTTGGTTCATGATAGTCCTGGTGGGTAGGTCTATGTGATCCAACGCCCATCGGATCATGTCATAATAGGGGAGCAACCGTGGTCTGGATGCTATCTTGTGCATTCTGGATTGGACAACTATCTTGTATTTAGTGTTCGGGTCATCCTTTTCATTGTTGTCTGAGTCTGAATAATTCACCAATTCTGATTGCAGAATGTCTGAAACAAATGACCAGCAGGGGACTGAGTCGACACTCCGGGGTGAAGTGTCAAAGACATTGTCTGAGCCTTGTCCTGCAACCTCGACGTTCGCCTTTGCTGCTTTCCGTGGAGCCATAGCCGAAGCTTTCATTTTCACCCTTCTACAATAGAACTACGTATACATGTAGAAATTAGTTCACTCAGAAATGATGAGCTCTGCGTGCTTATGAAAGTGCTTTCGTTATAATAAAATGAAACTCTTATATATATTTGAAAATTCGGTAATTTTTGAAATAAGCCTGTCAAATCGTAATTAGAAACAAATTAATTGCGTAAAATCCGATCTTATATGCGTGGATTTACCCTTATTCTCCATAAATGTCATAAATTTCTGGCGATTTGACAGTCAGTCGAAGTATGGAGAGAAAATGGCTATCTGGGGAAACGTGCAGGCCTCGGGGCGTGAGATATATCTTGCTTTATCTTAAATTATCAAATCTTACCAACATTAATCAATTCCTTCGCCATTCGTTATATCATGGGATTTCTTTTAACATTTTGAGTCCCTAACTCCCGAAACCGCGAGGGCCGATTTGACTTAATTAAAGGTAATCGCGATTTAAGGCATAATCAATCTTATAATCGTTTTACTCGCAGTATCGCAACTCTGAACTTTGAAGATAATTTTCTGGGAGACTAGTATGCCGAGTCACGAAACCGCGAGATGGCGATAATTAAGACTCAATTAAGAGTAAGAAAAACTTGGATTAGGTGATTAATTAATCATGCTATAATTACACCGCGACTTCGTGAGTCGGGGTTTTAGACGTCGTAACTTTTGAAAAGATAGTGTCGAGTGGCGAAACGCCGAGAACGAAATTTACCATAGTTATCTTTTTTCCTTTGATCCTTGACATGGGTTATCTGGATAGGAATTCACATTCTCGGCTCTCGGGGCTGTAGAAATAAAAATTCAGACTTGGCAAGCGCCGAGATGCGAAACCCCGATGACGTCTAATCATGAGTTAGAAGATTCTACCCTGGTTATTGTTTTGAGTAAAAATTTAAAACGACTTCGTCGTTTCGTGACTTGGGACATGTGAACTCATGGGTTATAGTATCTGAATTGCGATATCCAGAAGTAAAACAAAAAGAGCGAACATTCTTACGAAAGTGGAATTGTTTCGAGAGTAGAGAAGCATCCCTGCTCACGTGACCAGGTTTCAGAGGTCTCATCATCTCGGAAGGAAAAATAAAATCAACTTTAGGTTTCAAGTATTGAATTGAAAATCGTGACAGGCCAAAAAACAAAGGCGGATCCAACACACCCAATTCAGAAATCATCTCTGAGGTATGCAGTGGAAGTCATTCATCAATTTCACATGGTTCCCATCAAGATGGTTCTTTTGGTGCATTTGAAAAACATACAAGAGGTATAGGTTTGAAATTGCTAATCAATATGGGTTATGAAGGAAAGGTCCTTAGAAGTAAGGGCCAAGGTATCGTTAATACCATAGAGGTTGTGTAAAGACCTTGTTATTTAGGATTGGGATATGGGGAACAAGAGATCAGAGCATTCTCCAAGATGGGCTCCAAAACCTTAGAAGCAAGGGATGCTTCAAATGGCCATCTTATGTCATTGTGGGATCAATTCATGAAAGGTGATGGCGTATCACTCCATGATGGTGATAGTGTATGCAAGTCATATCCAAATCAAAGTGAAGATAAGAAATATAGGTATAATGGTCATGGTTGTTCCAATTCTCTTTTCTATTATAAAAAATATAATCATGTAATCCAAAACTTATGGAATTTGTATCCGTGTACTTTTTGTCATTCACCTAAGCATTGTGTGGCCAAGTGTTGGAAGAGACAATATTTGTATAGGAAGTTTATGTCGACCAAGAAGGATACACGACATAAAGACTCAACTCCACAATGGAAGAAAGAGAAGGGCAAACAAGTCTGGATGCCAAAAAACCACTACACTTATTGCAACAAGGGTGGACATCAAAAGGCTAAATGTTAGAAGCTTATTCTAGAGCTTTGTCCAAATAAGGAAAAAAGGATTGTGCATGTACTCACAAAGGAAGAAGCAGTACCAACGAAGCAAGAGAAACACCATGAAGAAAATAAAACAGTCACTTGGTTTTGCTAGAAGTGGATGTCACATATTCATTTTATTTTGCTTCCATTAATGTAATCACACATGTTGAAATGATGACCTATTATAACATCATTTTCAACAACATAGTGTTTTGTAACCTTTTGGAGGACCAAAAGGTATTTAGTCAGGAGGTGTGATCCAGAACGGACCCCGGAGCCAAGATGGGGTCTAGGATGGCCTAAAAGTCAAAGTGCTCAGAATCTCTTCAAAACATACGTGTGTGTAGGCCTCGTCGATAAGAACCCAACGCAACTTGAATGAACTCAAATAGACGTCATATGTGAAATATATCGCGATCTATTTGTTTAGTCAAACACGCAAAGAAATTTGTTGATTGTATAGTCTGTACAGTTTGTACAGTGATGACGTGAAAGCTGACTATACAGGATGTACGGCCATACATCTGACATGGTAGGGTGTTTTGGTGCTGACATGGGTAGGAAAAGATGGATGAGTCAGGGTGTGACATGTGGCACCACTACAACGGTGACTTGTGGCATTGACTGACATGGAAAGGTCATACAGTCATACGACACGTGGTAGCTGTTTGACGTGGTAGGTATGGTGGATGCTGACTGGGAAGATACATCAGCAGATAGGTGGTCGAATCAGGTTTTTACACGTGGAAAATTATTTGGGTGAATAATGTGGTGCCACATGGCCCAGTCATGGGTTGCCACGTGGTGCCCCTCCATTAGACAGTTGGGGAAAATTTATTTGTGTCTCCCGGGGAGTTGAACCCATGACCTCTGGTCTGGGCAGCATGCGAATTCATAGGGTTGAGCTACCAGCCCGCCCAAGGTGTGACTTAACATACATATTCATAATAAAATACTTAAGGTGAAAGGTTGGTAAGTCCGGGCGGAGTAAGGGCTTGGGCCTAGCCCCAGCCCCAATGCATTCCCATGCAACTTGTCATATAACCATACACTATATGTTGGCGCATGGTTATTTCATTTTCTCCAGCTCCCGTCTAGCTGCCACTTTCCTAAACCATACGACCTGTTCATATAACCATTGATATCTGTTGGCGCGGAGTTGTTTGGCATAGCCCCCGGTTGCAGGCATATCGCATATGATCCGGACTCCTATACAGTTAGCGCGAAATGGGTGTGGATAAGCGCCCAGTCAGTCAGGCTATCCCACCGACCAAGGTGCACGACTGATGGCTTATCACCAAGGGGGATAACATTGTACAGGTGCATAGAGCTGAGAGAGGTGGGAATATGGATACACCTGCGACCAAGGGCCGATGGTTAAGGGGATAGTGCGCCCAACACTTATCACTTGGGCACATGGTAGCATTGCATATGACCAGAAGCCCGCGAAAAAGGGGTTGCGCCTGAATTAATCCAAAAAGTGGGTTTTAAAAATTATATTATGATTGTGAATGGATTTTTTAACTAGATTTGGGATATTTAATCCATTTTTTGAGGATATTGGGCCCTTTTTTAGGCCAAATCTTGGGGATAATTTGGGAGGTTGTTACCAAATTCAGCCCTATATAAACCAAAGGCTCTTGAATCCATGGGGGAGATGGAGAGAAGATAATTTTTTTTGAAATATTGAGGCAAAGCCATTTTTATGCAGGGAATTTATTGAGGAGAGCACCTTTGTGGGCTGAGCTTCATTCATCCATTTTTGATGCCGTCAATTTTGATGGGTTCTTGAGATCTAGCAGAACAAAACTAGCTCATTTTTGTAATCCATTATCACTTTTATTATGTACATTTGAATCTTTGAACATAAATAAGAAAGCCTCACCCACTGAGACAAAGGCCCAGAGACATAGGCGATATTGCCGAACTCCATTATCACTTTGGTGTTTATGGTTTGTTTTTATTCATGCTTTATTTGAGATCTGTATATTTCTTAATGGCTTCTATGTTTGTTCATTAATTCTTCCTCTTTCATCAGTTTCCTAAATGGTAATTTAACTCATGAAAAATAACTTAACCATTGTCGTTTAAAAGATCCATTCAGATCAGTGCAGAGGTACCTCAGTAGGTGATGAGAAGATATCTAAGTATTCTTCCATGACCTTATCCACTTGCTTTTGTTGTGTGGAGAGATTGGCCACAGAGGCCCTGTATGTGGTTGTGATCTTTTGCTCACTCTAAGAGAGAATTATGAAGAAGACAAATTTCTCGGTCTGAGAGATGACCTTCATGCATTGCTTGGCAGAGATCAAGGAAATAGCACTATGTGGGACAACCTTAGGTATCCTATACAATTTCCTATTCAAAGTAATAATAACACTATGAGGCCTAGACTCATTTACAACATGATGTTTCCATAAATAAGGTTGGCCCAAAAGAACATTACAAACTTCGAGAGGAGCAACATCACACAATACCTCGTCTTTGAAGGGCTTTATGTTGTACGACAATTGGAACTGTTGGATGACACAGAGATCACTTCCTCGGAGGATCCATCCAATGGTGTAGGGATATGGGTGTGGTGTTATTAGCAGGGCTAGCCTCTTGACGACCTCTACTAAGATGAGGTTCTTCTGGCTACCGCTATCAACGATGAAGTGCACCGGGGTGCCTTTTAGCCACATCCATGAATGGAAAAGGTGCTCTCCTTCTTTTGGCTCATCTGGTTCAATAGTCTGGAGCTTGGTGGTAGCAACGATGGCATTAGGTTCCACGTCAATGATCAGTCTTCCCCGTTCTGGTTCTGACTCATAGTCGGAACCCACATCTGATTCATAGGCTTTCACTTTGGCCACCAAAGACTGCTTTGAGTGGCAATTAGTAGTGTTATGCCAAGGGATCTTATGGAAGTCACACCACTTCCCAATATATTTCTTTGTCTTTCTATTGTCCTTATTTTCTTATGGCTTGGAATAGTTGTCGTGATATTGTCCATCTTTTCTCTGTCCTTTTTTCTTCAGGTTGGGACTGCTTTTCCTGGATTTTGTTGTGAGGGGTTCCCAGGCCCAAACTGTTGTATGTTTTATTTGAGCTTCTGCTTGATTTTGACGGCATATCGATAGGGTGTGCCCAAGGATGAGATGTCCATAAATTCCATTTTGGTATATATGTATCTATGCAAAGAACAACGATACTTGAGCACCATATGTCACTCTGAATCTTTGATACCCATCTTGGTGCACAAGGTATGGAATATATTTGTGAACTCTGGCACTTCTTGATCTCTTTCTTGTCTTAGTGTGGTCCATTTTGCATACAAGTCATCATAACTTTTGACAGGATAATATTGTTCCTTAATAGAATCCTTGAAGGATTCCTAGGTGGTTGTGACTGTAAATAATGAGGGTTCATTCATTTCCTTTTGTTCACATAATGTTTCCCACTAATATTTAACATGGGGAACGGATTTGAGGAGCACAAAAGTAATATTTTCTCTATTTGAAAAGTTATGGACAGAAAAATACTCTTCTAGTAGATTCAACCATTTTTCTATAGCATCTTCGTCTATCTGACCTTCAAATATAGGAATATAAAATTTTATTTGTACCTTTAAGGGTGTGACACCTCTGCTCGAGGAAGATGCGTCGCCTGCCAACAGCCGCCAAAGGATTTGCACAAAACTATCCATCATGTTGTTCCTTTGTTGTGTGATGGCTTCCTCAAGCAACATTTTGAAAGGATCTCATGTCATGTCGTCTTTATTTTCTTCCGTCATGAGGGATCGCTTGGGAATGCGAGAGATGTTTTCCTAAAGAGAAACAAGCTCGAGTCTCGTTTCTTTGTACCCTGACCTTATTGGGGACATTCATTAAGAACGAAAAGGAGTAGACCGCTTTGATACCACTGATCCATATTTTATGATCAGAAGAAAAAAATGAATACACATTATTAAAATGTTTTTAACACAGAATAACAGAGATACAGAAAAATTGGTTTCTATTCAATAAGAAAATAAGATGAAACTGTAAAATGCAGTAGAAAACAAGCTTGTTGGAATGGTGGAAACTTATCTCTGAGAAGAGATGTGATGGTTGAGCTCATTCAAAAGAAGATGATTACAATGAGTCTCTAAAGGAGTTTTTACAATAAACATGAATACCAAAACCCTAGACATCCAAAAACCTAACCCTAGGATATGAAGTGCCAAAATTCACGTGGCCCCATTGGGGTACGTTAGTACATCAATTTCTCGAGGTCGTAATTTTTGCATATAATCTCCATTTTAGGCGCCCGATAGCCCGTTGGAAAGGTCTAAATGAGGAATACACATGTTTCCTTCATAATTTGACTCTATCTACAATCTAATTGTGGCGAGCCCTAAAAATGTTTTTTAGGGCCTCAAAACGGCCCCGGAAGTCAGGGACCCGAAAACTGGGAAAAAACTGTCAAACTAGAAAACTGCTAAAATGAACCAGTTGGAATAGGTGGGAGGGCACCTACATCCATCTAGATCAAATGAGGTAGTCAAGCCACATGTACAATCCTCTACAGTACCTCCCATGACATATTTCTCAATGCATTTTCCACGAGAGGGGAACCTAAGTATTTAGAGGGTAGAGATCCCCCTTGGAAACCCAAGATTCTAACAATATTACACTGAATATTAAAGGGTGGATTGAAAAAAAATATGATATATTGACCTTGATTTATGAACATGTCAAATGATAATGTCTAGAAGTTCCCAAATAGACCAATGATGGTCAACGATGCAATGTCTAGCCTCCAAGTGGATAAATCCACAATTAGCTCCTCAAAGTAGGCAATGAAAAGATCTTAAATTTCCTCCAAGGTTGATGTGTATCTCTCCAAGATGAAATGTCCCAACAATCAATGAGTAGAATCCATAAAGAGTGGATGACTCCCCTAAAATTGTCTCCAATGGTCATATGTGAGGTATCCAATGTGTAACCTCCTCCTCAAATCATGTCAACCATATCCTCAAGTCAAGGGAAATCAAAGAAGGTCCACATGTGCCAAGGAGAAGACTCAATGGCTAGGTAATTCATCCTCCAAGGTGGTCATCCCATTAAACTATATGACATGTTCCTCCAAATGTGTGAACAGGTTGAGCACTCCAAGATCTATGATGTGGCATGGAATGAGAGGTCTTGTTGCGTGAAGAATATCCTTAAATTTCCTAGGGAATTTTGGCCAGTTCCTTAAGAGATGTGAAACTACCTAGAGAGTTTTGAACTTCCTCAAGAGTTGTGAGAATTCCTTCGGAGTTGTGAGAATACCAATTTTCGTGATGAATCCCATGCAATGTTGCAACCTTCCCATCTAGTACATTGTTGGTACGATGGTGTATTTAAAAAATTTATTATGTTCATTTCACCCCTTTTTATGTATTAGAATTCAAAAATTGCACAATTTGTATTTCTTTTAGATCCAAATACTGAGATAATATCACACAAAATGTAGATCAATTTACCGTATAATTTTTTTAAATTCATTAAAAATTACATAACACATGTGAAATATTATTCAATCTTCAACTTATACTTCACATTGTTTCTCCTTCCTAACTTTGTCCAGGTACCATTTAGTGGACCAAAGATCTATAAAATAAGTGATGAAATAAATAACACACAATATCTCATGCTCGGTGCACGAAAGATCTACAAAATCGGTGATGAAAGAAATAACACACAATATCTCATGCCCAGTGCACAAAAGATCTACAAAAGTAGTGACGAAAGTGTTAGCGCCGCCATTTTTATTTCCAATTTAGAGTCGGATTTAAAGTCACGTTGTGACCCATGTGCCTGGAAATGTGAAGTTAGGTATGTAACACCGTAAATTTGAGGTTAGCAAGTGTCTGGTTGGCCCTTGGAAACGGGAAGGGATGTCAGATTTGAAACTTGTATTAGAGGTACGTGTATGTATTTTCTAATAAAGTAAAGTCCTATCAAGAAACCAGTCTCTACGTGCCCCAGGTCAAGTTAATTAGTTAATAGAGGTCACATCAACAAGTACAACAGTTATTATCAATTCATCATGGAGGCCGAGGGAATGAAAAATCATGATGTTTGTATCATGCATGACTAGAAAGCCTTATCACCTGTATCCTACACGTGGGTATTTTCCATGGAAAACCTGCAAGTTGATTTGGAACATCTCGTTGCCATGAATTCCATGTCCTTCAGCATGATTTCCTCTCCTTTCTAATTTGTTATAAATAGTGGATGCTCGACATTCTCTCCAGTCACAGAACCAGGCTTGGAACTCTATTTGCAATTTCCCTTGCTAGTCTAGTGTGATCATAACTTTTCCATCCTGTGTGTTTGTTGGATACACTATGTGCCAAAATTCACCTTGGTCGCACCATGGCGACCTCTCAGAGCGCAAGGAAAGGCACACGGAGAAGAAAAACTGTAAGTTCTGAGCCCCAAAGGGACTGGGATACATTCTCACCTATGGCAGGCATTCCCAAAGATGTAAAAGGAACTATTCTTTTACCTGCAGAGAAGACCAGATCAATTTGTGGAAAATATGAAATAGAGGGATTTGCATGGGAAAGGAAGACATCAAGATCCCCCACTCCCTAGAAACAAATTCCTCGAAGGAGGGGTAGGCCGAGAAAATCCTAGGAGATCGTGGAAGCTCAAATTTCAGAAGAACCATGCGTCAGATTGATAGTTGAAGAACGACTCAGGCATGCCATTCGTTTAGAACCTGTTGGGGGATCGATTCGTGAAGACAGGAGTATAACAAGGAGATATAATATCACAAAAGAGAATGATCAAGTTTTGTCTCAGCAACTGTAGCAAGCGAAACTGGCCATCGCCGAGCTCTATCAAGAAAACATGGAATTATGATGACAACTAGTGACAAAGGCCACGGAAGCGTCCGCAACGGAGGGTCACAAAGGGAACGTGGCATGGTTGAAAAGGAATCTCAAAGAGGTGCAAGACACCATTATATAGTTGCAAGAAGCACAGAGACTGACGAAAGAAAGGCATGTGAATCATTCCAGAGAATGCAAAACGATTGAGAAAGAAGCCCACGTATCTCTCGCCAGTGCTCAGGAAAAACAAGTTTAGTTGGCACCGGTCTCTGCATCCCGCTAAAGATGAGACAAATATTGGCAGATTTGAAAGATACATTTTCTCTGAAGCACACTACCATTTTGATAATGTCCACGACGATCTAACAACTTCTTACTGCGTGCAGCTCTCAGCAAATGATCACATCAATGAAATCAAAACTGTTATTTACAGACATCAAGCTCCTGACAGACACCTGTTCATTGGTACACCTAATCAAAGGAACATAGTGACACATTTTTTCTCCATTCCAGAGCCTGACCGACGATCCGATCCCGTGGAGAAATTGCGAACAATCATAAGTAAAAAGGGTGTGATTATTGTCTATTTTCGGAAACACTATGCAAAGAGTCTCCAGTGCATGTTGTTGAATTTTCCTAGTTCTAAGGGTTAGCAATTAGGAAGAAGGGTAGCCTAAGCAACACCCTCGTTTATATATTTCATATTTTCAATGTAAGCCAAGTTGGTTGGCAAATTTGGTAGACGATAGCTATTGTATGTAATATGAAGTTTTGACTGGAATTTAATGCAAAGGTCTTGTGATTTGATGAAAAGATTCTAGTTGTAATAGTTGGATGTATTGTGTTTCTTTCTTTGCGTATGTGCTTTTCTATTATCTCTTTCTGTCTATTTAAGAACGAATTATCGAACCTATGAATTCACTGTACAATGCCCCTTGTTCATGCCACTTAGACAAAATGTCTTCCTCTAAAGCTAACTCTGAATTCCTCCACAACGGTGCTCCTGAGTTACTTCCTGTAATTTCTCTCGCCACACATTACATTTTTACACTGAAGGTTGTTGCTCACCTAGCCTTATCCTCTCAAATCCAATCATTGTGTCATTTGTACCGTCTCTTCCTCAGATTGACCCCATAGCCCAAGTCTTACCTTCTTGTGCCAATATAACCAGAACCCATTTTATCATAGGTGTTAAATATAGTCATCGCTTTCAAAGTCATATCTTGCGCGGAGACCGTGCCACTTCCGAGAGATCCCTCTCCATATTTTAAAGGCTAGTTTCAGTCTCAAAGTTGGTTGAAAATGTTACCTTTGTCATTTTTTTTATCAGTCGAACAGATTTACAGAGTGCTAACATTATGGCATCGTTGTCGGGGATGAAATTGAATAGATTTTTCCTGGGAGAAATGTTGGGTATGTGTTATATTATTTGCACGAGTAGTAGTGTTTGAGCATCTGCATCGGGTGCATAGGGGGGTTAGAGGGGGGTGCAAGGGTTCAGGGGCAGCGCCCTCGAAATTTTTTTTCGCACCGAGACGACATATTTTCGGGACCACATGATATTTAGGTGGTTTTTTCGGCACATGGTTTTTTGTAGATGGTTTTCTATTTTCGATTAAGGAATTAGGGTTTTGGACTAATCCAAGTCAT
>ML789828.1:404249-431655 GCA_009831015.1 Picea engelmannii
GTATTGTAAACAATGTAACACAATGTATGAATATAATATATGTTGGTTTTCCCGGTTTGGGTTTCCAGGTGAAAAATCTCTGTGTAATGTTTGTATTTGCCATTGTATCTTTTCTATTATTTTTTGAATATCAATTTGCAATAGATATTGTACAAGGTTAGAATTTACAAGAACGACAACGTTGTAGTTTGACCCCTGAGGGTAACAAAGGGACAAACATCCATACCATCTTAAATCCTTACCCTGGCGACTCCAGTCCAAACAAACCAGTATCCTCAAGTAGCACAGTTCAGAAAACCTGGCTCAAAAGACGATTTACACCAGAGAGAAGCTTGACCCAAACCCCTTGGAACCAGTGTACGACCCCGAGAAGATTTTGCGCAAGGCTAGAGAGAGAGCATTAGACCCATTCTACTACTTGGAAAAAAGCCTTTCATTGCCCAAAGATAGCATGCAAAGCATTGAGGACCTTGAGTTCGACACATTCTTTGAGAAAACTTTGTTCTGGTCGAAGACAAAGACCAGTTTGGACGAGACTGTTTTCGACCCAAAGAAATTTTGAGCCCTAGTATCGAATAATATCCCCTAGAATATGAATCCTCCTCAAGCTATAGCCTCTCATTTTTCTCCCCTCATATTGCCTTCCCATTTGCATGACTTGCCTCAAAATTATAGCTAGAGAATCAAGCTCTACGAAGCTGAGGGAAATGTTTCCGCTTAGAACCACCTATATTGGTTTAATGATTTCATCTACCTAGAGAAGGTAGACTATGAAGATGAAAAAATGTGGTTGTTTTTGCAAAGCCTCTTGGGAGATGTAATAAAGTGGTTCAAAGCCCTCCTACCTGTGAGCATTCAGGAATTCACTGCATTCAAGACATCGTTCCTAAATAAATGGGGAGACAAGAAAAACCATTTGTAGTTGCTGAAACAATACAATAACATGAAGAAAGCACCAGAAGAGACGGTGCAATAATTCTCGGTCCGTTTTTTGAAAGTGTACAACTCGATTCCTGTAGAAGTAAAGTTGCCCCTCGGTGCCGCACAGTTGCGGTATGCAGACTCCTTCGAAAATGATTTCTCCCTATTGTTAAGAGAAAGAAGATCAACAAATCTAGATGATATAAAGAGAAATGTTGTCGAAGTTGAAGTAAACACGATGGCGTCAGGAAAAATAAAACCAAGGTTCAACTGAGGTGACAAGAGACCCCAGGGAGATGCACAGTCGTCAACGTCATGGTCCTCAAATGATAAATTCAACATGATGATGAATACCATGGAGAAGTTGATGGAGATAATGTCCATGGGGAATAGACTTGTTGCCCGAGAGAAGAACGTCCCACCTCCCAGAAATCTGAACCTTAGAAGAGTTCAAATCCCTCATATCAAATAGAGGGAACAAAAAGAGAAAAGGGATCAAGGTGACCAGAAAACGAGACCTCCTTTCCAGAACAACTACGCGGACAAGGATTTCAACTAGACGTTCGACAACCAGATACATTATTGCGATGACCAAAACCCACGTGTGTTCCTGATGAAGAGTGAGAATGATCATTATATGAGTTGGAATGAAGACTTCGTGCTAGAGGCCTACGATGATATGATAATTGAAACAGATGATGCGTCATCTTGGGAGACGGAAGAGTTCAGGAAAGGATATCAAAATGCCATCATGCAGTTCCAGAAGAAGTATAACCTCTGGAGCAGGGACGTTCCTACCGAGTCACAACAGACAAACCCCATAAGGAATCCTTCGGTAGACACTCCTTCCACAAGCTGAACAAGTTTAGATAGCATGACCAAAGACGCGACAGAGAAAGCTAAGTCGAATGAGGAGGTCCCCAAGAAATCCCTGGAGACAGGTTGGGAGGTGAGTGAACAAAAGGTAGAGAAAACATGTCCCCCTTTCAATTTTGAACACGAGATGGCCAAAATAAAAAAATTTGTCCCATTCAATAAACTTATTAGAAAGGGCGAGTATCAGGAACAAATCATTAAAATGCTAAAAACGGGGGGGACCCCCGATACTCTGAATCTTCAAGATGGTCACCATCCTTTTTGGTCTGCACGTTGAAGAAACAAGTGATACCGAAGATGTCCCTCCTTTCTACGTCAGTCTAAAGAACCATGAAATGAACCTGCATAAATCCAAGCTGGATTTTGGCACGTCGCACAACCTCATGTTGAAGGTGATCATGGATGAACTAGGTTTTGATGTCACCAAGCCATACAAACACCTTTTCTCTTTTGATTCGAGGAAAGTCAAGTGTTTGGGCCTGATCAAAGACCTAGTTGTATCGTTGGCTCAAATCCCTGCTAAGAACATGGTCATGGACATGGTCATCGCAAACATACCCCCAAAATTTGGCATGTTTCTCTCGAGGTCGTGGGTTGTGAAGTTGAAAGGCACGTTTCATATGGATATGTCATATGCCACTATCCCTATTTTTGTCCATGATAGAAGGTTATACAAAGAAGTGTTGTTGAAGTACATCATAAGCAACAAGACGCAACCACACAATCATCCCATATACACCGTCAACATCGAAGTGGGGTCTTGTATATTCTACAATGACCTGAATTTTGAAGAAGAAGAGCCGACAACCATTGTAACAACTGACGAGGAGACTGCGCAGGAAACAAAAGAATGTGCCGACCCAAAATATTGCATGGAAAATAGGGTGTGGAACATGATATTTGACAGCGCAGACAATAGAGAATGAGATGGGGGCAACGTATGGGTGAGCCCCCCTAAAGAAAGCACAAAGTTGTGCTCATACAAACTCGCGTTTGAGTGCACTAACAACATGGCCGAATATGAAGCAATTATATTGGGCTTACAAGTTCTGAAAGAATTGGGCACGCAGAAGATAGAAGTGCACGAGGATTCTGATCTAATCATAAATCAGGTAAAGGGTGTATATCAGACCAAACACCTCAGGCTGAGGGCATACAGAAATTTGGCTTTGGACCTCCTCGAAGGATTATAAGAATATGACTTATCTGCTATCCCTGGGGAGAAAAATCAGTTTGTCGATGTGTTGGCCACCTTGGCCTCAGTTTTTAAGATCCTCATCTTCCCAAACAAAAAGTATGAAATCGAGGTTAGGCATAGGCTAACACTGCCTAATAATATCCAACACTGGAAAGCGTTCGATGATGATAAACAGGTGGAAAGATTCCTCCTTATGAGCGATGAGTTCGCTAACACAAACATTGACGAGGAATAATGTGGTGACGAAGATGAGAGCGTGGATGCGCACAATGACGAGGACCCTTTCCAAAACTAGATCATGGGAAGGGACATAATACAATTGAAAAATAATATTATTCCAAAAGGGTTGGTGTTGCTGGAAAAGTTGTTTGATGAGAATGATGTGGCTAAGAACCCCAGGATTGTTTTAAGCGAAGAAGACGTGGAAGACTACAACATCGAGACTAAGGAGAACCCAAAGATGGTAAAATTATCCAAGACACTCAGTCCAGAGGTCAAGTAGGACTATATGAAGCTCATGAAAGATTTTTCGGACGTCTTCACATGGAGCTACGATGACCTCAAAGTGTATGACATGAAAGTAATCCAACATGTTATCCCTCTCAAGGAAGATTAGAAAAATTTTAAACAGAAGCCGAGACAGATAAATCCCATGTTACTGTCATTGGTCGAGAAAGAGGTAAAAAAGATTTTCGACACTAAATTCATTGTTTCTTTGAGATTCTCAAAACGGGTAGCTAATATGGTACCTGTAAGGAAGGAAAGCAATGAGATAAAACTGTGCGTGGACTTATGACATTTAAATAAAGTGTTTCTCAAGGACCACTACCCCCTTCCTAAAATGGAATACATCCTACAAAATGTGGTGGGGTCCCAGAAGATGTCTATGCTAGAAGGATTCTCAAGATATAATCAGATCATGGTCCACTCGAACAATAGAGAGAAGAGGGATTTCACAACTCCATGGGGAACATTCATGTACACCAAGATGTCGTTCGGCCTGATGAATGCTAGAGACACTTTCCAGAGGGCCATGGACATCGTGTTTTCTGATGAAAGGGAAAAATTCATCGTGATTTATCTGGACGACATCACTGTGTAATATACCTTCAACAAACAACATCTCAAACACCTGAAGAGAGTTTTCCAGAAGTGCAGAAAATTTGGCATATCACTAAATCCAAAGAAGTCCCACTTTGCAGTAGAAGAAGGAAATTTGTTAGGGAACATAATTTCCAAAGAGGGCATTAAGATAGACCCTAGCAGGGTTGAAGGGATCCTGAATATCGACACCCCACACAGTAAAAAGGAGATACAATCTTCCTGGGAAAGGTAAATTGTTTGAGTAGATTCATCCCAAACCTGGCGGAAATCATAAAACACATAACTTGCATGCTCAGGAAGGGAAACCAGATCAAGTAGAACCTGGAGGCCAAGAAGTCTTTTGAGGATATAAAAGTGGTGTTGAAAAAGGCTCTTGTACTAGCTAGCCCAGATTTTATGAAATATTTCCTCCTATTTTCATTCGCCTCAGAACACACTATTGTCGGTGTGCTACTACAGAAAGACGAACAGGATTTTGAAAAACCCATGGTCTATTTCATTTGGATGATGTATGATGCTCCACTAAAGTATGACATCATGGAAAAGAAAGTGTATTCTTTAGTAAAAGATTTGAAAGAATTCATGACACACATACTGCACTCCCATGTTATTGCTTGTGTACCTAGCAGTTCAGTAAAGGATATTCTAACTCAGCCTGACCCGGAAGGAAGGAGAGGCAAGTGGATAGAGGCCATGTTATAATACAACCTTAAAATCAAGCCTACAAAGATAATCAAAGGTTAGGGTCTTGCAAAGTTGATGGCGTAGTTGGACTGCAACGTTGTAGGAATGAATTTCATCATTGATCTATCAGAATGTTCCCAAGAATAAAAAACTACGCAGGCGCTTCATCAATTCATCAACACGCCATGGTACGCAGACATCATCTATGTGTTAGAGAATCTCCAGGCCCCTTCGGGCGTGAGTAAGAATAAGGCCAGATTTCTCAAGCTCAAAGCGGTTAAGTTCTTCATCCTGGACAACTCACTCTACTGGAAAGATCCCAGGGGAATATTGTTGAGTTGTTTATTGGAAGATGACGCCAAGCGAGCCATAGAAGAGTTTAACAAAGGATATTGTGGAGGAAACCACTATTGGAAGACCACCGCACACAAAATCCTAAGGGCCGGCTATTACTGGCCTACAATTTTTGCTGATGTATATAAGGAGGTCTCCAGCTGCCACAAATGTCAGATCTTTGATGGAAGAAGAAAACTGCAACCCTTTCCGCAGAATCCGATCTCAGTCAAACCACCTTTTATGTAGTGGGGTCTAGATTTCATAGGAGAGATAAACCCGCCATCCTCTGGGTAGCACAAGTGGATACTCACGGCCACTGACTATTTCATGAAATGGATAGAGGTGATCCCCTCGAAACAATCTACTGACGTTGTCATTATCCAATTCTTGGAGATGAACATCTTGTCAAGGTTTGGGTGTCCCATTAAGATAGTTACAGATAATGCATTCACATTCAAGTCTAAGAGGATGGGAAAAATTTTCCAGGATTATAACATAACCCTAGGGCATTCCATGACGTACTATCCACAAGGAAACGGGTTAGCAGAATCCTCAAACAAGAGCCTAATCGAGATTATTAAAAGACTCCTACAAGAAAATAAGAGAGCTTGGCATAAAAATCTTATCTACGCATTGTGGGTAGACCAGGTCACCACCAAGAAATCTTTATCAACGTCGCCTTTCCATATCGTTTATGGCATGGACGCGATTTTCCCTACTTCACTGGGACCCCCTGTTAGGAAGTTGTTGCAAGAACAGGAGGCCAAGCCAAATGTTACGCATAGGAGGATTAATCAGCTAATTCACATGAATCAAGAAAGAGAGAAGGTGTATAATCAGTCACAGCTCCATCATGAAAAGATAAATAAATCATTCTATAAGAATTCTAAGCCATAATATTTCTGGTTGGGTGACATAGTTTTGAGATGGGACGCAAGAAATGAAGGTAAAGAGAAGCATGCAAATTTCGACCACCTTTGGACAAGTTCATTCAGAATCTGCGATCACAGTGGAAAAAATGCCTATTTTGTAGAAGGATTAGATGGAGAAAGTTTTGATTGGATCCCTATAAACGGAAAGTTCCTAAAACATTACCTGGTGGAATAAAATCTGTTTAAGTCATTTGTCATTGTAAATAGTCATTTTATTTTGCGTCGAGTTTGTAGGTGACTAGAAAATTGAAGCTCGAAGCGAAGGCCCTAAGTTTATGTTGAAGTCTAAGAATCCACGTCAATAGGTTTAGTTTGTTTTTTCCTAGTTCCTAGAGGTCAAATAAATCCCAATGGTTAGGCACTTGGTCTACTATTCTTTGCTACCTCACAGGGAGGACATCATCCCCATTGGAGCCAACTGTTAGTGCCACCATTTTTCTTTCCAATTTAGAGTTTGTTTTAAATTCACATTGTGACCCATGCACCCGAACATGTGAAGTTAGGTACGTAACACTGTAAGTTTGAGGTCAGCAAGCGTCTAGTTGGCCCTTGCAAACAGGAAGGGATATCAGATTCGAAACTTGTATTAGAGGTACAGGTATGTATTTTCCGAGAAAGTTGAAACCTGTCGAGAAACCAATCTCTACATGCCCCAAGTCGAGTCAAATGGTTAATAGAGGTCGCGTCAGCAAGTACAGCAGTTATTATCAGTTCATCATGGAGGTCGACGAAATGAAAAATCATGGTGTTTGTATCATGTATGACCAACAAGCCTTATCACATGTATGCTAGACGCGGGGATTTTCCATGGAAAACCTGCAACTTGATTTGGAACATCTCATCGCCATGAATTCACTGTCCTCCATCATGATTTCCTCTCATGTCTGATTTGTTATAAATCTTGAATGCTAGGCATTCTCTCCAGTCATAGAACCAGGCCTGGAAATCTATTTGCAATTTCCCTTGCTATTCCAACATGATAATAAATTTTCCATCATGTGTGTTTGTTGGATACACTGCGCACAAAATTCACCTTGGTTGTGCCATGGAGACCTCTCATAGCGCAAGGAAAGGCACGTGGAGTAGAAGAAATTTAAGGTTTGATCCCCAAAGGGACTGGGATGCATTCTCACCTACGGCATTAATTCCAAAAGACATAAAAGGAACTATTATTTTACCTGTAGAGAAGACCAGATCAATTCGAGGAAAATCTGAAATGGAGGGATTCGTACAATAAGGGAAGACAACAAGAGCCCCCTCTCCCAATAAAAAAATTCCTTGGAGGAGGGGAAGGCCGAGAAAAAGAAAGGAGATCATTGAAGCTCAAATTTCAAAAGAACCATGCATCAGATTGATAGTTGAAGAATGACTCAGGCATGCCATTTAGTTAGAACCTATTGGGGGATTGAGCCGTGACGATAGGATCATAACAAGGAGAGAGAATATCGCATAAGCGAATGAGAAAGTTCCATATTAGGAACTGCAACAAGATAAACTGTCCATCATCGAGCTCTATCAGGAAAACATGGAATTACGGTGACAACTAGCGACAAAGGCCACAGAAGCATTCGCAACGCAAGGTCGCGAAGGGAATGTGGTGTGGTTCAAAAGGTAGCTCAGAGAGGCCCAAGAAACCATTGTACAATTGCGAGAAGCATAGAGAGTGGTAGAATAAAGGCATGTGAAACATTCTAGAGAATACAAAATGATCGAGAAAGAAGCCCACGTAGCTCTCGCCAGTTCGCAGGAAAAACAAGTTTAGTTGGCACCCGTCTCTTCACCCGCTAAAGATGAGATAAATCTTGGCAGTTTTGAAAGATACTTTTTCTCTGAAGTATGCTACCATTTTGATAACAACCACGATGATCTATTAGTTGCTTACTTCACGCAACTCTTAGCAAATGATCACATCACTGAAATCGAAACTATTATTTACAGACAATAAGCTCCTGAAAGACACCTGTTCATCGAGACACCTACTCAAAGGAACACAGTGACACATCTTTTCTCCATGCCAGAGCCTGATTGACGATCCGATCCTGTGGTGAAATTGTGAACAATCATAAGTAAAAAGGGCATGATTATTGTCTATTTTTGGAAACACTATGTGAAGCATCTCCAACGCATGTTGTTTAGTTTTCCTAGTTCTAAGGGTTAGCAATTAGGAAGAAGGGTATCCCAAGTGGCACCCTCATTTATATATTTCATATTTTCCATGTAAGCCAGTTTGGTTGGAAAATTTGGCAAACAATAGCTATTGTATGTAATCTGAAGTTTTGACTAGAATTTAATGCAAAGGTCCTGTGATTTGATGAAAATATTCTAGTTGTAATTGTTGGATGTATTGTGTTTCTTTCTTTGTGTATGTGCTTTCCTGTTATCTTTATTTCATATCTCTTTCTGTAAATTTCGAAACGAATTATCAAACCTGCGGATTCATTGTACAACACCCCTTGTTCGCGCCACTTAGACAAAACGTCTTCCTCTAAAGCTAACTCTAAATTCATCCATAGCGACTCTCTTGAGTTACTTCCTGTAATTTATCCCAACACACATTACGATTTTACACTGACGGTTGTTGCTCGCCTAGCCTTATTCTCTCAAATATAGTCACTGATTCATTTGTCCCATCTCTTCCTCAGATCGACCCCATAGCCCAAGTCTTACCTTCCTGCGCCAATATAACCAGAACCCATTTTATCATAGGTGTTAAATCTAACCATCACTTTCAAATTCATATCTTGCGTGGAGATCGCGCCACTTCCGAGAGAGCCCTCTCCAGATCTGAAAGACTAGTTTTGGGTATCAAAGTTGGTTGAAAAAGTACCTTCGTCACCTGTTTATCATCCAAACAGATTTACGAAGTGCTAATAGAAAGAAATAACACACAATATCTAATTCCCAGTGCACCAAATATATACAAAAGTAGTGAATAAAGAAATAACACACAATATCTAATTCTTGGTGCACGAAATATCTACAAAAGAAGTGATGAAAGATATAACACAATATCTAATGCACAATGTGTGCATGTTTAAATTATATGACTTGTTAGCGCTAGAAGATTCTCTCTAACTGTAGGGAGGGAATGCCTAGCACATATTGGTTATTGCAATGGTTTATTCTTGTAGATTGAGTTGAGTTTATAGGTTGGTTTGATAGAAGGTGGATCAGGTAAGTAGACCAGATGAGGAGAAAGAAAAGGCAACAATCTGGGATTAAAACACCTTTGATTAGTGAATTACACTATTGGGCAAAGTCTATGTTATACTTCAAGGATCAAAGGAATTTAAACTAGTTTCCAGTCAAATGGATTCATATGGTAAAGAGAGAAGAATTCAACAAGACAAATATGAAGTGCAGGAGATGAACTATGCTAGATCAATTCTACAATCCATAAGAACGAATATTCGAAGAACATAAATTATTTCTAGAAATTAAATAAAAAATATTTGAACAAAAACATAACTCATGGGAAATTGCAATGAATTCTTCAATGCTCAGGAATCCATAATATATGGGAAGTTTTGATTCTCAAAAATGGTTATTTTATTCAAATGAGAAGAATCAATGAAGAATGGAAAACCCAAAATCTTACAAACTTGCAATACAATTTATTTGAATATCTAAATTTCAAATATAGCAAGAGAGTTTCCCTCGGGCTTACAATAGAGCATAAAAAAAAATTTAAGTACCAAATACTGAATACAAAAGCACCACAATAGATATAGAAGAAAAATATGCAAAATCTATTTTGTTACTATCAAACCCTTAGGGTAGGGAAACACCATACAATGGATCCTATTATGGAAGGGATCCTCTTCTGTTCACTTGCCTCTTTGAGGGGGAAACCTCCTAATGATCTTCATCTCAAAATACAATATTTCTTTTCATGTCCCATTACATTGCTTGAACCCCTTTATATAGTGCTACGATCACCTAAGAACATTCTGGAGGAGGAATCTTCTAGAAGTAGAACCTTCTAAGAAATCCTATTACATTTATTATATCTAACTACTCATTTATTATATCTAACTACCATAGTGGGCCTTATTTAATAATATAGTGGACCTAGTCCACCTTACATTGAATGGATTCCACTATTATCATTATGAGCCCTCTGGCCCCCCCACTACCTCTCTAGCTACCTAACATTCCATCCCCCTTATGAAAGTGTTGTCCTCAACGCTTGATGTACAACCATATACCAGGTTCCCATGGATAAGTGTGGACCATAGTGCTGAAGTAGACTAGAAAACCAGAATCCCATGGATAAGTGTGAACCATAGTGATGAAGTAGACTAGAGAATTAGGGTCCCATTGAAAAATAAAAGCCACCATGTTGAAGTAGTCCAACCATGATTGTAAACCAGGGTCCCATGTCTAAGTGCTCATGTGAAATCCACACAAAAGATATCGACACCCAATAACAAACTGAAAATGATGCTCCCAATACTAACACCTATCATGTGGATCCAAATAAGAATATCCATCCACATAGTGGGAAAGGGTCAAAGATGAATCTGGAAGGAACAATACCATTGTAGAATATGCAGGCTGGATGTTGGTAATCGTAACTAGCTCTTAATGTAGGACATTGATGTTCTCTACAAAAGGTGGAGTAGAGTCATCAAATAAAATATGGAAGTGGCTGTCATCCTAGAAATGACAACTATCTAGATATCAATTATGCATGAATGAAATCTTGGTTTCTCTCACAATCGGCCTCAAAATCATACCAAGCATATATTTTTTGATTATATTCATCCCTGATGTCTTCCATAAGAAATATCTCTTGCATGCTATCCAATGAATCTTGAATACTACAAAATCTATCATTAAGGCCATTTGTGAGACCATCTATAAATTCATCTAATCTATCATTCAATGTGTCATACAATTGAGATTTGAATGCTTCAGTAATTTGTAGAATGAGGGTTTGAGAGGAAATATCCATCTAAGAACCCTATGAAAACTTATGAACTCTGTATTCTCGCTTCCGTCACAAAAAACATCAAATAATAGAACAATAAATTACGGTAGAAAATCGCGGCTTTTTCGGAAAAACCCTGAAAAACTGTTGAATTTAAAATGCTCATAACTTCACTTCCCGGACTCCGTTTCGGATGTTTGTTTTTTGAAATTGGGTATTTTTCCGAGAGAAATTTAAATACCCAATTTGTTTTTCCAAATTCATCTCGTAAAGCTTCATATCTGAACCTGAAGTGTGTCGCCCTCTTTTTCTTTCCTAGAAAATTTCTGCAAAAAGAGCAAAAAAATTATTCCCTTCTTTGGCCAAGGAAAGTGCTTTGATACCAATTTTTAAGTACCAAAGACTGAATACAAAAGCACCATAATAGATATAGAATAAAAATATGCAAAATCTTTTTTATTACTATCAAACCTTTAGGGTATGGAAATACCATACAATGAATCATATTATGGAAGAGATCCTCTCATGTTCACTTGCCTCTTCGAGGGGGAAACCTCCTAATGAGCTTCAAATCCAAATAAAATATTTCTCTTCATGTCCCATTACATTTCCTGAACCCCTTTATATATTGCTGCCATCACCTAAGAACATTCTAGAGGAGGAATCTTCTAGAAGTAGAACCTTCTAAGAAGTCCTCTTACATTTATTATATCTAACTACTCATTTATTATATCTAACTACCATAGTGGGACTTATTTAATAAGATAGTGGACCTAGTCCACATTACATTGAATGGCCTCCACTATTATCATTATGGGCCCTCTGATCCTCCCACTACCTCTCTAGCTACCTAATAGTTTCAGCCTCTCCAATGTCCCTTTTCAGGTTTTGGAACTCAACCCCTCATACATCATTATACTATGCTTTAATATCAAGAGGACATATTTGATTTGCATCTCCCAAGATAAGAAAAAATATGTTCAAATTTAATTACATCAGCTCATATCAAATTCGAGAAACTGAACTTTTAACAAAATAAGATGATGCATCGAATTCACAAAAGGAGAGGTGTCAAAACAAAATCCCTAAAAAATAGATTTTAAAAATGATGAGGATATATTTACTAACTATTGACTTCAAGGCATGAAATGCTCAAACTGTCGCCTGCTCTTCCACATGTATCCTTGAATTTTAGAATGCATTTAAACAAATCTAGAGGAAAGGTTTTTATTGATGACCATGAATGGGTTTCATTCTTCAATGCTTGATTTTTTCAAATTGATATGCGTTGGTGATGATTGGGCATGTGAAAATAATATTCTAGAATTTTATGTTCTGATCAAACAAGGATTTCTCTGAAACCATTGAGAAATTTCAAAAATAACCTGCTATCTGGGTAAATGGACCCATTTTGGAAGTGGGTTTTAACGGTTTTGAAATATTCTCTACGGTTTGATCGAAAATAGAGCCTGAATTTATCTTCCTAGAATAATGATGGGAACTGATAATTTATGCGATCAAGCATTGAGAGGTGATATTTCTTACATCCTTGAAAAAGTTATAATTTCCTTACAATTTTCAAAAGATTTTCACAAATCTATAAATTGTTGCCAACCATTTCTCAACAAGATCCATTCCATCTTCCCATCATTATCTTGACTGGCACTTGTTTTGACATATGGTGCTACATAAAATAATTTTTAAAAAATAACTATAAAAAAAGATATGCAGGCATGATTGCAAATGAGTTGTCACAATCTCTAGATTTCGGATGCGCTTTGGATAATGATGATTTATGTGTGCTACAAGAATAGCATAATTCTTGTAGCGAACCAGTTTATCTTTAAACTTTGGGGAAAAACCTTTAATTGGAGATGTAAATCAAACAAATATGATGTGACACGTCCCTGACCCATGCAATGATTTCTAATCATGTCTTATAAGAATCAAATAAATACAATCCAAGCACAATACCACACCAAATGAAGTATGAAGGATTAAGAAAAATCTAGGTTAAGACAGAGGTTATGAGTGGATAGGCTAGATTTAGGAGAAAAATGAAGTTATGCAGTTTTGGGGTCTAACATGAACGATTAAAAGTTCATCTGTCAATGCCTTTTCGACCTTGTATCCTCATTGTAAATCCATTCATAAATATCCATACTACTAGGTTTTGATTTGTCAAATTTCTGGGAACCAATGATTCTCGTGGCACTGTTACTTCCCAGATGAAAAAAACACTTCTCTAAATGTTATCTTTAGACCATGGATAAAGAAGGAATATTTTCATTTATTTCCAAAAATAATATTAATCATCCAAAATTTTATATATATTCCAAACAAATGGATGAACACTCAGTTTTCCCCAATACCTTAGAAGAAGGGGTACAGTTGCCCAAAATTCATGAAGAATGGATTTAGTCCATTGTTAGTATCATAAACTACAAAAAAGAGATGTACTACTTGTTATCCCCATTTTGTGAGATAACTAAGGAGATTATGTCTCGAGGCCCTCAGGTTGCAGATATGGAGTGCCAAGAGACTACATGACCAGTAGTATCCACTTGCACAGATGGAGACCCTTATCACCACTACAGAGGTCATAGATTTTCATATGGAATCCACCACACCAGCTAGCTTTCGAAAGGCATTGGTCCCTTCTCCATGAGGTACAAGTCAGGTATTATGGTGAGTGTCATTTCAATATTTGAGGCATTTGAGTATTTTTTGTCTTAGACTGATTTATATTTCATGACATATGCTTGGACATTATGCCTTTTTCCATGTTTCACCTTGGTGGTTGACATTGTTCCCTAGTAAGTGGTCTTCCTCAGAAATGGGTTTGCTACTAGGAACTCCCTTGAATATCCATCATACTATTCCTTACCATACTTACCACTTTTCATCACTTAAACCCATCATTTCCTTATCTCTTGGGATTTTAGGGTGTATTGACCCAAGAAGGGGTTGTCCCTCATTCTATGAGAATAAGGGGTTGAATACCCAGAGGGATTGTTGTTGGGTAAAAGATAAAATCCTATGTATAAACCTTCCAGATGCTTTGCCCAAGGAACCCCCAAGAATGAAATGAAACACTTATATGTAAGAGCAGAGGGACCCACAAGAATAAATAAAAGAATGCCTAGGGTGTTATTTGGAGGATATGATATCTCATCATGCGTCGGCCTATCACTATCATGGGTATCTAGAAGTATGACATTACCATCATCTGGCCACCACGCCATGGTAGTGGCTCTTAGTTTCACAATTGAGAGAAATAGGGTATCATCACGAGTCAACCTTCTCATTTTTTCAAAGTATTTATGAGTGACATTGTCATATTCTAGGCACCACGCCAGGACAATGGCCTTCAACGCGTCCCTAAAACATAAAAGAAACAAAGAATGGAAAATCGATGGGCTTGGAAAAATTGCATTGCAAACAAAGGTGTCGCGCACCCTCTAGAAAGGAACCCATGAATGCGACACTACAACCCCTTGTATTTCAAACCCCATTGTCATTGAGTCTTGATCCTTACCCACTTCATCCATGCTACATGGCTTAGAGAGGGATCTCTTGGAAACACTCCTTGACCTAGGGAAGGATCTACCCAATAGGACACCTTGTCAACCCTCCCATATCCAAGCTTGTAAAGTCGCATAATGTATTTGAGAACTTACCTGTTTGACTGGGTAATATTTGATTCACATGCTTAGGTGGCTCATTTATTGACTTGATTTACTCATCATGATATTTTGACTTGAGATACTTGGAGGGCATGCTCATTTGTCTTTGCAGGACCTAGTTGGTGGACAGTTTTGGAGGAACAAGCCTAGATTGGGCTTCCATGGGGATTGAAACCCACAGGTTGGATTCCAAGGGCCCACATGCTATATGAGAGATATTTACCTTTGGATTCCTATAATATGACTTGAGATACATGACCTAGTCCTCACATGCCAAACGTTTTTCCTAGGAGAGGAAAAACATCATATTTTGGAGGCTTGACGTCATGCTTGAGGGGATTGAGGTGGTGATGGCTACACATGGTAGGTTTTGAATGAAGAAACCCTTGGATCATGAAGAATAAGGTTGGATTGGAGACACATGGCCTTTGGAGTCCCAACCCTACGATCTCAAACTCAAAGTTTGGCCTAAAAGTGCCAAAACATCCCTCCTAAAGGGGTGACATCACTCTTAGGGTTTTCATTTGTGCAAAAAGTGGAATTTTAAATGAATTTTTTAGTATTATTTCTGTAAAGGAGAAATATTATGGTCATTGACCCCCAGTCTTGTGGTTTACCTTAAAATTATGTGGACAAACTATCTTAGTGACATTTTGTATAAATAGAGATCATAAGATCTCATTTCATAACATAACTCTCCCATCTTGGAGAGGTACTTGGACTAAAATTTTTGCTCTCTTTGGCTATTTTATATCTTTTTATATTGTGTATGGATATCTTTTTGGTTATTGGTTGATGGAAGTGATGTGCTAGCCTTGGAAGGTTATTCTCTAGCTATTGTGGTGGCTTGACTTAGTTTTTTTCCTTGAATTGGTAAGGATTTTTACATTGTGCTATAATTTTTTATTCAATTCAAGGTTATTTTCTAGAGATGGGTGGGAAGTATAAGGGAATACACCCCCACATTAGTCTCCATCATTCTATTCTTACATTTTATTTGTTTAACAAGGGTTTCTAAGAGAAGTATAACTACATACACCCTCTTAGCCTAAACCTTAGCTAGAGATACTTGCCTTGGGGAGTAAGAGGATTTACACCTCAAAGGAGGTGGTACCTATATATTTTTATTTTATTGAACCCATTAACCCAATAATTTAAGGCACTATTCATTACATTTTTCATTGGAGAAATAAATTGGTTCCTTGGTAAACGTGAAATTTCATGATTTTGAAGTTGTTCCTAGTGGAATCAAATCTATGCTATAAATGCTTGAATGAATCACTATGAAGTTTAATTTCTCCAATTATACCTTGATTCTATTACAAATTCAACCTACAGCCATTAGGGCTGCAGAAAACCCTAACCAAACTCTTCAATAACTCCTAATTTAACCGTTGAAAATTGCCTAAAATCTGCCCACATAATCTACTAAGTACAATGCATCTTTTGGAAAGTTTTGAGAAAGTTTTAGTGGTTAAATATATTGTTGTAATAAAAATTTTGTTACATCCATAAGGCTGATAAATATCACTGTATTTATCATTTTATTACAGCCTTGATTTTGTGCTAAAGTCTCGCTCTATCATTGTTGAGTTAAACTAGTTTTTACTAGCTTTTCTCGTGCTTATTCAATTGGAATTTTAGCACTTATTTTGCAGCCCTTAGTTTATTTATGTGATGATATATATCATTTATTATTGCTGCAATTAGGGACAGAAATATTAAATTATTTTTCCACCTAACATTATTATATGCAAGTGTGGATTTTCTTGTGTCTCGGGTAGGTACAAACACCCTTTGCAGGCATCCAAAGACTTGCAACCTTAGATCACCTAGAGACAAGTCATCAAAGACACTTTCCTCTTCCATCATTGAAAGTTAGGGGGGCACTCCTCTTCCTTCCCTTCCATTCATCTCAATCCCCCCAGGTTCACCGAGATCACCTCCCTAGAGTGACCTAGTCACCCTTGAAGTGTGGGACCTATATCGAGGTGGCATTGGGTATAGTGTCCCTTAGTTTCCACCACTTGGTGGTTGGGTAGGGATTTTCCCAACCTACAACTTGTGTGATAATACTAATTTAAAGGCTGATCAAAATGTATATACAGGAAAGTAAATTTTGGAGGACGGGGGTTTTACCTAACCATGAGTGGATGTACTAACTAAACAGAGATTTATTTTTGTAGGATTAGCATGAATATCCAAAACCATACCTCTTATAATTAGAGGAGGATATTTTCGCTCATAACTTGAGTAACTTCCACCATTTCCTAAACAATAATTGAAAGAAATATTGGGCAGTGAGGGGTTTATATGATGTGAAATAGACCCAATACGCTCAAGTATTCTTCTTTCCCCCATTCTTCGGAATTTTTGGTATTCAGTGTGATCTACGAATAGAAAGTTATGTTTTTGCTACAAAAATGTGCAGGCACATGCAAACCATCAATAGTTGCTTCACCAAAGATAGATTGAATATATGGAAAAGTAGATCTTATTGTATAGATTAAACATATCACAAGCTCCTTGAATCATGAAGGAAACATAAATGAATGTACAATACCACTCTCTATGTGCCCATGCTCTAGAGAATGTGGTCTTTTCGACACACAACAAAATATTTTCTAGAAATTTGGCTAGATTGACCATATAAGATATTGTGCATCATGTGATGCCAACAAAAATTCATATAGCAAAAAACACCAAAACAAATCTCATTCATAAAAATAGATTCCTTCGATTGATTTAGAGCTAGCTAGAGTTCAATCTCAACAAGGCAAATTTTCTTCAAGGTACACAAAGGGGATGTATCCCTAGTGACCAACAAAAACCTACCAATCCAGGCCAAATAACATAACATAATCCAACAAAAGTATGCCAATTTCTTCTAAAGATGACATGTACCCAATTTTCGTCTACCCAAAATAATATATTCATCTACTATATTAGAGCCTCTATTTGTGTAAAGCATAAAATGACTAGATGGGAATGGAGAGGTGATAGGGAGAAAACTACACAGTCTACACATAGAGCATGATGTGTTTATTTGGTTGAAAGCATATTAAGAAACAAACTCCAAGTGGGTGCATGACAAAGAGCAGACTTCCTTCATCTTAGGCACCAAGCTTGAGGGGCTTGTGTGAAGACATGTATAAAATTCAACCACTGTAATATATAGTAAATATACTATGAATTTAATATTATAGTGTTTGGGTGCTATGTACAGAGTAGAGCCTTGGAAAAATTTTAGAAACATTATATTATTTAACCATGAACAATCTGGATTTAGTAAGTAAAATATATAATAGATTACCAAAAATGGAGATGGCATTTAACTGTTAACCCAAAAATTCTACGAATTTGCTTATCCAAAGTTCATAAGAGTCTACAAAACGCCAACAAGAACTTATCTATTTTAATTGTTGCAGACCAGACAACTGACAGAGCGATCAATTTCCACCCAACCGTAGCTAGTTCGGTATGGGTACCACCCCCTATTTGGGCTATGATACCACTAAGGAGAAGAGGAAGTGAAGAAAAATCAAGGTATTCTCTCTATCTTAGGAAAGAATATTATTAGCCAAGTTTCTCACTGCTGAGAATTTTTTTTTAAGATAGAGCAGTTCTTTGGCACCCATGATATTTTCCCCACACAACATAAGGAGGTCTTCCTTCTCTACTCAATAGTACTTCAGAAGTATCATCCCTCCAATGCTATTCATTGTGTGTATGGAAAGGTCTAGGATGATGTCTCTCAATTTTAATAGAAATTTATCATGGTTCTTGGATTTTCCAAAATCTCTCATGGATCCATTTCATGGTTGTTCTATCACATGCTATGGAAGGCTTATTTTTTCAGCAAGAACTCTCATTTTTCTTTTTTTCCCTCTTTCAAAAACTATATTTTCTTTCCCATTCAAATTTCCCTTCTTTTTGAATGAGCGAAAGATGGAAAGAGAGTCATAATTCAATTCGTCTTAGTTCCTAGAATTTAGGGAAGACAACCTGTTAATTTTTAGGAAACGATGGCTTAGATTGAGGAATTTGTTTCTTCCACTCCTTTTAACCTATTTTGACTTTGAAAAATCATATTTTGAAATGAGTGAAGGTTCAAGGTAACATAAGGTATAATGTTTTAGGAATAAACCCCCCCTTAGACCCCTCACCTTTCCCCTCTTGTGGCGTCATAACCCCTTTAGGCACTCATGCTCTATCGGTCTTGGTCATTTTTTTATTAACTACAAAAATAAAATATTTACAATATTCAAGAGGGTCAAACCATGATATTACAAATGTCCACTTAGACCCAAAATGCTAGGGTACTCCACAAAGGAATTCGTACATCCTCGTGTACAATCATCTAGCAAGGAGTGAATACCAAAACACTATATGATCAAGCAATACAACATCAAAACCTAGCACATCATCATCTATGTCATCAACAATCGACGGAACCACGTGAATTCCCCAACCATCCAAAGAAATTTTCCAAACAACCTATTGACGAAAACATTGTCGAGGGTTTAGAAAACAACTTATCAACAACATTGAAGAAAATATTAGAAAATATTGGAAAAATTTTAAAAATAGAAAAATATATATATATATTTCAATTTTTTAATCTAAAGCAACACCAACAACAAATAAATGCATTACCACATAAATATGAAAATAGAATTGATATATAAGATGTATAGGATGTATAATAATACATCACACATCAACGTTGAATCGTGTCATGAGTCCTAACTCCAAAGCCTCAAAATATCATCAAAAAATATAATAAATGTATCTCATCATCATGAGTCATATACAATGAAATCAGATAAATAAACTAACTATTCCCTCTGCTCCTTTTATGAGAAAAGTTAATGGCTCTAGTAATGGATTTTTCCTCTATAGGAAGAAGGCCCTAGGGCTAGCATTAGACTCTGAAATCCTTTAGAAGAAGAAGCAAAAGATATACTTTAACATCCTATACTGGTGCTACTAATAAATCCAACTTTCTATGTTGGAGTTCGTGAAGGTGGTGGCACACTCCCAATGTCAATAGTCACGTCTTGTAAAGTTGTCTACTCTAGAAAATATTTCTCCTCTACCTCTCTCTCTCCCTTGATACCTTCATTTGTAAGCTTCATTTGAAACAAAGTAAGGAGGTATTCAGATACAATTTGTTGTATATATTTCTTGCTTTTATCTTATCATTGCACAGAACTTTGTTTTTTATTTGTTTATATGTTGTAGGTTTATAAACTTAATGTAAATTGTAATCATGTTTATATTTCACTTTCTATACTATGTTTTCAAGCATTGTGTGATACAGGCCTGTGGTTATTATTTTTGTAGCTACCAGATTTATTTATTTATTTAAATTGTCAAGTATTCATTTGGATTTAAATTAGAATGAAATGGTTGTCTATATAATGTCTAACTTATAAATCATGAATGTGAACCTTTGTAAACCACAACCAGAGCTAGCCATCAGTTAGACCAAGACATAGTTAGAGTAGTTCTTCTTGATTTTAGTTTTTCGTTTGAAAGTTTTATTTTGAGTAGTATAGATTTTTATTCACATAAACACATTAAAAACCAGTCAATCTCCAGGTTCTTGATTATGTGCATACAACATATGTGTCTCACAAGTTCCAAATGAACCCCAGGTTTGATAATTAAATGAAGCCTTAAGATCATTGTCCTTTTAAACAACATATTGTAGTGCTATCATTTTTGGCTTCATTGTTGGGGAGACACTAAAAGAATAATAATATCTAGCTTACATTGGTTTAGGAAATGCATTTATGGATGAATTCAAGAGAATAGAGATGGTAATATGTAAATTCAATATTATTATAGGATCCCTATAGTGTAAAATCTCAACGCATTCACCATAATACTTTGTGTTGAGTCTCTATTCCATTGAATTCAAATTCATGATAGTTTAGGATGCATGAATAGAGTGAGAGATTCAAGAGGTTGTTTTCATGGTGTAGTAAGATCCACCCAAGAAATTAACACACTAGTAGGAAGAGGTGGAAGAAGAGGAGTAAGTACTTCTGCAAGTGAACAAACATATCTTGTAGAAGAGATGGCATCTAATTTGGAGGAAAATCAACAACTTGTGTTGAACTAAATCCTCCTGAAAACCCCATTCATAAATGAGAACCTTATATTTNGGTGAATCAGTAATAGAGAAATTATAATCCTTTTTAACCAAATAATCCAAGTGTTATATCAATGTAGAATTATCATCCAATAATGAGCAATGAAAAAATGAACATTCATACACATACACAGTACACCAGTGTTTTACATGGAAACCTAAAGTAGGAGAAAACCGCAGAATGTTTTTTCTTATATGTCTTGAAGAATTACATTCATTGGACACACCAACTTCCTTTGTTTTCCAGCTGCAACTGGAAGGAGGCTCCAACCCCCTAGTTTCTTATGCTACAACCTAAGGGAAGCTCCAACTCCCCAATTCTATGGCTACAACCAGCAACAGGCTACAACCCCCTATGTTCTCCAACTACAACTGGAAGGTGGCTACAACTACTTGTCCTTGCCCCGTCCAACCGCCCTGAAGTAGAAGTAGAATGATGGAACCACTGTCACACTATAAATATTGGATATACTGTTGTAAACCTGTACCAATAAACCTAAACCATGCATCAACCATGCATCAACCTGTACCTCAACCTATAATCAACCTGTACCATAAACAAGTGCATCAAACATGCACCAACTTATACCAAACAACCTGTAATCAACATGTAACATAACAAAGTACATCCAAACATGTACCAAGTATGTACCAATCATGTGTAAACTACTCATCAACTATGACTCATCAATATGTACTAACATCATCAACTATACACCTCATGTATGTGCCAACTCATCAACTACTTGTCTCAACCATGTACCCAACATGTACCTCAACCAAAAGCGCTCATCAATTTCATCATCCAAATATGATTTGTAACTCTGTAATAGACCTAGTGTATATGATCACATACCTGCAAACCTTCCTTAACTTTAACAACAAGAGACTAGATTTTTCATCAAACTTGTTTTAGTCTCACATGACTAGTTTTGGATTAGTCAACAGCCCTAACTTGAAATAATCATAACTATGTACCTGTAATGAATAAATATATGAAAATGATACAAAATGTTCTTCAGTTTGGTTTATGCAATTACTCTGGGTGTCACTACTTGGAACCTCTCAGAAAAGGAGTTATAGAAAAAATGGCATATCTTGTTGAATTCTGGCTTATTCTAGAGAGCGACCTTGTAGAGCGTTCCCTGCATGGAATATTTGTTGAATGGATATGAAAATTTTACATAGAATACTAAAGAATGTACTATAACCAACACATTTTTTCTTACTGAATTTGTATCTATTATGAAGAAGTTGTGACGTTTTTACCTGAAACACTTGTTTTAGACTAGTTTCAGGACTAGCCACAAACCCTATTTTCTACGAAGTGTAACTCAAAAAATAAAACGACCCAAAAGCTGAATTTGTTACCATATATACTTTGATATGTTTTCTCAATTTCATAACAATTTCACAGTCTGAATCATTCTAGAAAAATAGTTATTGCGGAAATGGTGAGATGACCTGTAAATAACAGACCTTAGAAAGCATCATCAAAAGAATTTATCCTCCGTTGAATTCCGACTTTATTTTCTTCACCTTCTCTCTGAAATTCGGCTTAGATATCCTTTGGTTACCTCAGAAAACTATAGATATTCAATATTCTCAAGTGTGATCTAAAATGAGAGAGCCTTGCCTCTTATTTATACTCTCCAAGTAGCTTCCTTAAAAACATCTTCTAAGTCACTTTGCCCATTTTCCTTATTTTAGGGTTATTCCACTTCTAATTTCTCCATTAAATTTATTATTTAAATAATTTAGTTTGTATTCACTTTGAATTATAGTACACTCATCACTTCACTTTATTATTTACCTTCTAAAATCTCTTAACCCACTTTGACTACTTTGACCTTTTGGGGCTTCTAGATGACATATGAGGGTCCTCCAACTTCGTAAGGCCATAACTCTCAAACCGTGAGGAGTTATGTGACATTCCACATACCACCAGAAATGGCATGACATGACATGTACTATCCATACATAATAGTATTACATGCAAATATATCAAAAATCATACCATTATCCATCAAACAAACTTGGTTCCATTACCCAAACCTGGGTTCTCCAACTTCTTATGGCCATAACTCTCTAACCATGAGGAGTGATGTGACCTTCCACATACCACCAGAAATGGCATGAAAATCACTATCCATATAGGATAGTTTCACTAACAAATTAATTTACCTTCATCTCATTATTCCACAAATAAGCATGGGTTCTATAACCATACTTCTAGGATAACGCAATCCGCAAAGCATCTTCCCATGAGGGATTTCACCATAAGGGGACCACTTTGGAGTTCATCCATTTGTACTTATTATCAACCATGAAAAGACAATAATGATTCATATTTACATCAAACAAACTTGGGTCCATTACCCAAACCTTTGTGCTACCAAGCTTTCTTCAAGGGTTGACATCAATGACAACCAACCTTAATCAATAATATCCCCCTTTGGCATTGATGGAAACACTCTGATGCAAAACTAAAATTATGTCATGCAATACTGAAGTCATATCACTCATGCTCCCCCTGGAAACATGCCTCTATCCTCTACATATCTATGACCATTTCTCCTCCTGGAACCATGTCTTTGTCCTCTGAATCTGATTAACCTCTCCCCCTTTGTCATCAATGGCAAAGGTATCTTTCCATCCGAGGCTACTCCCCTTGACTGAACTGTCCTCTTTATGGTGCTTCCTCATGTACATATAAGACATATAAGATAATCATTCAAAATCATTCATTTTGGAGTAGAAATAACTCTGAGTCTCTGGCGAAGATACTCAAAGGCTTCCCATGGAAGTGGTTTTGTAAATATGTATGCCACTTGTTATTTTGTGCCCACATACTCAACTTTGATGTTATTTTCTGCAACTTGTTCCTGTAGAAAGTGATACTTGATTGGAATTTGATTTGTCTTGGAGTGTATCATCGGGTTCTTTGAGATATCGATGGCGCTTTTATTATCACAATCGATTGGAATGGGCTCATCATACTCAACCTGTATATCTGTCAAAGTTTGGTTCATCCAAAGAACATGTGTACAACATGACGCTTCTATGATATTCTTTGTCTCGACTATAGATAAAGATATTGATGATTGTTTCTTTCTTATCCATGATACTAAACACTCACCCAAGTAGAACGCTACTCCACTGGTGCTTCGTCGGTCATCAATACAACCTGCCCAATATGCATTTGTGTAGGCAATAAGTGATAGATCCTTTCCTTTTGGATACCATAATCCAAACTCTTATGTTCCTTTGAGATATCTAAAAATCCTATTCACTGTTAATACATGTGATTCATTTGGTGTTGCTTGAAATCATGCCACCTATCCAACTGCCTACATTACATTTGGTCTAGATGTTGTCACATATAATAGGCTTCCAATCATTGACCTATATTGCCTCTAATCTGTAGACTTTGAATCATCATCTTTTCTCAACTTGCAACTGGTTTGCATGGGAGTGATAACTGGTTTGCAATCTTCCATTTCGAACATCTTTAGCATTTCTCTGATATACTTGGTTTGAGAAAAAAAATTCCTTAGTTTCTTTGATGTATCTAAAGTCCTAGAAAGAAGGATATTTCTCCAAGTAACGACATTTCAAATTCATTATGAATATCCTTTGCAAATTTTTGGCTTAACCTGTCATCATCACTACCAAAAATAATATCATCAACATAAACTTCAATTAATAAAATATTACTTTGAATTACCTTGATGTAGAGGTTGTTGTTTTCACTTCCTTTTCTGAACCCTGCCTACTATAGATACTTATCCAGTCTAGACTACCATGCTCTAGGAGCCTGTTTTAGACCATACAAGGCATTCTTTAATTTACACACATAATCTTTGATCTCTGACAAATGAAATCCTTCATGTTGTTCAATGTAGACTTCTTCTTCAAGTTCCCCATTCAGAAAAGATGATTTTACGTCCATCTGATACACTTTAATATTTTTGGAGCATGCATAAGCTAAAAGAAAACAGATTTCTTCCATTCTGGCAAATGGAGCAAATGTCTCTTCAAAGTCGATTCCTTCAATCTATGCATATCATTTACATACCAATCTAGCTTTGTTCCTTGTAACCTATCCATATTCATTCAAATTATTCCTGAAAACCCATTTTGTGTCGATCACATTCTTATTCTTTGGTCTTGGAAACAATTCCCAAGTGTCATTTTTCTCTATTTGATCCAATTATTCATCCATGACCTTATTCCAAAATTCATCCTCGTTGGCTTCTTCAAAACAGTTTGGTTAAATTGTAGATAAGAGTGTTAGGTGTGTTTGTTCTAGTGAATGGATTCTTCTTCTAGTCTCAACTCATGCATCTTTGTTTCCGATAATCTGATCGGAAGGATGATTCTTATGTATTCGTCTTCTAGGTGTCTTTGGAGACACTTGTTGAACTTGGTTTTTTGTTTCTGTCAAATTCTATTCATATTCCTCTTCTACTTCTTTTTCATCTTTTGCTTCTTCTTCGAAAGGTTATTCCATTGATTCATTTTCTTCTTCCTTTGATTCTGGTCTACCTATTTCATCAATTTTTATGTTGATTCTTTCCATAACTTTGTTCAATATCATATTGTAACACTTGTATGCTTTCCTTGTACTTGAGTAACCAACAAGTACTCCTTTTTCCACACGAGAGTCAAAATTTCTCATTCTTCCATCTTCTCTTTTTATGTAGCATTTGCTTCCAAAAAATCTGAAGTGCTTCACATTTGTTGGTCTTTCTTTCCATAGCTCGTAGGGATTTTTTTCAGTGTTGTTTATGAGCATTACTCTGTTTTGAATGTGAATTGTTGTATGCACTGCCTCTGTCCAAAATATATCTGTCAATTTGGAATCCATTAGCATTGTTCAAGCCATTTCCTGTACTGTCATGTTCTTTCTTTCAACAAATCCATTCTGTTAAGGTGTCCTAGCAATGGAGAATTGCTTTTTTATTCCATGACTACTGCAGTAGTCCATAAATTCCTTTGAAGTGAACTCTCCTCCATTACCATATTTCAAGCATTTGATTTTTGAATCCATTTCATTTTCAACCATTTTCTTGTAGATCTTGAAGTTTTCAAAATCTTCTGAATTATTCTTGAGAAATAAAACTGTAGTCATTCTTATATAATCATAAACTAATAACATAAAGTATTTCTCACCTTTTAAACCCTTTTTATAGTTGGTCCAACTAGATCAGTGTGCACAATTTCCAGTGGTCTTGTCGTTGAATATTTCTTCTATTTGAACCTAGTCTTTGTTTGCTTTCCTTGTTGACAATGCTTGCATAAAGGGTTGGTTGGTTTCGTGATCTAGGGCATTTCTCTGACTGATTCTCTTTTGTTGACTTTGACAAGGTTATCAAAATGTATGTGACATATATGTTGCTTGAAGTTCTTGCAGTTGTAGCAATCAATTTTCCTAAACCTTATTTTCTTATCTCTCACTTTTGTGAATCGAAACTAACTTTATGACCTTGGTCACACATTTGACTCACACTTAAAAGATTATGTGTCATATCTTCTACTAGTAGAACATTTTTTGCCTTTGTATTCTTGTTCCCAATTCTGACTGTGATTTTTCCAATGATTTTAGTTGAATCATCATTTTCGAAGGATATTGATCCATCTCTTTCCTTTCTTAATGTAAGAAACTTGTCTCTATCACCTGTCATGTGTTTGAACATCCATTGTCAACATACCAACCACGTTTATTTTTCTTAGCTTGTAGAGCGAGTGTGCATTCTTCATTTCTATATTGATTCTTCTTTCTTATCTATGTCCTTTTCTGAGGTTCCTGTCTGTGACTATTGTTATTCTGTTGTGGTTCTCTAGGAGGGACTTTCATTCTGCAATATTTGGCCATGTGTCCAAAGTTGTTACATTTGTAACATTCCACTTCAGTGTTCAAAGATTCAAACTTGTTGTAACTTATTTTATGTGTTTCACTAGGCCTTCTTGGATAACCCTTTTGTGTATGACTTTCAAAGTTGTTCATGTTCCTGTTGTTAGCTTTGCAATTCATAGCTTTATATCCAAAATTATTACATGCATAACATAAACCAAAAAATATTGTTTGATACATGGGAGTTGAAGATATTCTGAAAGGAGGTGCTCTTATGAATCCTTCTTCTTCTTGAGGCCTATCTGTCTGTTGTTGATTCTGAAATCTGAATCTTCTCAGTGGAGGAGTCTCCCTGTAATCTTCCTTGTATATCTTCCTATCCCCTTTGATTGTTTCTGCATAGCTTTTTGGATATGTTTCTTTCTCTGTTGTTTTGGCGCTTGATCCCTTTTCTGTCTGATTGTATCCAAATCCAGACTTGTCAAGATGAGATTTTTAACTGTTGACAATGTCATCCAAAACTTTTGAGCTATTATGTATATTTTTCTTTTGAATATCCTTTATTAATGTGACAATCTCTGCTTCCAAACTTCCAATGTTCCTTTCCTTTTCTTCTAGTTGTTCTTTGAGTGTTTCTTCAATTATTTTATCTTCTTCTATTTGAACCTTCAAATTTTTAATAATTTGTTATAGTTCTTTAGTATCTTCTTTCTTGTCTA
>ML789828.1:439666-479745 GCA_009831015.1 Picea engelmannii
ATGGGGGGGGGGGGTTTCCCATGAGGTTTTCCCTCTTTACTCACTTTATTTTCAGTGTATCTTTTGTACTTGGGTACCTAACATGGCCTTGTTGCCAGGACCCAATCTTTATTTTCACCATAGTGATGTTCAAGGGGGGTGTTGGAGTTACTTCACACACACATAGGATTTATTTTTCCTAAGGTTTTTCCTTTTTTATTAGTTATAATTAGTCATTATCCAGTCTCTTATAATTTAGGGGAGAATATTCCACCTTGAGAATATTCTCTTTCAGTTGACACTTCAGTTTGACTAGTTGAGTTGAGTTTAGATGATGCATTGGTTTTGTCACCATGCAACATTGGGATCATCGCCATGATAATTCAAAATTTCCTTGGTATCATAACTAGAGTGGCACATTATCCTTGATTCCCTGAGTTAACCCCTCACTATTCTTTGTTCAGTCAGTTAACTGAAGACTAGTTGACTAGTTAACTCAACTAGGTGGTGGTTCACTCCCGTAACTTCCTGAGAGACTAGACTAGGTGGCAGTTCACTCCCGTAACTGTTGATGTGTGTCCAGATCACTCTAGACCACCACTATGGCACATTTTTTATCCTCCATTCGAACTCATTGATTTATACAAAGTATATCATGTGTAAATTATTCATTATTCATTATTCATAACGATTAATGAGAATTCTTTCATTCTTTCTCTCCTTCTTCTTCTTTCTCAAATTCTCTCTGTAAATGTATGTATTATTGTTTATCTAGATCTATTATGTGCAGTTTAAACACATTTACATACTTATTATCAACCATGACAAGACAATAATGAGTCATCTTTACATAAAAAAAACTTGGGTCCATTACCCAAACCTTTGTGCTACGGAGATTTCTTCAAGGGTTAATATCAATGACAACCAGCCTTAATCAACATTGTGAAGTTTTGGGAAAATACCTTATGCATCATGGTTGTCGAACACTAGAAAGAAGAGGAAGGATCGGTTCCACATAATCCTATCACATTAAAATTTCATATTAGGGATATAGAGGGTACAACTAAGATATGATCCATACCGGCCCTAGAAAGAAGACCATGTTGTGACATCAAAGATTGGAACATATTGGATAAAAGGGCCTTCGAACACTACATGGTAAAGGTATGGTTCAAGGTATGTCTAATTGCACCCTGTATTTTGATTTTTGTGAAAAATGCATATATGGTAAACATAATCGAGTAAGATTCCCATCTGGTGCTACAAGAGAAAACTGGATCTTAGATTTGATACACAATTATGTGTTCAGACCTATGCCTATTCCATCACTAGGTAAATATGTGTATTATGTTTCATTCCTAGATTATTTCTCAAGGAACATATGGAATTATTTTCTTAAGAATAATTCTAAGGTATTTGATAAATTAAAGACTTTAAGGATCTAGTAGAAAATCAGATATAGAAGAAAATAAAGGTGTTGATGATAGATGATGGTTAATAATTTTATGGGAATGAATTTGAAGAGTTATATAAGAAGTGTGGTATAGAAAGGAAGAAGACTAATCCATACACACCTCAACATAATGGGGTTGCAGAAAGAAGAAATTAATATAATGAAGAGTTGAGAGGTGTGGCACCAAGAAATGATAGTTTTCTCCCAGTTAAGGGTTTCCAACGTAAATATTTGTGTACTATGTATATGATCCATTGATTAGTTTATGTTTTTCTTAAGAATTTGTATGCATTGTTTTACTTCACAGGTTTAAAACTTACAGTTTGGAGTTGAGGGCTAGCATGATATTGAAATGGCAGAGAAGACAGTTGGAATAGCATCAATGGAAGTTTTCAAAAAAAAAAACACAAAAGCATGTGATAAAAAGGCACCTATCCAGTCATTATCAGAAACAACAACTGGAGGAAGCATGGACACAACCATCCAACTAGGAATTGATAATCCTCAAAGAAAGAAAAGTAAAGGTAAGGCCCATGTTTTTCCTTCTTTCAAAACATATAATCATGGTTATTTAAAAGTGTTAAAAGAAAATATATGATTAAAAATGGAAAATCAAAACTTGAAGAAGAAGGTAAACAAGATGAAAAGGGAAAGAAATCATAGAATGGATACATTGTTACAAGCCATAGAAATAAAGGAAAAACCACTTAGAAGATTGATGAAGAACATATGGAAAATGTTGAGAAAACTGTAAACACCATAATTGATGATATTTTGAAAAACACATATGCCTTCCTTCAACTTAAACCAGACCTGCCTTGATGGAGAAACCAAGATGAGTTGTTTGATTTGGGGGTTATTAATTGATAAATACATCAGCAAGTCATCAATGAACTCAAACATAAATGGTTTTCCTCTGTTTCACTTAGGAAAACAAGTGGAAGAGAAAGATTAACATGCACATAAATAGATTACATGAGACAGATTATATATTCAGAGTTTTGTTTCATGTTATGAGTGAATTTTGAAGTGTTGTAGTTAGTTTTCATATCTTGCTTAACCAAATTGGAGTTGGGCCCACTTCAAGGAGATATTTAGTTATCATTTGTTGTATATATTTCTTTCTTTTATCTTATCATTGCATAGAATTCTATTTTTAATTTGTTTATATGTTGTAGGTTTATAAACTTGATGTAAATTGCAATTTTGTTTATATTTCACTTTCTATATATGTTTTCAAGCATTGTGTGAAATAGGCATGTGGTTATTATTTTTCTAGCTACTAGATTTATTTATTTAAATTGTCAAGTGTGCATTTGGATCTAAATTACAATGAAATGGTTGTCTATCTTATGTCTCATTTCCATATCATGAATGGGAACCTTTGTAACCCATAACCAGAGCTAGCCACTAGTCGACCAAGACACGGTTAGAGTAGTTATTCTTTCTTTTGGTTTTTCATTTGAAAGTTTTGTTTTGAGTAGTATAGATTGTTATTCACATTAACACATTAAAAACCAGTCAATATCTAGGTTCTTGATTATGTGCATACAACATCTGTGTCTCACAAGTTCCAAACAAACCCCAGGTTTGATAATTAAATGAAGCCTTAAGACAATTTTCCTTTTAAACGACATATGTTATCGTTGTCAAGTATGTTGAGATATGCTCGGTTGTGCTTAAATATTGTAACATTGTATTTAGGCACTGCCTCTTTTTTGGAATACTAGCTCTTTGATGTACCAAATCCTTTGATTCTCCCACATGGTATCAAATCTAGTGGTTTAAGATCTATCTTGTTTCCTACAAGTCTTATGGAGGTTATTGGTTCTCTTGACAAGTTGAATATGTTTGATAGATGGAATGAGGGTTATGAATTGAAAACTGAATATGGGATTAAAAAAATAGAATGGCATTGTGAGTTATGATCAATATCCTATAATTTTGAATGACCACAATTATGGAATTTGGGCACATGATATAGAAACATTGTTGAAGAGTAAAGCATTGCGGAAGTTTACAAAAATGTGGTTCCATATCCAAAGGATGACTACAAAAATTTTATCATCAACCAGAAGAAGGATGAGGCTCTAAGATTCATAACAACCTACATCTCAACGTAGATTCACTTTCATATAAGTAGGATCAATTTCCCAAATTTTGTCTAGAAGAAGCGAAATAATTTATTTAATAAAACAGACAGAAGTCTAGTTATGAAAATTGAGAAAGAGTCGATCTCTCTATATCCTCTTTCTTTATATTGAATTGAAGAATATTTTGTCCTTGACAAGGAACTTTATTTGAAATTAGTTGAATGCAAAAAATATTTTCCCAAGAAAAATGGTCATCTCATAGAACTAATCCTGGAGAATTTAAATACAATGTACGATGTGTTCTATTCGACATTATATACCAGTGGGATCTCTAGGATCACTAGGAAAGATCATGGTAATGATTATACCTTTGACACTTTTTATGGTTTATTGATTAAGGAAAAGGAGAAATTTCTTGATGAAGGGAAACTTGAGGTCAAGAAACGTGCCCATTTGTTGAAGGGAAAAGCTTGATTGTGTTGGAGTTACTTCACACACACCTAGGATTTATTTTTCCTAAGGTTATTCCTTGTTTATTAGTCATAATTAGCCATTATCCAGTCTCCTATATTTTAGTGGAGAATATTCCACCTAGAGAATATTCTCTTTCAGTTGACACTTCAGTTTGACTAGTTGAGTTACGTTTAGATGTTGCATTGGTTTTGTCACCATGCAACATTTGGATCATCACAAACTCACTACTCTTTGTTCAGTCAGTTAACTGAAGACTAGTTGACTAGTTAACTTAGCTAGGTGGCAGTTCACTCCCGTAACTGCCTGAGAGACCAGACTAGGTGGCAGTTTACTCTTGTAACTATTGGTGTGTGTCCAGATCAATATAGACCACCACTATGGCTCATTAGTTACTCATATATCCTATATCTATTGTAAATTATTCACTCTTTGAGTGTGGAATACGGTTAATGAGAATTATTCCATTATTTCTCTCTAGTTTCTTCTTTCTCAATTTCTCTCTGCAAATGTGTGTGGTATTTTCTAACTAGATCTATTATGTGCAGGTTCAACACATTTACAGATTCAACTATAGAGAAAGAGTTCGACAAGATAATGAAATCAACCATGTTGGAAAAACTAATAAGAAGAAGCATGAGTATTAGACTTTGACTAGGTTAGGTATAAAGAAGAAGACATGTTGTTATTGCATAAAATTGGGACATATGGAGAAGGCATGTTAGTATAAGACCAATAACCTACAGAAGGTAGTGAATAAACTTGAAGGAGGTATGTTGACTAGAATATTGCCCAACCTATAGAATTGAACTTCAAAAAGTAAGGCATATAACTACATATTGTTTGTTAGTTATTCTCAAGCATCCCATGCACATACTTAGAGTGAAAATATAGTCAACTCTTGTTGCACCTATCACATGGATAAGGATGCTTCTCTCTTTTCTTCATTTAAAGAAGCTATAGAAAAAAAGAAAAAAAACCTTTGCAGTAGATTATTATGCACTTATTATTCCTAGTTGTGGAAATATTGAATGTCAAAATGGTGTGAACATTAATTTTTATCATGTACCTAGTTTGAGAGAAAAAATCTTATTGACGCCCGAACTAACCTAGACTGGAAAGGAGTCTTGGCTAGATTGGTTTGTTGTGAAGCATGTGAATAACAACTTTATTGTTGTTGTTGAAGGATTCTTGGACCTGAAGGATTGTGTTAACCCTAAATATAGTCCAATTGATTTCCAAAAGCTTGCAAAGGATTGCAAACCCTTGAATAAATATTGTCACGAATGTTTCCTTCTATCTACTATAGTTCATAAGATAGACAACGGTCCTACTAAGAGATATTAATTAAAGTAAATGTTGATGTATGTTATACTTCTTGAAATATAAAATTTGAGATTCGATATACATATGATTTGAAATCTAGGAACATGGGTTCAATTTTAATTACAAAGTGTGTCCACCAAGCAACTTGATTGACTTGAGATAGTTCAAAGGTATTGTGAAGAAATGTTTTGAAGTTGATATTATGCATAATTTCAGAAAATGATGGATAAGGTATGTTGGTATTAAAGGTTAAATTTTTTATGTTAAAATCTCTTTTACAAAACCTCATGATCATAAAACATTATATGTGTATGCATTAGGGTGACAAGGTTTGAGCGCACATCGTATTGTTGGCTATTGGCATTAAGGATGATTTGATGGAATAATAAGTGTGGATAGTCTTGGGTTTCATAGCCTTGATACGAGTTAGGGTTGAGTTTTTCCATTCCATAGGTTTATAGTGGAGCTGAAAATTCACCCTATTCTCAGGCAATGAATTTGACCTCAATTCTAGTATATTGATAACCAATTTGAAGGGTGATTTAAAGAGAAAAGTTGTGGAGGTTGGTAACACACAATTGAAGTATATTTCCTATTGTTTCTCAGCGCTCAAACTAAGGTACATTGGTTCTATTGTTTGAATGCAGACATGGTGTTAGTGTGTAGTTTAATACTCATTCCTTAACTTTGAAATGGCTCAACATCATAGTTTCATTGTCCATCCATTCATGTCCACTATTATTTTTCTTTGTTTGGACATATGGACTGAATATTGAACTTGGTTTTTGCTCACTGCATTTTCATATCCTCGTTTTCATTTTTCCCTTACATTCTAGAAGCATATAAAGCACGCCTGAGATTTTATTGCTATTAATAATTTGCTAGCATGTCATATCGTTTTCAGCTTTGGTTATGAAACAATGAATAGAGAATAATTTTTTCACCTTTTCCCATCACCTTTCATACTCAAGGCCAATAAGTTCCACTACCAAATACCTCTTGTATGCCTTGTTGGGCCGGAATTGTTGACAATTTTTTTTTTCATGTATAGCTACAATATATCAGTTATCACGAAGTTCAAACAGGCTTGCGTACCACATTAACTTTGTTATAAGATGAGATTTGAAATAACAAAAAATAACAATTGGGTATGCTTTAAAATGCATCGTTTTCCCTTATATTTGTGAATACTTCCTTGATTCCCACGCATAATCAAGAAATTTTGTATATACAAAAGAAAATATGCATGTTATTCGAAGCTTTTGAAATAAAGAAAGATACCTGATATAAATAGAGTTTGTCTTTTGCAAGTTTGTAATCTTTATATGTTTCCATCTCTTCATAACCTTGATATTTCATAACCCGAGTCATGGATAAACTGTATGAATGAGTATTTAATGAAATATTATTTATTTATGTTTACATACAGTTAATAGTGGAATGTAATTTTGAGATATTTTATGGAACGAAGAACAATATTATTTATGCACATTATTAGACTAGCTTTTTCAACAGAGGATCAAGGGGAACTCGAAGGGGACAAGGGAGAAGACCAAATGTTATTTGGCAGGAGGGAAGGATTAAGATAATAAGGTTCTATATTCATTTGGATGCCAATTATGATTAATTTAATCATTTGGCACAAATTGGGCACCTTTTATTGGGTGGAAAGCAAGCTTTGTCTCATCCTTTGAGACCTATTAATGCACCTATTGATCCGTATTTATAAATGGAACGAAATGGAATACAGATGTACATCATATAAATACATAGATATACAGTAAAACTTGACTTCTATTAATAAAGAGAATATGTTGAAACTATACAAATGCAGACTGAACAAACTTGCTTGAATGGTGGCATCTTATCCCTGAGAAGAGATGTGACAAGTATGCTCATTCACAAGAAGATGGTTACAATGAGGCTCCAAAGGAATTTTTAACATAAATCATAAATAATAAAACCCTAAACATCCAAAAACCTAACCCTAGGAGATGAAGCACCAAAATTCATGTGGGCCTAGATGGGACAAGTTGGTACATCAACTTCTCGAGGTCATAACTTTTGCATACGATCTCCATTTTAGGTGCATGATAGCTCATTGGAAACAAATATATGAGGAATACACATTTTTCCATCACACTTTGACTAAATCCCCTCATGTGATAGTGTCATGCCCAAAAAACAATGTTTAGGGCCTCAAAACGGCCCCGGAAGTTTAGGACCTGAGAAACTAGGAAAAAACTACCAAAATGAAAATTGTTCTTTGAGCTAATGGAATAGGTGGGTGACCAACGATATCCACCTAGATCACCTATACAACCCCATACAAGTATATAGTTAATATCCCTTTGAACCAAAAACATGGTCATGTTAATGATGGATGGGAAGAAAATCAAAACAAGATTGTCTCTAGAAATGCAAATTGGCCCAGTATTCATGAAAAACATCCTTGACCTGGACTTGTTTTTTCTCTTATTTCTAATTCAAATAAATATTTGTTCGATAATCAATCTTTCATCAGATTAAGTCCTCCTCATTGAAGCTCCTAGAAACAAAAAAAAAAAAAAAGAAAAAAAAAACGTGGAAAAAGTCTTCAAGCTCTCAATCCTCTTAGTCAAATTATGTCCACTCTAAGACAAGTACTAAGGAGATACAAGGGGATAGTAAGAGGGAAAATTCTCATTTGTATATGTTTCCAAAAATATCTCAGTATTGATACTTCTTGTTTATGATTACTTTAATGATGCGGGGTAAAGTTTTGCCTTGGATTGACATTTTTAAATTTTGACTATTAAAAGCATTCTATTTTTGAAGGATCAAGCTATTATCTCCTCAAATAAATTGGTGGAATTTTTTTCTTTTGAGGTGATAAGTTGTGGTCTAAATTTTATTTCTAAATTTTTGTAAGTAGGTTAGAGAGTCTGTATTCTGTAAATAAGCTCAAAAGAAATTTTGGATTTGGTCCGGTCAAGAAAAAGTCAGAATCTCAGGTTTCGGTGGTTTAGGCGAGCCTGAAACATACTCATTAACCACCGAAAGCCTTTGTTCCCGGTAGTTAAGAGGGAAAAGAAAAAATGCGACTAACCACCGAAAACATTTCAACAGTAAAAATGGAAAGCCCGTGCTTTCACATGAACCAGTTGTCAGTTGGCACAATGATGGAAACGTAACCGCCAAAAGCTCGTCAAGTCGGAAGGTATGCACGTTCTAATTGTGTCTATCCGAAAAATTGAGTTCCTGTTGTCCTTTCAACCGCATTTGTATTTTCAAAATGAAGACACGGTAGTGATACAGAAATTCATGCATGTTGTCACGAAGCCTCCCTCCATTTCTAGTCACAAGTACATAATCTATCATGATCCCGTTAATCCCTCATTAAATCCTCATTCATTATCAATTTGAATTCCGGAGATTACTGAGATAATCGTGAGTTCTTGATTGCATCGATCAGATGCGCTTCCAGAGATCATAATCCCATTTCCCAGGGTGATCATCAAGCTCCATTGGAGTCCAGCAAATCACTCTCAAGCCAATTAAGTCAGGTCAATTTATCGGGCAAGTTCAAAACCCATCTTGTTTCAATTTAAATGGAAATACCACCTAAAATCGAAAGTTTCGGCATGCTCTCAGTTAATTTGTCGCCTAAACTTGGTTAGTGTTTAAGCTTGGTGATCCGAACTCTATGTCACCCTATCCCATTTGTGCTTCCATGAGTCATACTCTCCGTCAGCCTAAATCCTAGAAGTCTTTGTCTTCCTGTCACTTAGTTTCCATAATCATAGGTATAGTCAGCATCATCTAATGCCGAAAGCAGGGCCAATTTTGAGGTCTGAAGTGGATGGGGTTTGGTACTTAGAAGCTCACCCGGAGGTGGCACAATTTTTCAAACAGGCTGGGGTATTTTCATATTGTGAAAAATTATCCAATTTTCATCAACAAGTGGCCAAGGATTTTTCCATTTCTTATGATGGGCGGTCTGCTAAAATAGGAAAGGAGGAGTTTATCATTGATGAAGCTACCATTGCTGAGTATACAAGTTTACCTAGGTCAGGATACTGTTGGTTCAAGTCTACCACACCTTCAAACATTGAATTTAGGTTGTACCTGCTGCCTGTACACAAAGATTTGATCTGGAAAAAGGATATTCCAATGTCATACTTAGAACCAAAGTGGCAGTCCTTGTTGAAAGAAATATTTGTTTATATAACATATGAGGGACGGTACAATAGAGTGATGTTCTACCACTTTAATCTTGTAAACCATTTTACAGGAAGAGACCCAATTAATCTACCATTTTTCCTGCACAAAGCCCTCACGAAAATGTCTAAACAGGTCAGGGCCAAGCCCACTAAGGTGGCAAGCAAATTATCTCATCAAGGACTCATTACTCTTATTGTCAAAGAGTCATTGAATAAAAGGCAGGTAGATTGGAACTATTTTCTCTTCTAGAATGAATTCCARACTGATTGTCAACAGCAGGAGAAGGGTAAAAAGGCAGCCACTAAGAAKACTATTACTCCCAAAAGCAGTCATAGAAAAAGGAAGGGTATCTCACCACCAAGAGATCCAATGGAATCATCCTCTATCAAGAAGAAAAGAATCAAAAGAAAACTACAGTTTGAGGGTGAGCAGTCCAAGGACCCTGCTACAGGAAGTAACCCTTTAAACCTACCCTATAGTGATTCAGAACCAGAACAAGAATTAGCAGAGACACAGGGTAATGTACAAGCTGAAAAAGGTACATACTATTGTTCCAATTTACCTTCACCAACTCCTTCAGAGGCACACAGTCCACCAGTGGAAAAATCCTCTTCAAGTAAGCCTAAAGCAGCTAGATCATGGAAAATCAATAAACTCCTGCAACAGGTCTATGAAATGGAGGTCTTGGAAAGGGTTATTAAAAAATCCAACATAGACCTGACCGAAAGAAATGCAGAGCTTTTCAAAATAAACCAAACCCTCAAAGAGAAGCATGACAAGATTAAAGACAGGAACAGGGTATTGATCAGGGAAAACATGAAGCTTTATAGATAGCTTAGAATTCTGAGCTTGAAGTTAAAAGAGTTTCAATCACCAGGACAGGAGAAAACTGGATTGGAAACTCTAGCTAACTTAGCTACAATCGTGGTAGACACACCAGAGCCTTCCACACAGCCAGTAGAAGTTCCCAAATCTGTACGAGCAAGGGTTGCCTCATCCAAGAAACCTTGAACATCAAAAAAGGATCCAAGGTAAGCATTTTTGCAAATTTTGAAGTTTTCTCAAAGCTGAAGTTTCGGTGGTTTAGGCGAACAGGACGACTGTTCATTAACCACTGAAAACGGGGCTTTCGGTAGATAATCCGCTCAGGGGCTTTCTAGGTTAACCACCGAAAGCTTGTCATTTCCAAAATGATCAAGTTTTTGCACAGATCGAAGTTTTTTGAGTTGGAAAGGTTTGAAACCTCTTCGAATGGACATTTGATGAATTGTCAAGACAGATCCAATAGCTATTTTTGATAGATTATGGAAAGAAGAGGTGTTTCAAAGGTTTTTGGTATCTTTGACAAAGACAGAAAATCAAGACGCTTACTCACATCAACAGATTCAAATTTGTATCTCTTAGAGAGTCATCATTCAGCCTTGGAAGGCTATCCTGCACTGCACCATCACTCTACAAGAGATGAAGACCATGAAATCTAGGATTGACCTCATTTTTGGGGATCATTCCACATCTTTTGTAACTAAATTTTGACTTTCTATCTTTAGCATATTTGATCCATGTTTTCAGGATCTCAAGACTGCATTGTAAAGCTATAAAGCTAAAGGTAGAATAGGAACTAAAGGTTCGACTGTGGAGACTTTTTTCATATTATGTACTCAAACTTCTCATTTTCATATTGAGTAATACAAGCTTCTTTTGCCATAACTTGTTCAGATTTCATCTTCTTATCTATTCTGTACTTGCACCTGGATATTATATTCATGTTGTTATGCTTATTTGTGCTAAATAACTGTCATCTTATCATTGCATTCATAAGTTAAACTTTGCAAGTATTTCTGTGATTATTGTAATTGGCCATTCATATATGCTTTATATGTGATTTTTCTGATATAATAGTTATTTCTCCATACATCTCTTTATTTGTAAACTCTCTGAATGTTTGTGGTTGAAATCCTTGTCCATCTAAATGTGTTCATGCATGTTTTGAGTGAGAAATGATTTAGTCCTCCGACTTGATCCAAACCCACACTTTTTATTGAGAAAACAGTTACCAAAAGATTAAGTTACCAGGCATCTCTGACTTACAGCCTAGGAGAGTTTCCTGGAGTGATAACAAAAGCTTTCTAGCATTGATATTTGGAAGGACAAGGTGGTGATATAAATATATTATGATGTCTTTTATATATATTATGGTCACAATTGGTGCATGACTTTTTTTTTGTCCGTAAGGATTAATTTGAATGACAAGTGATGCAAGTTGATGTGAACATATAAGCCTCAAGTGGTATTAGTGGGACCCTTGTCTATATTATGAAATGTCATTAACATAATCCAAAATTTATTCTATTTCATTGATCTTATTTACTCTTCTATTTCCCATAATAAGAGGGGGGTGAATCAGTATTGGGCACTTTTTACGACTTTTAAACAGAACATGTAATCATAAACTTATCAATAATTTATCACTTTATGATTGTATTCAATATATCATGAACAAATTATCAATAATTTATCACTTTATGATTGTATTCAATATATCATGAACAATGCATAACATATAACCACAGATACATAGTACACAAGAATTTTACGTGGAAACCCAAATGGGAGAAAACCATAAAATTATTTCTTATATATCAGAAGATTACATTCATAGGAAGCACAAATTTCCAAAATTCTCTAGCACCAACTAGAAGGAGGCACCAACCCCCTGTTTAAAGACTCCAACCTAAAGGAAGCTACAACTCCCTGGTTTACTAACACAGACTAGAGGGAGGCTCTAACCCCCTTGTTTACGAGCTCCAACCATAAAGAAGCTATGAATCCTTGTATTTTCCATCACCAACTGGAAGGATACTCCAACCCCCTTTAATATCCCCTTCCTTCCTCCAAAAAATATAAATGGAGACTCAAAATGTCACTACCACTGTCATTGCCATTGATACTGATACATCATCATCATGTCACTATTATTGTTAGTGTCACTATCATTGATATTGATACATCATCATCATAAAAAATGGATACACCATAACTAATGTATCATCATCATCAAAACTAGATCAACATCATCAACCTGGGTCCACTTAGAAACTAGGTCCACATATAAACCCCAACATCACTTCTTAAATTTATCTCCAACACCTGTTCGGGACTAGTTTTTGGATTATTCACAAACCCTAACTTCCAACAAGTATAACTTTGTACCTGTAATGAATCGAGGTATGAAAATTGTACCCAATATTCTTTGATATATTCACTAAATGTTTTCCAAATTTCACTCCTTGAATTGTCACCAAAAAGGAGATACAGTGAATATGGCATACCTTCTTGAGTTATGGCATATTCTAAAGAGCTCACTTGTATAGCATGTCACACACTCAATATTTGGTATCTGATTCTAAAACTCACACACAAAATAACAAAGACTGTAATATTTCCAATGCAATTGGTCTCATAGAATTTGGATCTTCTATGAAGAAGTATTATTGTTTTACCTAGAACACATGTTTGAGACTAGTTACAAAACTAGTCAAAAAACCTATCTTTTACATACTATATCTCCAAAATTAAAACGACCTAGAAGCTAAAATTCACACCACAAATAACTTGATATGTCTTCTCAACATCCTCCACGTTTCACTATCTAAATCATTCTATAAAAAACTTTATAGCAAAAATGGAAAGATGGCATTTAAAGAACATGCCTTAGAACACATCATCACAAGACTTCATCTTCCCTTAGAATTTATCCCTTATTCACTTCATCTTCCCTCTTAAATTCACTTCCAATCTTATCCTTAGAGATCACAAGATTGAATTAATAAAAATTGAGAGGTTCTTAATGTGTATTTATACTTTTCCAAGTACCACCTTTACTTGACTTTAGGGCCAACTTGTAACTTCTTTGACCATACATTGGGGCTTTCATCTTTAAGAGGGCATAACTTAATGAAAATAATGCAATATGGTTATCATTTTACCCACAATTTCTCCCCTTAATGGAGTATGCTAAGGATGTATGCTTGGAAAGCATCATCAACTTGCCTTTGAGATAGGGAAAGCTTGGAGAAAAAAGACTATACATGAAATCGATCATGGTGACTTGGGTTCCATGAACAAACCATCTCTAGTTCGTGAAAAGTACATTTTGACCTTCATTGATGACTTTTCCTAGTATACTTTGATTTTTTGAAGAAAAAGAGTCTTGTCTTTGAAAATTTCAAGGAATTCACAACATTGGCTAAAAACATATGCAATCAAACTGTGAAATGTTTAAGATCGAAAAATGGAGGAGAATATGTGGGTAGTAAATTCGAAAAGTGTTAGCTATCAAAATATACCCTAGGAGAAAATCTACCCATTGTCACCTTGGTATCCTTTCCCCACACTTCAAACTAAGGAAACTAAGCTACTTGAGCCTAGGGAGAGAATCCCTATGGTCTATCTAGCCCAAACAGTTGTAGTAATGGAGAGTTATTTAGACTAGATTGACTAAGACAACTAGAAAATTTTATTGACTCTCAATCATTAAAGATGATCCTTTAATGATATGAAAAAGAGATGAATGTGCTCGTGTTGTAAAGTGTGATTATGAAGTGTTGGAAAACTACTAGAGAAAATGTGGCATTGAGTGAATTAAGCTACTCAACATTCATTAGCTCAATATGTCATTATTAGCAACCATGGAAATACTAAAATATTAGATGAAAATAAATGGCACCACAAGGATTGACCCAAATATTATGTTATGTTTTCCACTATGTCCATTAAATTGTCATCACGCACTAAGATTCCATAATAAGAAGACTTGATTTTCATCCAACTTTAGTATGCCAACAAGTGAGATTGTGTATCCTAAGTTTATATGCAATTCTTGACAATACACAAATGTAATAACTTTGATTTTAGGACAACATAATGAATCAAGTACCTCAGGTTTTTGTTGTCATATGTGGGACAGTAGTGATCGAAGATTATGAATTAGTTTCAAACCACCAGAATTGTAAGGATTGAGCGTGTCATATTATTTTGTAGGTAGAAGACTTATTATTCAAAAATGTATTTCGAAACTTGCCAAAATGAAGAATGAATAATGAAAGTCTTACAAGCCCGTGTACCAACATTAATCATAGGACGGTCACATTTAAAGTTTGGGATTTCAAAATGTGTGGACTGAGTGTTTTGAATAAGTGTTGTAAAAATGAAACATCAAATTTTCAGAATGTATCCAAGGTGTGTATTATGTGCACATAATCATCATCAAGTCATATCATTAAATTATTTGTATTAGAATGACAAAATTACCATGAAACCTGTATTAACAAAACTGTAAATACCAAATCAATGGCCTAGATATTAATTCATTCCATATTATGGTGCATTGATTTGTTTGATAACAGCTTTAATATTTTCCATGTGCCTAAATTTCCAAAGTAATGATGTACTTACCATGGAAACTAGATAAAGTGTTCATGTTATAAAATCAATTCATGGGAAAAAGATGAGAAAGATCAAGATCAAACTGCTTCATTGAATAATGTATTGGTTTATTATATTGAAAGTGTTATGCCTATAAGATAAATTTAGACCATGAATACTTTATATTTGCTTACTCAATAGCGAGAGTCGTGCAATGAATCAATTTACTCCTTTAAATTCTTAAAAATATGAGAAGTGCTAAACATTTCCAAGTGTTAAGCTTAGAACCAAGGCATTGAGACAATTACCAAGCAAAGGAACGAAAAATGATCTTTAACTCTTGGTCCCATCATATAATTAAGTGTTTTCTAGCATGAAAGAAAGTACATAAACTCAATTAAGATGTGTATGTTATTTACATTGGAGTTTATGCAAGAAAATAGGTTATATCCATAAAATTAATATGCAAGGAACAATATCTAAACCTAGAATTTCAGATAGCTAAGCTAGCTTTCTTATGCCAACTTAGAGATTATGCAACATGAGACAAAGGGTTAGCATAAGTGATATCCAAGCCAAAATATTTTGCAATAAAATTTAAACTTAGATCTTTTCAATCTAAATAATAATTAGTCTTGAAATAACCTTGGATTGCTTGTAAAATAAAAATTTAGAAGAAAAGGGTTAAAATTAAAATGGAGATGATTGGCCCAAAGGGGTTGGATCCAATGGTGAAAAGCGAGGAGTTATTCACCATTGGGAAAGGTTCAATTCCCATGAGGGCCTAACCTAGAGCCATGGGGGCACCTTGAAGTAGTGTTTGAATGTGTGGTTTCACCTAGAGATGGTATATTAAATAATACCGTGACCCATGCACACATAAGTGGATCAAATCCCACCCCCATGTCCTCCAAATAAAAATACCCAAGGCGGGGGCAGCTCAATTGGAAAGTGTCATGATATGAAGTTCCATGAAATTTTGAGTTCAAATTCCCCCAACTTATCTTGTGTGTCGTGTATGGGGAATCGTGGGCACACCTGGAGGTTATAATGGTAGCAGTTGGATAACACAACCCCATGTAATGCGAGTATGTGACCAACTAGTTTTCGATTCTGCCAGACATAAAAAAAATGGAGATGATTGAAAAATAAGAGAAAAACTAATTGCTACCATTGGGTATGGATTCTTAGCCACTCCTTGAGAAGTTCCCTCTTCACCTTCAATGTTGAAGTCCCATACATCTCTTGGAGAATGATTGGTGAGTATCAAGATAAGGAAACTTGGACTATACAAGATTCACAGGGAGGCTAGACAAGTAATATATTCAACCTAAGTATTTCAAACTTAAATATTTAAAGCCTACATATAGGGTAGGAAGTTAAAACCCCAAGATATCCAACTTCAATACTAATATCTAGCTTTAGAATTCACAAAGAAATAAAATAGACATTTATCATACGTTATTTGCATTGTTTTATTTCCAATAGTTCATTTCCCATTGTCTTTTGCATGCCAAAAACCTTATATTATTAACCTATAACAATATACTCAAGAGAATACACAAGAAACTAGACCAAATAGTGAGAAAAATAGTCTTCCAATTGATTTCCAACCATGACAAATGAGAGAGGGTCCCTCCTTGTATAGATAAGGCACCTCAGAAAACCATGAATAGAAAACCATGTGATAATACAATGTTCTCAAGCAAAACCATGATCTAAAACAAGAGGCACTCTCAATACCATGGTCTAAAACCATTTTGATCCAATAAAATAATATATCATGAATTAACCACCTCACCCAACTCAAACATGTGAGTGGACTACTCAAAGAGAAGAGGTGTGCCCCACAATATGCTCTAACCACCCACATATGTGTCTAAAAGGGATAAAATGTACCCTTCACATGTTCAAATGTGTAGCTCCAAAATGCGGTAATAATTTTCACGTGACAAATTCTAGAAGCATTGTAAGTAGGTCATTTTTTCCTAATTTTATATTATAACCTTGTTTCATAAATCCGACGACAATTATGCATCTAATGGCACTGATCTGGTCGAATTTTGGGCACTTTGTCAAAATATAACTGCCCCTGAAGTTGGTTTCCTTAAAAATATGCTCTAACCACCTCAACACCTCAAGAAATGGTCTAAGAAAGAAAGTGTGCTCTCTAGTAATGGTCCATGTGGCACACGATAATGTTGCATCATCCTTGTCATCATCCATTGTTCTATTGCAGATCCTAATCTAGTGACAAGGATCCCAAGAAAAATGATAGAGATCCTAGTGTAGGTTCATGTAGTTGAATATAGGTACATGAATTATGATCTAGGTACATAGATCTCTAGGAAATTTCACATATATTGAGGCATGGTGCACAGATACTAATGTGGAACGACCACCTATAATGATGAGTCAAGCTTCAAAACATTTCATTATGCAATGAACATTAAGTAATTATAAATTTCCTAAGTTTACCATGGTGGGACAACGTTACCCTTATTACATGTATCAATTCCTAGGAGAAAAGGTTTTTCCTAGGTAACCTTGGTTTGAGATAGGTACAAATGATGAATTATTGATGGAAGGGGAAGGGGAACTTCATGTTTTGACCCCCAAAGTTATCTGTAATGATGTATAGGGTCTTTTATTGGTCCAACTAGCTTCTAGAGCTAGGAATCTTCATTATGTGTACATGCCAACCTTTGAGAGGGAGCTCGACTTAGGGATACCATCTTGACACCTTATTTATTACCCCTTTTTTGTATTTTTCTTTGATTTTTCTTAATTTGTTTCTTTAGATATGCATTTTTAGCATAGCACTTTAGGGCTAAGACCTTTTAATTAAGTGGCATATCTCTAGCTTCATTTTTTTTCATTTTTTACATTTATGCTCTTCACCTCTAACCATTTTGGATTTTTTATTTTGGATTACATTTTTCTTTGATTTATTCAATTAGGCCTTGTTGGATGACATATGATAAGTCAAACATAAGTGGGGATGATATATTTTTTACACACGGGATATAAATGAAAGGGAAAAGATGGAAAGTGTTAGATATGGATAGGATATGGAGTATGCTACTCAACTTTGATCATGTAACATCTAGTTCCACTAATCACATTTTATATACTGACTTATTCTTTGAGGACACTTGCGAGCAAGTGATCCAGTTAAAACATGGTACATTATGATTATGTGTGATTTATGATTTATGTTGTGTTGAGTATTGAGATTTATATGTTATTTATTTCATGTATAGTATTGTAAGGTATTATTTGATGTAGTATAATGTGGCCTACGTCATGACAACACTTATCTAAGGACAATTATGTCCCCGCGTGGTATAAAAAGACAAAATAGTATTTTTTGTATTGTTAAGAGGTGTACCCGAAATTTTACATCAAGGTTAGAAACCATCACACCACGTATAAGTAAGAAACCCATACACAAAATCATAATACATGAATTTATGTAAATATCATCTTGAAGTACCATACATAAATGCACATATGATCTAAGATGCAAGGCATAGGATCTAACATACCATGGAAGAGATGTTTGAAAGAGATCATGTAGTCATCATGTATCAGATGTTTGGAAATAATATAGAAGAACAACTATGAATTAGAAGAGATGAGCAAGAGAACTCATCCAAGTAGCAACATCACACCTAAATGAGAGAGTATCTGGAGGTAGTTACTCTAAAGGGGCAAAATATGGCTCTTACTCAAGGACATGCACTCTTAGAATAAGACTGTATGATAATTCCAAGATCTCACATATAAAAATGTAATTTTCACATCATATAACTTGGGGAAACATGCGAAAAGGGAAAATATACCACCCTTAGGAAACTACTATGACAAACTATACAAAAATGATTTTTTTCTAAGTTTAAGAACAAAATAAACTATGCAACTAAATAAATCTCATGAAAGAAAATTATTCTGAATGATTCAAAAATAACAAGTAAAGCATGGAAAAGAATCACACATCTAAACTACTACTCAAAAGAGCTTATTCTTTCCTAAGGCTAACTTGGAACTAGGTGTCATCAAAATAGTAGAGTTTCAAGGTTTGGTCATTTACACATAGAGGTAACTTCTTGTTATCAAGGTGACTAAGATAGAAAGAATTGGTTCCATCTACACTCTCTACTAGGAAAGTTCATCTCCAAAGGGAATCAAAATTACCATGTTTACTAGGTTTTCATTCACAGTTTATCATTGTTGCTCAAACACATCTGCTTTAAATACTAATTGGATTGCTCACTTTTCACTTGATTAAATCTCACAAATCTGGAACAAATAAATGCATCATTGGATCATTATTTTCATGGTTACAAATTGTCCAATTCACATGCTCTAAATAATGACCATTGGATGGTAATTTGAATGCTACAAATTAAAATAATTCACCACACGACTTTATTATTCTCATTGTCATACTTAACAGCAGCAAGTTGTTTTCACATATCAGCAAAGTGATTTAATTACCTTGTGGTTTGGAATTGCACATGATAATTTCAAGCTTTAATCCTTCTTGTTGTCCTAAATCAAAAGTTATTACTATTGGCATGTGATCTCTTAATGACAAATTGGGCACTAAATCCTTAATGATGATCCAATGGATATGATAAATGAGTGACACGGTATTTTGGTTACACCTCGAGTCTTATGATGTCATTCTATCTTAAGTACCATTGATATATGATTCATATGGAAATGAAACATCTTTAGCATTTCACGGTTCCGTAGTTGATGTTACTTTAAGCTATTGAAGTTGAGCAAGTTCATTTTTTTCTTTTTTCCAAGCATAAATCACACTTTACAATACAAGCACATTCATCCCATTTTCATATCATTAAAGGCTTGTTTAATCTGGAAACACTTACATGTTTTAACTTATCTTTAATCATTGAGAGTGAGTAAAAGTTGTTAGTTGTCTTAGTCAATCTAGTCAAAGTAACTCTCCATTGCTACAACTAATTAGGCTATATAGACCATAGGGATTACCCCCTAGGGTAGAGTAGCTTAGTTTCCTTAGTCTGAAGTGTGAAACAAGGCTACCAAAGTGACAATGGGTAGCTTGATTATTATACCTCTAGTCTCTCATGTTGAGGATAGGACTTTTCCTCCTAGGGTAGATTTTGAATGGTAAAAAAAAGTACCTATCACGAAATGGTATCTCTTGGTGGAGATATGTACCTTATACACCTCAATAATATGGCATTTTTGAAAGGAAGAATTAGACTTTGGTCAAAATGGCATGTTTCTTTCTTCAGGGAAAAGGTCTATCAACTAAATTTTCGACATAAGCTATTTACTTCTCAAACTATTTGTTAAATCCAATTATGAATAAATTTGTATGGTACATAACTCCAATTGAAAAATGGATCAAAGACAAACCCTTTGTCAAACACCTCAAAACCTTTGGATGCATTGCATTGGCTCATGTTATGGATGATGGAAGGAATAAACTAGATGTGAAGAGTCATCCCTAGATCATGAAGTGCCACTCTAAAGAGTTGAAGGCCTATATGTTGTTTGGCCCGATAAAATATGAGATTATTTTCATTACAAATGTTGTCTTTGATAACAAGACCAAAGGAATCACTCAGTTCAACTCTTATTCTATCTTGTTGAGAAGTTATCCATTGGAAATTATAATAAATTCAAGATCGATTGATTACCCCACAAGACCATTGATTAGACAATTAACTTATGTTTCTATCTCCATCGATAGTTGACCTTCCACATCGTAATGGACTACATGTTTCAGTACCCTTGTTAAGCCTAGAATGATGATCTTAGTACAAGAACTCCTTAAACAATTGGAGCTTGTCTTCCCAAATGGGATGCTAAGACAATTGAATCTATTGGAGATTATATAGGAAACATTAATTACTTAAGAAAAAGAAAAAAATTCAAAAACAACATGGAAGTGTTTCTCTAACAACATGTCTACTATAGATATGTGATCCAAATTCATATGTATATGTGCATGGTCAACCTGAATGGGAGAATATTATGGCTAATGAGCATCGTTACTTAATGAATAATGACACATGGGATTTATTTTCTCAATTGAAAATAAATAATGTGGTGCAATGTTGATGGGTCTAGAAGACAAAATTCACATTTGAATGCGCTATCGAAAGACATAAGGATTATTTGGATATTAAGGGATTTTCTCAGCAATAAGGAATGAACTACACCAAGACCTTTTCATTGGTTGCAAAGATGAACTCCATTCCACGTATTCCTTCACTTGTTTCTAAGATTGGATGGGAGCTACATCATATGGATGTCAAAAGTGGTTTTCTACATAGTGATCTCACTAAAGAAATGTATATGAAGAAACCCCCTTATTTTGAGAATTGTGGCAGTATTTTGTGACAATTGAAGAAATCCTTGTATGGTTTTAAGCAAGCCCATCATGCATGGCATGAGAAATTGACCACTTTTTCTCAATCTTGATTTGAAATGCCATGAATCATATCACGATATTTGTGTACTGGATGTAAAGGATGTCACATTGATTGTTGCATTGTATGTGGATGATTTAGTCATTATTGGAAGCAATGCTAATTTAATTTTGGGTTGAAGAAACATCCAATGGATACATTTGAAATGACTAATATTGTTCTATTACATTTATTTTAGGCATCCAAGTCTTATGGATATATTATGGTACCTTTATTTCTCAACCTAAATATGTGTTGAATCTTTTACAAAATTTCATAGTGGAAGACCATAAACCTTTTGTTATGCTTTACCAGTCAGGAGTGAAGCTAACCAAGAAGTGTGATTCTTTGATAGTTGATAATACACTTTTTCAACAACTTGTCGATATCCTTATTTATTTAACTCATCGTCAACTTGATATTTCCTTTACTTTCAGTGTGGTTCCCCGATTTATGTGGGATCCACGAGAAAGTCACCTTAAATCCAAAAAGAGACTTGTTCATTATAATAAGGGAACCACTGACTTGGCATAAATTATTACAATAAAAAATTGAACCAATTAGTTTGTTACATTGACTTAGATTTGGTTAGATATGGAGATGATAGGAAGTAGACATATGGTTATGTATTTCAACTTCACTATGGATTCATTGTTTAGTCTTGTAAAAAACAGAAGGTGGTTTCTTTATCAACTAGACACATAGAATATCATGTTGTTGTACACATTGGCATAGAAGCCATATGGATTCGACATCTCATGTATGAACTTAGATTTCAAATCAAGGCATTAACTATGATGTATTGTGATAATAAAAAGTGAGATATAAGATGTGGAAAATCTTGTTGCATACAGTAAAATGAAGCATGTGGAGCTTCATTCTCATTATTTGAGACAATTAGTACAAGAAAAGTTGTAAATATTAATTATTGTAGGAAAAATGATCAAGTTTTTGATAAATTTATGAATCCTCTCTCAAAATTTAAGTTTGTGAAACTTTGGGCTATGCTTGGGATTCAAGAAGTTGCAATTACAAGGGGGTGTGCATAAGTAATTTCATCTCCTAAACCTCTAGACCATTCTCCTGATGGGGGTGTTGGAACAATAGTATTTTCAAATTCATCACACTTGTGGATATTTTGGAGATATTCAGTCAACAATTGACAACCGACCAGGAGATTGACTTAGTGATTAACTGGGAGGTCAATTAAGGATTCAACTATAATACCGATGAGATGGTTGACCAAGTATTTGACTAGTCCACAGGACAAGGCATAGATTAAGGAGTTTATTATGAACCCTAACCAATCTATGTGGACCTCATGTTCCTCACTTCAAGGAAATTGGTTATATATCTATGCTATATAACATGGCCTTATGGGTTGATCTATGATATGGTGGACATAGATTTTGTATCTGTTGTGTATGAAAATATTTTGGTTTATAACACTTGTTTATATGTAGAGAAATTATGGATTGTGCTTAAGTGTTGTAATGGTGTCCTTAGACACCACCTCTCTATTGGAATATAGGCTCTTTGATCTACCTAATCCTTTGATTCTCCAACAACATATTAGATATTCCATATACCCTTGGTATATCAAAATACCCTTAAGCATACTTGACACCATCCCTGCAAAAACCTTTTGGTAATTTTCCATTATAATACACTGAGAAAAACTCTTGAGGGGATCACTCTTTCATACCTAGGAATCAAGTAGTATGGCTAAGGGTACAATTGATCCTCCTTAGTTAGTGCCATGAAAAATTGTTGAATTCTAGTGTTGGAAACCTAGGGGTATATTAGAGAGATATAATGTTTGACATTCCCTTTCCCTTGGGACCCTACCTAACCTCTACAACACAAGAAAAAACATCCCTATAGAACTTAGAATATCCACGATTAAAAAATTTCATCGATATTGTAATATTTTGATAGTAAAAGAAAAACAAAAAATTATGGGAGTGGTCCCATGCCTACCTAGACCATTATGGGTGACCTATCTCAAAATAATCCTAGCATAAATTTAATCTCATATGTGGAACCCATTGGTAACCCTTGTGGTGGACCAATGGTGTTCCATGACTACCACTAGAAACATGACCATGCATATAAAGATCACCTAATTGGAAGTATAGTTCTCTACAATTTCCCACAAGAAAAATCCATCCTTTACTCAAATGGGAAAATTTAGGACAACAAGTCCATATTCCAAACCAACATCCATGACAATTGGATGTTTGGAATGACAGACTAGGGTAGATGGAAAGTATTGAATATTTGGTGAGTAACAACCATCACACTTGGACACCCTTTCACAACAATCAACCTAATACGATGCACACATTTCCTAAGGTATATCTAAATAATTTCCATGGATATGGCCCAATAGAATGGGTTGGCCAGATGGAACACTACTTTTCCCTCCAAGTATTGATAATGAACAGTTAAAACTTTAAGTGTGTGTATTATATCTAGATAGGAAGCATTGGAAATGGAGGAAATGACATAGGAAGGCATATCATGGATACATTTCTTGGAAACAATTTGTGAAGGCCCTATACAATTGATTTATCACTAATATTAAATTTGTAGGGATTCTTACCAAGTTTCTCCAAAAACAACATAGTAGAAGAATTTATTTATTCTTTTGAGCAACTAGCAGTTAAAAAAATATGTTTAAATGATGTGTTTTAAAATGATTGTTTTATTAGTGGTCTAAAATAGGAAATAAGAGCACAAGTCAAGATGTATCACCCATCTACTTGGTTGGAGGCCTCTTAACTATCTCAACACTTATAGTTATTAGAAACCATCCAATCAAAATATCTCAATTATGTTCAATGACCACGTCCTAACTTTGTGCCACCTCGACATATCTCTGCACAAATCAAGGTCCAGAAGTTGACTCATGTAGAAATGGAAGAACATCAACTTAAAAAATCTCTACTATAATTGTGATGAAAAATATTTTTGAGGGTATAAATGTACGGAACATAAATTGTTTGTCATTGATATGGCCCCATTCGACAATTTCAAATGATGATGCATCTAAGATGAATCTTGAAAATATTACATATCCTACCAATGAATTTCCCACTTCAAAGCATCCTTATGAGGAACCCCAAATTTCAATTCATGCTTTTGTAGGCACTGCATCTCCCTATCACTTGAAGTAATTGGTAGGAAATGTCAAGCATAGGAAGGTTATTTTCTTAATAGATAGTGGAAGTATCCATAATTTCATTCATAGTCAAGTAGAAAAAGAAACACACTGTTATGTTCATGTCATTCATGACGCTGAAATCATGATAACCAATGGGGGAACTATGAAATTTCATGGTAAGTGTGAAAGTGAAACTTCAAATGGGTGAATATCCCCTGAAATCTAACATGTTATACTCATAAATGGGAGGGTGTGATGTAGTTATGGGAATGGAATGGTTGCACATTTTGGGTCTCATTGCCATGGATTTCAAGGAGTTGCATGTGATATTCAATAAGAATGGACTTCAATACACTCTCAAAGGTATTCAAATAGCTCCCCCAAAATCACTAGCTCTCATCATATGGAAAATCTCCATAAGAAGGTTCACTTTAGAATTCTTGTGAAACTTAATGCCATCCAAGTTGCAGATGACTCCCCAGATGCAGTTCATCCTAATTTTTAGTTGGTTGGATAAACATCACTAGGTATTTGAACCACTATAATGCCTACCCCCTACTCAAAATATCATTCATGGATTGTTGGAAGCATGAGTGATACATCCTAATACAAGCCCTTGATCCTCTCCAATCATCATGGTTTTTAAGAAAGAAGGCACCTTATTCATGTGTTATAACTTTTACTTTATTAACAAGTTAACGATCAAACATATTTTTCCAATTGCATTCATTGATGACCTCTTGGACAAGCTTCATGTTGCACAATTATTCACTAAACTTGATATTTGCTCTATTTATCACTGAATTTAGATGAAGGAAGTATATATTCCTAAGATTTAATTATGCACAAATGAAGGAATTATGAGTTTTTGGTAATGCATTTTGGTCTTTCTAATGCCCATCCACTTTTCAGAGCCTCATGAACAATCTCTTTAAACCCTTTTTGCACCACTTTGAGCTCATATTGTTTTATGATATCTTGATTTACAACAATACCTTAGAGACACACCTGGAACTTGTTGATCAATCCCGTTACATTGTAATTAATAAAGGGGGGTGATCTTACCTAAAGAAAATCGAGGCAATGAAAGATTGTCCATGCCTAAAAATACTCAAAAGTTTACATGATTTCCTTGGCCTTATTAGCTACTACAAGAAAATTGTGTAGAGGTTTGGTAGAATTATAGCCACATTAACATACTTGCTTGAGAAAAAATTCTTGCATATGGGATGATGCAACAATGCATGTCTTTCATGCATTAAAGGAAGTTGTGTGTACCCTATTTGAGTTTTAATGGTATGGCACTTCACTAAGACTTTCATCTTGGAATGTGATGCCTCTAATAAAGGTATTATGCCAGTGTTGATGTAATAAGGGCACCCATTGGCTTTCACAAGTAAATAATTTTGTGATAAAATATGAGAAATTCTACATATGGAAATAAAATGATGGTCGTCCTTCATGTAATTGATACATGGTGCATGTACTTGATTGGGTGTCATTTTCATATCAAGATAAACCATGAATCATAGTTTAAAGTACTTTTTGGACCAATATTTATGCTCACAAGAGCATCAAAATCTAGTCACCGAGATGTCGGGATATGATAACGAGATCATCTACAAGAAGGGCAAGAAGAAGGTGGTGCTCGATGCCTTGTCTCAAAATTATTAGAAAGAAGAGTCATTATTGGTTTTATCCTTGCCATTCCAAATTGGATATCATAGGCACACCAAGAATGATTGGTTGACGTCAAGGTTGTTTAATTTATCTAGCAGCAATAGGAGAATACAAAACCCCCTATAGGATACACTCAAAAAAATGACACATTTTACTATAAAGGTTGTATCTTTCTAGCACAAAATTCTACTTTAAAATCAAGGGTCTTTAAGGAATTGCATGCATATCCCACAACAATACACCGTGGCCTTTGAAAAACATATAAATGGGTTAAGTATCCATTATTTTCGGATGACATGAACAATGACATTGTGCCTTCACGTTTGAATGTGACACATGTCAAATGTGTTGAAACACACACTAACACTAAGAGGGGGGGATGAATCAGTGTCTGAAACTTTTGACTATTTTTCACACTTTCATAGATTAACTAAATTAATTGAATAAGATATATGCAACTCAATTAATTGTTCATAACATGTGTAACACAAACTACATGAAGTAGATAAAATTTGTTTTGTTTATTTATTTAACTTGAATGAATACAAATAAAATCAATCCTTTATTATCTTCAACTTCAACTGAATATGAGAGATCCAACTCTCTGAAACAAGACCCAGCTTGTAGTTCTTATATCCAACTAAGAAATGAGGAATCCAACCCTCATAACAAGACCCAAACTGTTGATCTCAGATCCAACTGAGATGTAAGGAATCCAACGCTCATAACAAGACTCAACTTGTAAACAAGAACCAACCTGATAGAATGAAATTCCATTCAATCCATTATATATATATATATATATATATTAAATTCACCAAGACACACTTAGATTCACCACCACTTCTAGTTCATATAGTATTTCAATAGGTATAGGATTGAACCATTATGTCTTTTTGACATGAACCATTGCACCTCTTCATTTAATTTAACATAAACAATATTTTCCTTTTATTCATTAATTATTGTGTAAGTTTCTCAATTTAATTAGAAGACTAATCTGGATTCAAATTTTGTCCTTATGAGTTGATCACAGATATGGATTGACTCATTATATCATTCCCATGCTTTTGTTGTGTTCCCGAGTTTGGCAACAGCTCATATTTGAGCTTTTACTTGCTCTTTGTATTGTTATGGTGTTAATCTCTATCAAATTACTCTACATGCCTTAAGTTGTTTACAAAATGAATTATGTATGAGGCGCTTCCTTCAACCCAATGTTCAAATGACCATGGGCTCAAAACCATGGGATTATCCATTTAAGCAGCGTTCCTAGCGCTTCTTCTTTCATCCTTATTCCTTTATCATGAGATCAAAACCCATGACCAAATGCAATTCCTAACAAGCGTTAATCTGACGATTTTAACATTATCCTCAAGAATAAAACAAATTGACGATCAAGAATTAATCTATGGTTGAGTGGACAGTTTTCGTTCACTCTGGGACTTTGGCAATTCATGACTCCGGACTTTGCAATCTTCCAATTCTCCTGAAGAAAATTCCACTGGAGTGTGTATTGGCACTTCTCTTCTTAATAACCTTCACATGTCCAAGAGCTAGGACTATAGGCTTAGGCAAAAGGTAGCTCTTTATTTCCGGGTATTAGGATATTTGTGACTCTGGGACTCCTGGTTACTCAAACTCTGAAATAGTTCAATCCCTCCAAAGGTTTTACCTACTGAATAATTCATAAAGTTGTGGTGACTGCTTGTTGTCAGTTAACTCCTCATGCTTACTCTATTCATCCACTATGCTTGATCAACGGTTGGGAATTCTCCCGAATTGGATCAACGTTTAGCATTACTTCGTGATTCTAGCCTTCGTTGATTAGTTGATAAAGGAAGCTTAGATATCCCCGAATTTAGTAATCTTGGAGTGACGTGTCTTGTTGTCGTCACTGTTGACGTGGCACTGGTTGAATGGATGCCATGTGTCACCTATATTTTTTACTTTCGTATACTTAAAGTGCTAATTAGACCTTGACACTTGTCACCATATGATTGGGCCATGTGTCCTTGTTGACGTGGTCTTGCTGACGTGGATCTCTTGAAGTGTCATATGTCTTTCTCCTTTAGATCATTACTCTATATTGGATGGTCTAGTTTTCACTTGAATTCTTGATCCAACGACCCTCATTCACTTCGAGACTTCGGGGATCCAACCTTCGAGTGAACTTACATGTTTCAGACTATTTTTAGTCGAAGTGGTCAGCGTTGAAGTTGACCACTATGGGACCTGCCTATCCTCATCCAACGGTCACCATGAATTTCCCAAATCTGATGGCCCTTATTTAATTTGGGACTTCAGGGGTTTCAATAATTTGTGTCTTATGGGGTCTACTTACCTTGTCCTTCCACTTGGTTCTATCTAACGATCATGATAGATCTCGAACTGATCTAAGGGTTGAGATATCACTTGAATTTTCTCCATGAAATCTAACGTCTCTTATTTATTCTCTCTCGATCTATGATTATGGCTTGATCCAACTGTCCATAATGCTACTGCTTTGGATCTGACAGTTGATATTTAATCCTTCATAGTCTCTGACTTCACCTCGATTTGATGGTTGTCAGGATTTCTATGGATTTTGATCGACAGTTGACATATTTTTTTACTATAACAGAGTTTCCTTACGATTCTTGAAGGGTTTCATTTCTCTTCTCTCTGATCTTTTCATCGCCATTTCTCCTGAGATTTTAATAATTGTTTGTGCATTATTTTATGCACTGATATTTAGTCGCTAACCCTCCTGAACTCTTAATTCCTTGTGCTTTGTTACTCCTTTTGTACGTTGATTATATGCATGATACCTCTCTTGAGCTTTAGGAACACATGATCATTTTTTATCCTATCGTGGTCAACAGTGATCATGAATTGCTTCTACCCCAAGGTGATCTTCCTTTTTCTCTGTTTATTGTACATGTTTGACACATGTTGCCATCAATGACAACACACAATCAAAAATTCCAAAAATATCCCCCTTTGGCATTGAGGGAAACATATATATAAAACAAATACTTTTTCTCCCCCTATCCATGATCTCATTTTCAAGTTGGAGGATTGAACTTTTACTTATACCAACTACTGATACCAAATATTTTTATTGTTTTTCTCCCCCGTTGACATCAATGACAAAGAGTTAATTTTTTTTTTATTTATTTTCTCCCCATGTGAATGTGTCAGTTGTTATCTCAATCTCTTGGTATTTTTTGTTCAAATAGGTAGTCTTATTGATACCAATTTTTTGGTAGTGATCAAGTCTTTTAAACCTAATCCAATTACTTCCTCATTTGATGACCAAATTAAATACTCCCCCTAAGTTTTTATTTTTTCATAGGGTTTTATTATCTTCTCATTTGTCCTAAAGGACAAGGGTGTGAATCTTACTGATATTCTTCATCTGTTTCTTTATTCTTCTTGATATTTTGATATTTCACATGAATACCATTGATCGAAACCAATTAATTTAATTTCCATTCTTCAATTAATTTAATATCTTATTCACAACCCTTCGATTCTGCAGAAACCAACTTCAACTTATGTCCCTTAGAAATAAGATTGAATTGGTCATTGCATATGTTGTTTGTACTGCTACCTCAAATACTTAAAACATTCTTTAGTTTGTCATGATACTTAGGTTATAATCCTCTTCTAACTAGGTTGATGCACTCCATATTATTAATCATGTTTTCTCTTCCTTTTATTCATATTTTCCATTGAGGGGAAATTTAGTAGTTCATCAAAATAACATCGGAAAACTTCCAATATTTTCATTGCTCAATTCTTCTGGTTGATATGCTATTGAATATTCATCATTATCATCATTGTTCTGTGTAAGTGAAACTTCTTCATTTTCTTCTTTGGGATTTTTTGTTTGCATTTTTCTTTCATTGGTTAATGTACTCTTGATCTGCATGATATTGTCAGGATCTGCTATTGTGTCATATTCTTCTTTAGGAACTCTCTTTTCTTGAGTTTGATCCATTTCATATTCAAATATCTGAATTTCACATTCCTTATTAGGAACTTCAAGCATCATTTTCTTGTTATCAATTTCTTCATTTTCAGGTGCCACATCATTTTTATTGTTTTCTATTTCAGATTTTCTTCTCCATACCTTTTCATGAGATATTTTATTTGTAGGATATTTATTTTCTAGATTTTTTCTTTGAGATTTTTCATTTATTCTTTTCTTCCAACCTTCATTAGATTTTCTTCCTGACTTGTATGAATTATTTATCATGGATTGATGACCATTTCTTCTGTATCATCCAAGACTTTTGTGTAGTTATTAGTTTTTCCATATGTCTTTAAATCTTCTATATCTTTTGTTAGATCAAAAACTTCACTCTTCAATATTTTGATTTTCTCATTGTTTTCTAGCTGAAACCTTTTGAGGTTGATGGCTTCCAAATCCAACCTGTGGCATGATTCTTCCTTTTTAGTTAATTGGATCTTTTGTGATTCTTCATTTTTCTTAGCTTCTTCAATTTGAGTCATTAGATTTGCATTAGTACTTTCATTTATCTTTTTGACGTTAATAATTTCCAATTCCAACATGTGACATGATTCTTCCCTTTTAGTTAATTGGATCTTCTGGGCTTCTTCATTTTTCTTAGCTTCTTCAAGTTAAGTTTTTAGATAGATGACCATTTATTTTGTCTCTTCTACTACTTCTTTGATTTTATTTTCATGTGTCTTCAATTCCTCCATTTCTTTTGTTAGATTAGCAACTTTGGTCTTCAATCTTTTGATTTCTTCTTCTTTGTATTATAGTTGAATCTTTTGTTCATGCTCTTCATGGTTAGATTGATCTAACGATTGTAGTAGCAACACATATTTATTTTGAAGTTTCTCCAACTCTTCAAAAGTGCACATAACTATGTATTCAATTTGGTCAAGAACATCCTTAGTAACTTCAATATATAGACCATTTCTTGGTTCCATACTAATCACTTCAAATGTGGTTATAACATTAGTCTTAAAATCTAATAGTTTTTCTTTATTTAATACCAAGGTATTCATAAATTCCTTGATGTAGTAGTATTCTTTGTTGATGACTAGGGTTTGCATCAATTATTTGATGGAATTGTCCTCTTCTGTGTTTTGTTCTTTGTTTTTATCTGAATTCTCTTTATCTGTATGTTGTTCTTCAATCTGATTTGATTTCTCCATTTATGAGTTTTGATCTTTAATCTAATTGGATTTCTATGTTTCTTTGTTTTGTTCTATAAACTGATTGGAATTCTTCATTTCTTTGTTTTGTTCTTTATTTTGATCAGAATTCTCTAGCTGGAGCCATAGTAATTTAGCAGATTTGCAGTGTCCCATCTTTTTTTTTACTTGGTCTAAAAGTCCATTTTGGATTGCCTTTAATGCTATTGAATTATTTTTCTTTTCTTCTTTTGTAATTTTGGATTTTTTCTTTGAGGGAGTTGAGTACCAAGGTTTAGATACTACTGAATCCCAAACACTAGATTCTCTTGACTTCAAATACCATTTCATTCCTTCCCTCCATGAAGAGTAGGTTGTCCCATCAAATAAGGGGGATTCATTTGTGGAGAGATCCATTTGTCCACCCCATTTATTTAGAATCTACCTTCCAGTGTTGAAACTGTGTTGAAGGTAGTAGATTTGATACCAATTGTTGAAACCCACACTGACACTGAGACGGGGGGGGTGAATCAGTGTTTGAAAATTTTGATTGCTTTGCACACTTTCATAGATTAACTGAATTAACTGAATAATATATATGCAACTAAATTAATTATTCATAACATGTGTAACACAAACTGCATGAAGTAGATAAAATATCTTTCTTTCATTTATTTAACTTCAATGAATACAAATCAAATCAATCCTTTAATATATTCAACTTCAACTGAGTATGAGATATCCAACTCTATGATACAAGACCCAGCTTATAGTTCTCAGATCCAACTGAGAAATGAGGAATCCAACCCTCATAACAAGACCCATCTTGTTGATCTTAGATCCAACTAAGATGTAAGGAATCCAACCCTCAGAACAAGACTCTACTTGTAAACAGGCACCAACCTGATAGAATGAAATTTAATTCAATCCATTATATATATATAATTTAATTAATCCACCAAGACACACTTAGATTCACCACCACTTCTGGTTTATATAGTATTTCAATAGGATTGAACCATTGTGTCTTTTTTACATGAACCATTGCACCTCTTCATTGAAATGAATAAATTTTTTGTCCCCTAGGTTGTTCCCACTCTTATGGGGACAAATTCTAAGGCATAATTTGTAGGAGCACCTTCCTATGCCACTTTAGGAAAATTTAGTGTTGGATAGAAATGAATGAAGTTTTTGTCCCCTAGGTTGTTCCCACTCTTATGGGGACAAACTCCAAGGCATAATATGTAGGAGTGCCTTCCTATGCCACTCTAAGTCTTCGAGCTAGTTCTTAGGCTAGAGGGGGAGTACCCTTGAATGTCCTAAAGATATTTCTCAATAAATATCATATTGGTTTTATTGTAGAGGCAAGGTGGTCCATGGTGATTTCCTCTCAAAGTTTTTGAAGACAAAATACAAATATTTGAATTATATTTTTGGGAGTGACCAATAAGCCAAACTACATAAGGATTCAATAGATTTTAGCCATAGGAATAGTCTTTTAAATCCCAAGCACCACAATATGATTCTACATGACAAACAACTCAAGTAAAAATGGATTTTCATTTAATGGAGGGTTATTACACAATATTTCCCATGGCTGCAAATTCTAGAGATCAAAATTATTGTGTGTTTAAAAGAAATCCAATAATTTTAAATGAATACCCATGAAGTAAATCGACACAATAAATGAAAGAGCAATGGTTGGAACTATTTCATCAAGAGATAATAGCTAATTTCCAGAAGTATTTCATCGTTAGTAAATAGGAAATAGAAAAATCACCAGGGTTTGGGCTAACTTAGTTGTGTCTGAGGTTTCTCCACATACCCATTACATAAAAAATGTTTTGAGGAAGAAAGGAAATGACATTGGTGGGTTAACTCACCTCTATGAGGTAGAATGTCACAAGGGGATTTATTCACCATTGGTGCTATGGCATCCTTCATTAATGATCCAGATTGGATCATTATATAAATTTTCATCTATATTGGTACTTTTTGGGTGGAAAAAATTGGAGGAATCGACTTGCAAGACCATTTTAGTGGCAAGTCCCAGTTTGGAAAATTGGGGTCCATAACCTTTTGGAGCCATTTTAAGGCATTAAATAGTATTTTTTTGGGGTTACAGTGTTCAAAACCTATGCATGAACCCTTGACAGTGTTCTACACTCCGAGACATTTCCAACAATGCAAACCATGCCTCAATAAAATCTCGTGTGCAAAAATTATGCCTCTTGCAAGTTGACCTACCTTGTTGACCACCATGGTATGAGTGGATGCCACATCAACCACCCTTAATCAAACATATGGGGATAGCCACGTGTGGACTTTCAAAAATATTCTATAAGGTCCAAAACCTCATCACAATTGAGGGTTGAGGAAATCAAAACCCTAATCGTAGATGGCTATCAGGCTATGTTAAATATCGAGCCACTAGGAAGAGAAGGGGTTCCATTCTTTTTCATTGTATCTTGTTTCATAACTGAGAAAAGCATATAAGAGTGGCATCATGTGAGCATAACATAAGAGGAGGAGGATTTTGTAGTAGTCATTTAGTACATAGTTCCAAAGGTAACTCCATAGTGAATTCTCATTCATTTTTGTGTTCATTTTATAATTGAAGCAAAGAGAGTAGAGCATAGGCCTCACCTTCTAGTTGGGTTTTATCCCGTATTGAGTTTTCCAGGTCAAATATTGTGTTCATTTGTGTGGATGGATTTTATTTTTCCTTGTTGTATTTCAATTATTTTTTAAATTCAATCCATAAGCTAGAGATAATAAACCTAGGATCTAAGGAAATAAACCTCATAAATCTAAGAGTGCATAATATTATAAGACATTTTGTGACGAAATGTTCCAGTGGAATATCAACAACAGTTTACAAATCAATTAAAAATTCCAAAAGAACCTTTATAATGCCATTAGAGTCCATATTCCTTAACCAACCCTCACAACCTTTAAAAACTTTAAAAACATGAGTTGGATACACACTGCACCTTACCCTTTGTGTTGCATGAAATTGGAAGTAGTCAACGCTCCCCGGTGTATCGTGACAAGGGACTAATCGCCTCTCGTGGATCCTTGAAATCTGGCGGTGGTGAGTTTACCAATCACCTGTGGGCTTTGGTGTAATGACAACTGTACTTCCAACAATTGGTATCAGAGCCAGGTTATGAGTTCGATACACACTCGGCTCGCGCTGAGGGGGAGATTGTTGCACGAAATTGCAAGTAGTCAGTGCTCCTCAGTGTATCATGACAAAGGACTAATCGCCTCTCGTGTATCCTTAAAATCTGGTGATGGTGAGTTTACCAATCACCTGCGGGTTTTGGTGTAAGGACAGTCGTACTTCCAACACTTTGTTCCATTGGTTGTTAATTAAACATGTGAGTTATTGTTTTCTTAAGACACAACCATATTTCCCAAGTGAACGAGGACCCTTGCCCAATTTTTTTGGGTCACACAATGATTTTTGTTGGGATGTCAAATTTGTCAATAACACCCAAAAATCAAACAACCCCTACCTCTCCAAATCACCGTGAAGTTTTACAAACCATTGGATGAGATTGGTTGGAGGCTTCTCCCATCCATTCATGGTGAAACCAAAGTATACTCCTAATTAATCTTGTCATAGTTCAACCTATCCATCAGATAAAACCTATTGTAAGAAACATAGTTGCTAAATTAACAAGAATTGTGACCTCAAAACAAGAACTCTCGATCTCAAAATCCATATTTTTGCATAAAAAACACCAAAATCAACCCCCCAAATCAAAAAGTGGTGCTACTGGTAGTACCTTTTTTTTTCTTCTTAGCGTTAAAATGACAAGGTTTTTCAACTATAACCTTTAAAACCCATATCATTGCTGATAAAAAACCTTAAAATCAACTTATGAATAAAAAGGTGTTGTTGTCAATAATACTCATTTAAAAATTTAAAAAAAAAACAAAAAAACTACAAATTATTTCAAACCATGGCCTTAATATCTGGTATTGTAGCTTGATATATCATCCCACTCTACTGAGCACACTATTATTGACTTATTCTTTGAGGGCACTTGCTTGCAAGTGATCCGTGTATGGTACTATGTGATTTCCTTCAGATTATGAGTTATATATGATGATGTTGAGGTGTTATGGCTTATTGATTATATTGATGTATTTATATTGACAGATGATTTTGACGAGTCGTCTTGAGTGTGCAGGACACATGACAGGTTAAGGATGATTATGGCATAGATGGATTCCCTTGGACTCTGGATTGAGTCAAGGAGTGGATTGTATCTATTGAGTATTTTATTTCACGCTCATATGTTGTATGATTTATGTATATGGAATTATTGACAGTGTTTTTGTTAGTGGATACAGGCTTCATAATGCTTGTTAATCCGAATCACATAAGGAGTGGAGGGGCCATGCACAGAAAATAGACATTTGAAGGAGAAGTGTGAAAGCGTCCCTATCACAACCTACTAGCACTCCCACTATGGTCAAAATTGTAGGTTAACGATTACCTAGTTCGAGAGCTCCACGATGTCGTGAGGGAAGACTAAGATAGTCACTCACAAAGATTTCTAAGGAGCATGCAATAAGGCGAAGTCCTTATTCCTTAGAATCCCTTAGTCTCTCACAAGGTCCACCAAGTGGAGTGTTGACTCCAAGTTTCGGACAACTTCCAAAAAAATTCTAAGGCGAGTGGCACCCTTGGATAACGGAGGTGTGAGTTGAAGGGCCTGTCGCATAATTAAACTTAAGTCAATAAATCTAGATGGCCTAGAAAACATTGAAATATTAGACCTTGTTGGATTAACTAATTAATTAAATGATAGATTATTAGTTGAAAATCCTAACAAGAGTCTAAACCTGAGTCTAAGATTTGGCCTAAGTCTAAGTTTAATTTGGGGACTAATTAAAATATTAAATTTGGGACAAATCTAATTCTAGGAAAAGTGGGAAAAATACAAAKATTGAATAAAATGCACATGTGTGCATGAATTTAATAAAAAGGAAATTTTAAATAGAAATAAATAATAACTTGAGAGGTTGGTTGTACATAGAATAGAATCTAGAGTCAAACTACACTAGTCTAACTAGAAGAAGACTCCTAATTAAAAAAAAAAAACTAAGATCTAGTTAGGGGACACTCCTTAAATGAGAAAATGGGGAACAAAGGGACACCTAGAAGTGAACATAGGAACACATTGAGGATTGTGAGGGATTTTGACCTTTTAAATAACATAAAAATGGTAATTAATGGTGTAACTAACGGAGATTGTGACAAGTGTGTGAGTGATTAAACCAAATTAAAATTAACTAAAAAGTTAATTATATGTGCATGAAGACATGTGTCAATGAAGAAAAGTCTATAAAAAAAAATTATGGAGAACGAAAAGGGGATCTGACTTTCTGGACATTGTTATGCTGCCAAATTTTTATTGGATTGTGTTTTACTTATGAGAGTTAGGATACCAAACTTGTAAAAAGAGTGGAAGCTCTACCTTGCGAGGGTAAGTCTTGGAGCTATTTTGTTGGTTTCTTGTGTGTGGCCCCTTTGCGGATTGGGGGGATAAGGGGGAAGAAGAGTACCCCTAGCATTGGTTAGGAGGTACCAGTGAAGTCTCTATGATTAGAAAGTGAAGGAAAGGAAGAAGCACAAGAATTTGAAGAACATCTTCAACACACACCATTCATTGGGCCTCGTATTTTTATATTCTGAATTTAATTATATTACTAGTGTAGTAGTAATATAATTATATTGGACTGATAGGGTCATTGTAGGATAATTGGAAAACCTGAGTTCCATTTATTACAATTGTTGTCAACGAACATTAAATCTGAGTTTATATTTTATATTACAATTGTTGTCGAGTGGATAATAATTGTAGTGTTTATGTTTTAAATTTTGTTGTAATTTCAAACGTTTTTAACTCTCTAATTTGGGGAGGCTTTACCCTCATTGTGAAATTTTAACTTATATTGTGAATGTTATATCATTCCAAAATTGTATTTTATATATTGAAGATTGAATGATCATAGTTTATTTTAGTTGAGATTATTTCGGAATTTCAACAGTGATTTGTTCGTTGGAAAACAATGGAGTTAGTTCCGAAATTATTTCATGTTTTTCTCTATTGAAATTCATTTATATCCAATCAATTCTAATGATGGGTTCTTTGTTGAAAGGCATACTAGATCTGAATTTGTACCATCACTTTCTATTTAAGTTTACGATATTTCATTTCTGTCAAAAGGTGGATCCTCGATGATTTTTGTTAAATCCAAATTTATTGTTATCTTTGTTGAATATTGGTTAATCCGAAGATATTAGTAGTGTGGAGATTTTGTAATTTTTGTTATGTAAATCCAAATTTTTAGGATCGTGGGATGTCGGTATGAAGATTATCGGGAGTTTTACTTACTTTTAATCCTGGGCGTTAGCCCTTTTTCCTTGTCAAGTTATGCATGTGACCTTGCACTAGAACCTAGCACTGGGCAAAGGGCGTTATTCGGAGCTCCGGGACTTCGGTGATCCAGAGGTTTTTCAACTTCAACACTTTGTTTCACCCGAAGTGATTACCGACTGAATTAATTGTAAAGTGAAGTTGACCAGCAATTGTAGGTTAACCCTAAACTTTTGCTTACCTTCGTCGACGATTATAGATTTAATAAAACGGAAGAAGGAGATCCTCCTCACGCAAAAAATCTACGGTGGAGATCCACTTCGAAACTCTGGGATTCTAGGTTTTCTCCGCTTACACAAATTGAAATTGTATCACCTGGATCACCGAACCTCCGAAGGGCTCGAAGATCTAACGGCTTACACTTGTTGTTAGATCAACGGTTTTCGTCCACTCCAGAGTTCGGAACTCCGGAAGTTCCTCACTTTTTGTAAACAACAAATCATTTCCTCCGGAGAGACGAACTCATGAACCTATGAAGGACAAGGGCTCGGAGTTCTAACATATCTAATGTTCCTCGATCAATTGATAGATCTATGGTTGACCTTCACTCCGGGACTTCGGAAGTTCAGGGTTATATTAATCCTTAGCACCTACACCTTAACTTAGTCAGAGAGATGATTTCTAAATAACTCAGAGATCTACAGCCCACATCCTTCCATCAACTAACAGATAGGATTTACTGTGGACTTCGAGACTCTGGGAGTTCCTTGACCCTTAACTCCATGACTCTAATTTTGTCGAAGTGTAGAATTATTGAACCGCCAAAAAACGAAGGCTCGCAGATCTAACGACCCATGATTGATCGTCAGATCTACAATGGTACTTCACTCCGGGACTTTGGAGCTTCGGGGCTTCTTAAATATTTACAGTTACAAACCAAACTCGTCGAATTGTCAAATTTCTTGAGGATCCAACAGCTAGTTTACGCTCACCGATCTACAGTGTAGTTTTACTCCGCAACTTCGGGCTTTGGGGTTATTTATTTACAAACTACTCAGATCTGTCGAAGTGACGAAGCCCAAAGGTGTCATGGTTTAATGAGTGTTCTAATCATGTCTGATCGGATGGTTGTGGGGATTTTGATTCCTCGCGATCAGATCCCGTCCGCCAATTCTTTCAAAAATAATTTCACACTCTTGTTTTTATTTTCCACTTGAATCATGCACACACTTTTTCTCCTGGACTCTAGACTCTAATGTTTTTTCTACGCACATATGTGCATCCCCTGTGTAAGATCACATTGTCCCTCCCGAGTTTTGTTCTTCTGAATTGTAAATCCTTCGTCCAACTCGTGTAGCCTCTGCACACACTGGGCGTTGTTGCTTATGAACCTTGGGCCTTCAAGGGGCTCGTCTAGGTACTTCTATAGTTTTCTTTGGACTTGCTCCATTGTGATACCCAGAAGAGAAACTCCAGGTTCCTTACAGAACTTAAACTCATTCTCATAATGAACTTTCACTCGATTTCATATTTTCCTCCTCATAGTGTCTTTTTTATTTAGAAGGTACAGAGTAAGCTTACAGTTCCTCTAAGTGTTTGAGAGATTTTCCCCTCTCTTCCCTTCTCTTTCAATATATATATATATATATATATATATATATATATATGCTAACTCATAGTATCTACCTACTTAGTTATACAATAGAGCACTGTTACAATATAGAATGATGATTGATGCTTGCAAATTCATTGAAGGAAGAGATGTTGTTAAATGGTGTAAGATAATTATATGTCAGATTTCTAAAGCAGTGGCACATTATCTATATGATGTTTAACTAATGTTATTGTCACTTTTAGGGAAGGAAAATTGATCTAATAATTGAGGACTTAATGATTAAATTCATGTTATGATTCAGTACCTTACTTTTATGAAATTTTGAGTCTAGAATTGAGTTCGAGTACGAGAATTAGATACTTCTTTGTTCCTCATAATAGTCACCAGTCTTGAGACCTTAAATGGTCAAAATAAATCGAATGAATCCTAGACTTGAGCGGTGGTTATGTTTCTTGAAGGTCCTAACCTTGTAGGATAGGTTGGGTGGGTAGACATTGTGTGTAATGTTATGTGATTTTCAAATTTTAAATACATTGAAGTTGTATCTAAATCTAGTTTTGCAATGAGATGAATGAAATAGAATTTGTATTGTTGAAGTATGTTAATGTCTTGTTTCACTTATTCAAATAATGTTTTGTTAATCTTAT
>ML789828.1:498509-518588 GCA_009831015.1 Picea engelmannii
AAGGTTTTCTGTGAGGGATTCCTTGAAAAAAAACTAGTACTTTTGTAATAAAAAATAGTAGTACTTCATCTAATCTTTGTTATATAGACACACTCTTATTTCATATTTTTCACTTTGCATTCAATTTTTGGGAGCAATTTATAAGGTAGTTTAAAGATCACCAAGGATATATTCGATAGGGAGCTTCTGACACTTAAAAGGTGCGTATTGTTTTTAATTTTTTTATCGTTTATGAAATAAACCATTTATTTTTAGGAACAAAACCTAAATTCTATTGTATTTTTTATATTTTTGTGAATAAATTATATTTTTTATCATATGTTTTTAAAAAAAATCTTAATTTAAAAAAAAAAAACATATGTTTTTAAGAAAAATCTTAATTTAAAAAAAAAAAATTAGGAAAAAAACATTTTTTAATATATTTTAAAGGAAAAAAATTAAAAAATAAAAAATAAAAAAAAAATAACATTTTGTAAACCAAATTTTAAAATATGTATATATAACCGAAATTAGAAAAAACAAATCAAAACAACATTAAAAGATAAGATTGAAAAAAAAAACACTAAAGTTAATGGGATTCCCCCACTCCTCTCCACTCCTTTGGAGAGGCGACTGGGCACTTAGTGAAGGGGAAGGGGGAGCGCCCTATTTCAAAATGCAAGTCTTACCCCTTTCCTTTGCATTTTCATTGAAAATGAAAAGAAATGGTGGGGGAGGAGGGCAGCGGGTTGATATTAGTTTTAAATTTATTTATTTATTAACCAAAAATATAGAATTTATATTAATAAAAAAAATTGCAACAAATACAACAACAGTGGTATAGAGATGAAATAAAAAATATATTTCCAAGTCCTGTTATCAAGGCTTAACAACTTCAGTTTAAAATCCACTAGCCTGAGTTGCCACATACTTAAAAAAGATACATTCTGAATTTTTTTGCATGAGTATACTTGCACAAATTTCTTGCATAACAATAGACAAAATCAACACATGATTATACTGGATTGTAGGTCCAACTTCTTGTCGTCATTGGTTTGATTGTTGATGAATATTTCTTCTTCTTTCTAATTATTGTCTAGACTTCTTTTGCCTTTGTTGGAGTCCTTATTGTTCCTGCCATACCTATATTGTCTTGATCTGATGATTCTTCTTTTTATTTTTCAAGTGTCTCGACTTCTTCAACCTAATATGCCCAACTTGTCATTTATCATGGACCTAGTTGAATATGTGTTCCCTACCCTGAATAAAATAAGACGTGTTCCTCTTTCTCCATGTTCTGGGTTATCGTTTCTTATTGTTTTTCTTGCGATATTGGTTTTAATTCCATTGGAGGATCTACTTGTGATGGAATTTTACTTGATTTCATGATTATTTGATATCTTTCATAGATCCTACCCACTAAGTTAATTTTCATGGACACTTCTTGTTATTTTTAGGCCCTTTAGAGCATTGTATTGTAATGTGTCTTATTTGAAAACAAGCTCTATGTATCAAAGAAACTCTCTCACAATCCAACTTTTTGGACCAGGAATAATGTTTTCCTATCAAAATAATTTATATTGGGAACCCTTTACTAAATTCCATTTCCACACATATTCAAACATATGTTGATATGTTATGTCTCTCAATTTCATAGCTTGCAAAATAGAACTTTCATAGAGAAAAACCTATGGCATTTGGGAGTCTTACTGAAATAGGAGCTGAAGAAAAAATATCAGTCATAGGATTGAAAAAAGGAGTTCATGGTTTCATGCACAAACTTGAGCTTCCCCTAAACCACAAACCCAAATTACATATTAGGTACTTATCTTCCTCAATGTAAAACTCTACAATGTAGAAACCCTTTTCACGAGGATGAATGAATACTTATTTTTCATGATTGGCTTCCAAGAGGAAGAAATCCAATCATTGAGATCTTCTAACCAAGGCCAAAACCCATTAAAGCATCATACCAAACCAACAAATCTAAAATAATCAGTACAATCCTCTACATCTTCACCCATGGAAATGATAATTAGACGGGCTTCCTGAACCAGAGAGGAGGAGGAAGGGGGGAAATAATCGCGCTTGTCCAAATTTATGAAAAAGGGACCGGACTAAAAACTAATAGATCCATGGACATGCAAACCACCAGAAGGCTTAAAATGAGCTTCCTCGAGGCTTTGATTTCCATAAGAACCAGAAGCAAACCTTGCCATGGCCAATGAGGGATCAGAAAATTTGAAAAAATCACTCTATATACATGATCAAAACTGCCTTTACAAGTGGCCAGGTCTAAACCCTAGTTGTCATGACTACGAGAGATGTCATCCCAATAATCAAGCTAATTTTTTTAATTATCTATATAAAAGGTTTTTTTAATAATGTTATATTTAATTTTAACTCTTTTTAAATTTAAAATAGTGTTTTATTTAAGTTTTTTTTTTAATTTTTATGTTTTGTTATGCCCACATTTTCTGGATTGAGATGAACCTGAAGAAGAAAAATGTGAATTTACCATACAATCGATCTGGGTAATTCGCTTTTGTTTGAACTTTGGTTAATTCTTTATGCTCGACCATTAGTCCTTACCTTCGTCAATGAATTGCTCCAATCCAATGCCACTATTATCTTATTATTTACGCCTTCTACCTCATACGTGGATTTCTAAGGCTCTTGTGGGGTATTTTTTTATATAAATTGTTAATAAAGCCTTCTACGTCATACGTGATTTCTAAGGCTCTTGTGGGGTATTTTTTTTATATAAATTGTTAATAAAAAAAATGAATTAATAAAAAAAAAATTCCCTATTTTCTCCTTTGTGTATGAGTATTTGCACGTAATTTGTTTCTTGGGAAACAAATTATTTAAAATATCCATTCGACTCAATAAATATAGCAACTTAAACATCATACATATATAGAAATTGCAACTAAAATTCTATTATTTATTCTTGTAAGTCAACTAAAATTTTAACTAAATAAGAAAGTTATGATTTAAAATAACAATCATGTTATCTAAAAAATTAAATGCGAGAATTACTATAAACTTTGGGTATTAGGTTGTTGAACTTAAATTGCGAACTACAAGTTCCTTTGCACAAGTTTTACCAAACTTTTGTGAATCCATTTATTGACGTCTCTACCAACTTCATGGGTACTTCCCCAAGAACCCTCAAACCACAATGGGATGTATAGAAGGTACCAATTTAACAATAAGAGAAATGTAAAGTTGCTAAGCATTTGAATAGAATTCTCATTTCACAATACACTTTAGAGGACCAAACTCTCAACAAATACCAATGAATTTTTTTTTTAAATTACGATAAACATCCAGCATTATGTTACATAAAAATACCTTTCTCATAGCCCAAGATCTCTTTTTATAGTTTATATGGCCCATGCCAATTGTCCAACCCATACAAAAATAAACTAATAAACTAATTGATTTAAAAAACAATAATAATATTTTAAATAGTTTTATATTTAAGGTTTTTTTTAAATGTTTTTTAGATAATAAATATTATTATTTTATTATTATTATTATTATGAAATTTTATATAAGCATAAAAAGATAGCTTAAAACTAAATAAAACTAGCAGTCAAAGTGATCAAGATGGAATTGGTTCGAAAGGGCCTAGGTATAAGTCATTGGAGATTTAGCTTTGCCATTCACCTCTTGCCCAAGTTTATATTATATGATAATTGGGTTGGAGTTGGTGCCTTGTGAGCGAGGAGTTCCAATTACCTCCATTGTTTTCTCCTCTTTGCTCAGATCCTAGCCCAAAATATTGAAGTTAATCCCAGACACAACCCTACATAGAACTCTGAATTTAGCTTCTAGCCTTCCTAATCTATCCATTGTTTATGGATCTCGTTTTCCATTCTTTTCAACTATTAGGGTAGCAAGTGTATTAACAAGCCGGTAGAACTCCATAGCACAAAAACCTTCATAGCTCTAAACCTGAAAAAGCTAGAGTATGAGTCCCAATCTTGGAATTTCTATTTGATTTGTTGTTTAGCGGTATGAAGACATTTTTGTTGAACCAAGCCGACTAGACCATATAGATATTGTTGAATGTTTTGAGGGATACTTTGGTTGAACTTCTACTTAGCATGTTGTGCATCCCTTTCAACACTTATGCAACGATGGTGGGAATTGGATCTCCTAATCGACCAAGCCCTAGATTCCCCCCTTCTCATTGCTCCTTGTTGACTTGATTCCAAGGTATCCTGAGCATCATTATCCACCATAATTAGCAATAGATCATGTGTACTAGCGAACAGATACCCAATCCACAAATATCCCTAGAAATCCCACCACGTCAATCTTTAAGCATCTCAGGAAGCCACCTCTTGCACGCAACACATGACAGAAATCAACCAATAGGCTCTTGGACATAATATATATATATATATATAGAACATAGAATGACTATGGATTACCTAACTCTCCCTAGAAATTTCATGCATGAGCCTTAGAATGATAGTCATATTGTAACTACAAGAGCCCCCGAATGCATGCAACAAAGTAGGCACTAGAAACCCATACACCAATGAACCAAATAGGAAAATCAAGCCAATGCAAATGCAAGTGAAAATCAAGGAAGAATAGCATGCAATCAAAAGAGTATGGATAAAAATTTCCCTTTCTAACCAGCTGAGATAGTTCGAAGGAGGACTTAGCCCTGTAAATCCGAGATACACAATCAACCCAATGGAGCTCCTACGTTTAAGAACTCCCACACCACATAAAAATAGCATCTCACAAGCCTGCAATGGTTTATTTAAATGTAACATTATTCCTATTGTACTACCTCCATATCCTTCATCAAATGATGCAGAGAAGCTATCATAATCCCACAAGCCACCATCAATGTGAATGTGCTAACGCAGTACTAGTCGAGGGCAGATATCAAGTCTAGTAGGCACGTCTCAAAATTTCACCTTCCACATGTGGAAGCATTCATACCATTAACTATCACATGATCCGGGAGTTTTTAAATAAATAGTGTTATATTTAAGGTTTTTTTTAATTTCTTTCATTTTTTATTGTTTTTTTTTTTTTTTAATAAAATGATATGTATTCTTATTTTTATTTTTGTTATTTTTTTAAGTTATATATTAAGGTGTTTTTGGAATAAAATCAAAGATAATTATGTTTAAGTTTTTTTTTAAAGGAAATCCTCTTATGTTTCTTTTCATTGAGTTTAAATGTTTTTTTTTAATGTTTAAAAATAGTATTATTTAGTTATAACTATCAACTATGAATTGAATTAAAGATAATAAAATGTTTAAAAAATATGTTGTATTGTATTTAAAATGTATGGTATCATTAATCATTGATAATAAGCAATTTGATGAAAAATCATGACTTTGAAAAAAAATAAACGTTATACAATTTTTTAATACTGTTTAAAATGACAATTTTTATGGTTTTTTTTTTCATAATATTGTAAAAAAAAATTTTAAAAAAAAAGAAAAAACCACCTTTAAACTATATATATATATTTATATTTATATTTATATTTGACAAAAAAAAAATGGAAAATATGGGAAAAACAACATTTAAAAGGAAAAAGTTGATGCTTTATAGTTAAAAAGATTCAAAATGTCAAAATATTGCCTCAAAAAATAAAAAAATAAAAAGGTGTTACTACTAGCACCACTTTTTGAAATGACAGTAAATATAGCCACTAAATACGACCTCTAAAAACATGAAAACTTTGAAGAGTTCTCATCAAGTAGGTAACTATGTTAAGAGAGAAGGTTATGGCCTTATGTTGCTTTTCAATATCCTCCTTCAAGTCAAATTCAGTGAAAGTGTTCATTTCCGAATGGTCAATCTTATACCATGGAATTTTAGGCATGGGTTAATCTTGCGAAGACTTAGACTTTCCTTAGAGGATTTCTTAAATAGGGGGTAGATACGAAGAATTTATCAATCCAAAACCAAGGACAAAGTTTCTATGTGAAAACTACACCTACAATGTTCTCCTATTGTGATGCATTTTGGCTCTTGAAAACTAAGGCAAACGATCATCGCTCCCAAACTTAGAAAAGGATGTCCCAATTCTAGATTCGAGGCATTGAAACTCAATAACTAAGTATGTGATCATGGATTGTGTTCATAAATTTTTTACCCTTTTCTGGTGATCCAAATGGATCCAGAAAGGAAAAAAAATTGAAGTTCTTGAATTCAAACAAAACCAACGCCATTGGGTAGGGCTCATCGTGTCGATTCCGACAATATATTTATTTTTTCGAAAATGGACTCCGTGTGGCAAAGTTATCGTGCTCTAAAGTTCAGGTCAAAATAGAAAAAAGTCAAAGTCAAAGTCAATAGTCTGTACTATTGACGTCAGCAGTACGTCAGCAAGACATGTGGCATATGATGTCAACATGATGTCATGATGACGTCAGCAGGACACGTGGCAGAACCAAGACGTGCCATGTGGCAGACATTTTTTGGCATTTTTAGGGGTTGATTTAGACCAATAAAAATTTGACATGTGGCACTATACGAACATGACACATGGCATTACATACATGATGTGGCACCAGTGGCAGCATGACATGTGGTCGGTACGACAATGATGTGGCATCATCTGATTACGACATGTGGCAGGTACGATAGTGATGACTGGGCAGTTGACTATGTAGGTGAATGGGTCAATGACTGGACAGTACGGACCATTCACAGGGTGAAACGTAGCCCAATCATAGGATGCCACGTGGCACCCCAGATTTGTCCAAGGTTGGCTGGGTAAAAAAAATTGTTCCACCTCCGAAGGATTCGAACCCCCGACCTTCGAGCTGGGAAATGAACTAACAACTCTAGGGTAGCCACCAGGGCAGCCATGTTCCTTGTTAAAACAAGTGGTGCAATATTGTTTTAAAGTGTAGTGGTGCACAGAATTTGGGATAAGCCCCGGTCGGTGGGGGCTAGCCATGTGACCAGGGGCGCTAGACCAGAAGCTCACGAAGGATATGGCGCTTAGCGCTTGGCCACATGGCACTTCATGTGACCAAGGGCCTAGAGAAAGGGGGACCAACACATTTTTTCCCAATGTGGGTTTTTAACCTTATTATTTGGTTTTTTTAATGATTTTTCGTTGATTTTAATGTTTTTTTGGCCATATCCTAGTGGATATTGGCCCAAATTGAGTGCCACAAGAGGTGGGTTGTTGGGATTTGAGCCCCCTACTTCATGGCTATATAAACCAAGCCATTGTGGAGTTTTAAGTAGGAAACAAGTATCTTGGAGCAAATTTAAGAAGAGTTTGCAAAGGCCAAGTTGTCTTGTGCAGTGGAGCCAGAAGAGTAGTTGAGCTTGGGAGGCAATTTTCAAGAGTTCTACTCCACCCTTTTCAGTGTCATCGGTTGCGTTGGGTTCCTGAGATAGACAAGAATACAGTTGAGTTGGTCATAGAACTAAATGATGTAATTTTGATGCATATTTTTAAGCATTGAATTTTAATATAGAAGCCTCCCCCACTGAAGACAAAGGCCCGGAGACGTAGGTGAATTTACCGAACTCCGTTATCAACTTTTGGTGTTCAATCTGTTGATGGTTTGATTCTTTGTGTTTTTTTCTATTTCTCTTCAATGTTTAAGTTTTTACCTCTTATATATGCACATGCATTGTCAAAAAAGGTCTTGATAAAATTGAAGTCGGAGTGCAAATTGCTAAGCACCAATTTCAGATCAAGTGGTATCAGAGCAGGTTGACTATTGCAGGAATTGTGAATAAGCATGGGGAAAAGCTTGAATAGAGCTAGAATCCAAGAAATCAAGGAGTTCAATCAACAGATTCAACGAGAAAATGTTGAGCTATGAAGATTGGTGTAAATCCTTGAGGAAGACAAGGAAAAGTTGTGAACAATGATGTTAGCAACAAAAGAAAGGCCAGTTGGAAGTAGTCCTTCTATTAGAAGTTCGAGTCCTATAAAGGATGATGGAATTCATCCATTCCATAGGCAATCCAATGAGTTGGATTCTTATACTCCTGCTACTCTAGTTGAGGGGCATTCAATAGGAGAGTCCACTAGCACATTTTCCATACCAGCGGAGAGTACTCAATATACTCCAGCTTCTCTTGTAGTTGATCAGAAAGTGGAGTGAGGCAATCAGGATATTGTCGCGTTTGAAAAACATACCAAAGGAATTTGTATGAATATATTATCCAAGTTTGGATATAGGAAAGGACAAGGTCTTGGAAAGCATGGCCAAGGCAGAGCTAAGCCTATCGAGGTGTGGGAGAAACCACTCCATGAAGGATTGGGATACATTGAAGAGTATACTAATGAAAACAATCCAGTGGTTTGTTGTACACATTGTCAGAAGTTTGGACACGATGTTGACCATTGTTGGGAGCAACATCTAGAACTGACACCAGTATGGTTTCGAACTCGTCAAGGAAAGCAAGAATCTCAATCCAGCAACGACATGAACAATGAGTCGTGAAAGAAAGGTAAAAAGGTCGAAAGGTATAAATCTCTTTCACCTGCCTTTAATGACGAACATGCTAGGGTCATGGAATTTATAAGAAGAACAATTCCATGCATATTTTATGGCATTCATAACCATTGTGTTGCAACATGATGGAAGCAAAAGGTATACGGAAAAAGATCATGGCGACAAGGAGTATTCCAAGACAAGATGATGTAACACTGCAGGTCAAGAAGAATCTGTGTGTGAACTCAACACATCCAAGACAAGAGTCAGAGAAATCTAATGGGGATTCATCTCAATCTAGGCAAGGCTTCATCAAAATCATCTGAGCACAAAATTATTGCTCACAGTTTAAAAGGAATGGGAATTGTAAAGATAGTTGTTAGAAGCTACATCCAGATTTGAGATGCTCTGAAAAGTCTGAAGGGCCAGAGCAGAAGAAGGATGTTGCATAAGAGAAGAAGCAGGATGTTGCAAAAGAGCATAAGAACGACCGTGAAGCTCCATTGGAAGGAGATGGGTCATTTGCTTGGAACTGGGCAGCTTTTATGCCCCATATGTAAATATTTCATCAAGTCAGTGTCAGTCTACTTGATGTAATAAAAGTGATTTGATTTATGAAATCACTTATTGGGTCTAGTTAATGTTTTGTTGAGTCTAGGCTATTTTTTTTTTAGTCGATTGATGTAATACCCTTTTGGAGGACCAAAAGGTCTTAGTGGGGAGGTGTGATCCAAATGGATCTAGAAAGGCCAAAAATTCAAATTTCTCATATTCGAATGAAACCAATGCCATTTAGTAGGGCTCATCGTGTCGATTCTGGAAATATTTTTTTTTTCGAAAATGGACTCTATATGGCGAAGTTATCGCGATATGAAGTTCAGGTCAAACTGGAAAAAAGTCAAAGTCAAAGTCAACAGTATGCGTTGTTGACGTCAGCAGCATGTCAGAAGGACAGGTGGAATATGGCGTCAGCATGATGTCATGATGACATCAACAGGACACATGGCAGCACCAGGACGTGCCACGTGGCAGTCATTTTTGGCATTTTTAAGGGTTGATTTGGACCAATAAAAATTTGACACGTGGAACTGTATGGAAATGACACGTGGCATCTCGTACATGATGTGGCACTAGTGGAATCATGACATGTGGTCGGTACGACAGTGACGTGGGATCATTCGATTGTGACATGTGGTAGGTATGGTAGTGACGTGGCAGTGATGACTGGGAAAATGACTGTGTAAGTGACTGGGTCAATGACTGGACAATACATACCATTCACAGGGTGACAAGTGGCCCAATCACAGGGTGCCACATGGCACCCCAGATTTTTCTAAGGTTGGCTGGTTAAAAAATTTTGTTCCACCTCTAGAGGATTCGAACCCCCAACCTCCGAGCTGGGAAACAGACTAACAACTCTGGGCTAGCCACCAAGGTGGCCATGTTCCTTGTTAAAACAAGTGGCGCAATATTTTTTTAAAGTGTAGTGATGCACGGAATTTGGGATAAGCCCCGGTCGGCGAGGGCTAGCCACGCGACCAGGGGCGCTAGATCAAGAGCTCGCGGAGGATAAGGCGCTTAGCACTCAACCACATGGCACTTCATGCGACCAAAGGCCCGGAGAAAGGGGGGACAACGTGCATTTTTTCCCAATCTAGGTTTTTAACCTTATTATTTGGGTTTTTTAATGATTTTTTGCTGATTTTAATGGTTTTTGGGCCATATCTTGGTGGATATTGTCCCAAATTGAGTGCCACAAGAGGTGGGTTATTGGGATTTCATCCCTCTAACTCATGGATATATAAACCAAGCCATTGTGGAGTTTTAAGTAGGCAACAAGTATCTTGGAGAAAATTGAAGAAGAGTTTGCAAAGGCCAAGTTGTCTTGTGCAATGAAGCCAGAAGAGTAGTTGAGCTTTGGAGGCAATTTTCGGGAGTTCTACTCCACCTTTTTCAGTGTCATCTATTGCGTCGAGTTCCTGAGACAGAGAGGAATAAAGATAAGTCCGTTAGAGACCTAAATGATGTAATTTTGATGCATATTTTTAAGCATTGAATTTTAATATAGAAGGCTCCCCCACTTAAGACAAAGGCCCAGAGACGTAGGTGAATTTGTCGAACTCCGTTATCAACTTCTGGTGTTCAATTTGTTGATGGTTTGCTTCTTTGTGTTTTTTGTTATTTCTCTTCATTGTTTAATTTTTTATCGTTTATATATGCACATGCATTGTTAGAAAAGGTCTTGATAAAATTGAAGTCAGAGTGCAAATTGCTAAGCACCGATTTCAGATCTTCCGGTATGCATTGGAGCAAATAGAATGAGAAACTTGACATTCTAATGGGATTTTTTAAAAGCTACATTTTTTTACTTCTAAATCTTGGAATTGAATTTCATCATCTCAGTGATGATCAATAAGATTAAACACATCTTTGAGGCAATCCTTTGCTTCGAATAGGTCATTTTTGTTGTATGCACAATTTGGCCTAAAGAGGGTCTCATTTGTCAGGATATTTAGACACTTAGGAATTAGTTAAGATCGACTTGGTCTAATGTGCCTTTAGGTAAAGTGTGTTTTAGTTTTTTTCCTTAGTATGCATTTGTAGTTATGTAATCTGGCAATCACAATATGTTCTAGACCTAAAGTGATATGATGGTTCATATTTTCCTTCATACTACTGGCTATATTATTGTGTGGCTTAACACATGATTGGTCCATGCCACATGATCTCTATTTAAAAATCATGGAGGGTCATTTGTCGAAGATTGATTGTGAGGAACTCATATGCCAAATCCTTTTCTTTTGCATTAAGTGGTCGCATTGGTTGGGGCCATGGATTGTTTCTCTCTTTCAAGGTTATAACCATGTAATACATTGGTGTATTGATCTTTGATATGTTTGTGTGAGTTGTTTCTTAAGGTGTTTAACCTATGTAGAAATACCCAGTTTCATCTAACACCATAGTGTTCTTGAATTTTTAGAGCTAGGAATTGAATTCTATTAGTTATGTGATGATCAGTGACCATTAAAACCCTATCTGAGCCACTCTCTACACCCAAATTCTTTATTTGGTCAGTAAGCACATTTTCACCCAAATTGAGTCGTGTGGGAAAAAACCAAATTTCATACTTCTGGAACTCATAATTGGATACTATCAGCTCCTTGATAATTGGTGACTCCAATAAGCATGTCTCATTCACTTCCTACATTCAAATATGACATTTGGTTGATATGTACAATTTGGCCCAAAGTAAGCCTCACAAGAAAAAACTACTTTCAAGCAATGAGCCTTTAAATTTATGCAACAACATCAACTCCTACTATGAGATGGATCCTCCCTGTGAGGTGCCAAGAATTAGACTATAGGTGAGAAAACCAATTTCTTGGTCCATTAGGATACAAAATCAAATTTTGGATTATGAAGTCAAAATTATGTTGTGGAGTCAAACCTTCTCTTCTTCTCAAATTGTTCCTTTTAGGAAAGTGTATGCTCTTGCTAGAAAACAAGACTAGATGTTGGAAAGATCAAAAGGATAATAAATGTAATTGACTAGGAAAGCTATAAAAACCTACCTACCTAACCCAACTAGTAAAAAGAGCATAATTAGGTCACATGACAGTGCCATTGTAACCATGCATGAATTTTAATTAGACTTTCAGACAGATACACTGATAATTAGACTTGGCTAGGAGGTGGGAGACATAGAGGTTCAATACAAAAAAAAGATAGGAAATTACATCTCTAATGACTGCAAATGTGGCCAAGAAGGGTAGACACTGTAAATTTTCAGACCCCACCCAGTTTCAAGTCTCACTGAGACAACTCATTATTAAATGCCAAAAACCCAGTTTTATGACAGCGATTAAACATGAGGAAACATGAGGATTATGAACAACATTTAATGTAGAAATTACAATTAAATGTCAATTATGAACAACATTTAGAACTCAAACATGAGGATTATGAACAACACTTAATGTAGAAATAAATTTCCAACAACAACACAATAACTCAGAAATAAATGCACAAAGATTTTTGGTCAAACTTGACCCTGGAAAAACCCACAAGGGGAAAACCAGTGAGAGAGGGGATTTTTATTATTTCATAGCTCAAAGAAAAATGTCATTTACAACAGTCATTATTTTCATAAAATAATTATAGACTTATCTCAAAAACCGTGCCAAGTTTCCTCCTTAGACTCTGAGCTAAATAATCCTTGAAATTCGTGCCATAATTTCATGTTCAAATGCATAGGTCATCTCCTTGAATTTTGTGCCCTTTAGTTGTACGGTTTCCCTTGAAATTCATGCCAAGACAACAGACCAAATTTTTGTCTCAGAAAGTACTGTACGAACACCTAGGAAAGTGTGCCAACTCTCTAGAAAATAAATAGAAGTATCTTCTCCATTTATGTGCCAAGAAAATAACAGTACGACCTCCACAAATCCGTATTGTACGGCCCATAATAATCTTGTACCTTCTCGATTTTTTTGTTGTAGTTTGGTGTCTTGGAATCTGTGCCACCTTCAGAAACTTCTTCTTTAGTTCAAATCAACTTCTCTCTCCCAAAACTCTCTCAAACATTTTCTCAACAAGAGAAAATGAGGCGCCTCCTCACCCTAGTTGACTCAATGAGGGAATATGAGAGGTTTCATAATCCAACGGTTGATATTGGATTAGATGAGTGGTTGAGATTGAGTTTCCATTCACTCACCCCCTTCACTTAAGTCATAAAGTCACCTTTTAATTTATATCTCATAAATTAAATGACAAGGGTCCACATTAGGCACTTTCTCGCCCCCCCTAGGTGTCTAGGTGATGAGAAACACTTGCCTGGGTACTTTTTAATTATTTTAACACTCCCTCTTACCGAGGAAGGTGTTACTCACCACCCCAAGCTTATCTTTGAAAGGTGAAAACTTCCCTTTCACCAAATCTTTTGTGAGTATGTCTGCAACCTGCTCATCTGTGGATATATGTTGTAGCTCAACTGCTCCACTCTGAACATAATCTCGGATGAAGTGATATCGAATCTCAATGTGCTTAGATGTGTCATGAAAAAATGGATTCTCATAGAGTTTAATACAACTCTGGTTGTCACAGTAAATCACAGTTGGTCTCAATTGCACACCAAATAATCCCACTAACAATTTGTGAAGCCAGATGGCCTCACAACTGGCCTGACTAGTAGCCATATACTCAGCCTCTGCAAAACTCAAAGCCACTGACTTTTGCTTCTGACTGAACCAAGACACCATTGTTGAGCCCAATATGAAACAACAACCTGAAGTACTTTTATTGTCACTAACACATCCTACCCAATCTGAATCAGTATAGCCCACCAATCAAACTCCATCCCCTCTTAGATAGTCCACGCCATAATCCATTGTACCAAAAATATACATGAGCACATGTTTTGTTGCCACCCAATGCACTCTCCTAGGCTCCACCATAAACTGACTAAGAGTGTTGACAACAAAACAAGTATCTGTTTTGGTGTTGACCAAATACATCAACAAACCGATCAACTGATGATATAAAGTGGGATCAACCAACTGTGACTTGGAATCATTGAGTTTCTTCTAGTTGGTAATCATGGGTGTAGACATGGGCCTACAATCCTCCATTTGGAATCTCCTCAGAATGTCAAAAGCATACTTCCCTTGTCCCAGAAAGATGTGTCCAGGCTCTTGCCAAACCTCCAACCCTAAAAAACAATGCATCAGTTCAATATATGTCATCTCAAACTCTAAAACAAGGCTCTCCTTGCAGCTAGTAATGAGTCTCTCAACCCCTGTAGTGAAAATATCATCAACATATAGAAAGAGTATGAGAGGATCATCTCCAACCACAATGAAGTATAGGTTGGGATCCGCCTCACTCTTATCGAAGCCCAACTACTGTAAGTAGGCATCAATCCTAGAATACCAAGCTCTGGGATCTTGTTTCAGCCCATACAATGCCTTCTTCAGTCTGCACACATGAGACTCTCTCCCATGCACCTCAAATCCCAATGGCTACTCAATGCACACCTCCTCCTGTATGAGACCATTCAGAAATGTGGTCTTCACATCCATATGATGGATCTTCCAACCCATCTTTGTTGCAATAGAGATCACTGCCTTGATCGAGGTATATCTAGCAACCAGAGCGAAGGTCTCATCATAATCAACTCCCTCAACCTGTGAGAACCCCTAAGCCACAAAACGATTTGTGCACTTCTCAATGTTTCCATCTGCAACATATTTGAGTTTGTAGAGCCACCTATAAGTCACGACTGGCTTCCCCTCAAGTCTAGGAACAATCGCCCAAACATCATTCATCATGATGGAATTGTACTATTCCATCATGGCATCTCTCCAAACATGTTTGCAAGCAACCTCCTAAAAAGTGGAAGGCTTAGACTCCCTAATGTTTCTCACCATCGCAAGATAGATGCAAAATCTCTCAGGAGGTTTACTCTCCCTCACAGCCTTCCTAGGATTCCCCACAGATCCTTGTGCCTCCTTTAGAGTGTCCTGAAGCCACTTGGGCTTCCTCCTCTCTGAAGTAGTGTCCCGTGGAGGGGACTCCCCCTACTCAAACCCATCACCTGAAGATTGTGAACTTGAAGTAGAATCTGGAGGATATGATCTTGAAATCTAAGGATCAATAACCTATGATCCTAACACCTGTGGCCATGTGCCCTATGGACCAGTCGTCACCGAAACTAGTGGACCTTAACTCTGTGTCACTGAAGTTTGTTTTGCACTCATCTGAATCTAAGGTGAATAATGGTCACCCTTCTTAGTCCCTCATGACTTCCTAAAGGATCTATCCTCTTCAAATATCACATCCCTTCTCACAATTGTCTTCCTCAAGGAAGGGATATATATGCAGAAAGCCTTTGAAGTTTTGTTATACCCAACAAAAATCCTCGTTTTTTGTCATGGGCTCTAGATTTGTCCTCTTCTTAGAAGGGACATGTGAATATGTAAGGCACCCAAAAATCCTAAAGTGCCCAACCTCAGGCTTATTCCTAGAGAAAGCCTCCTCAGGAGTTGTATCCCCCAATTCTCTATGTGGACTCATGTTTTGCAGATAAATTGCAATGTAACATGCCTCATCCCAAGGAAAGAGTGGTATGCTTGATCATGCAACATGGCTCTCACAGCCCCAACTATGGCCATGTCCTTCCTCTCAACAACCCCATTCTGTTATGGGTTGTAAGGATCAGACAACTCCCTCTTGATGCCCTCTCCTGCACATAAGTCATTAAACTCCTTGGAGGTATACTCACCCCCATTATTTGTCCTAAGTACTCTGATTTTCCTCCCAGTTTGGTTCTCCACAAGAGATTTGAACTCTTGGAACCGATTAAAGACCCGTCCTTTGGTCTTCATGAAGAAAATCCAATACTTCCAAGAGAAGTCATCAATGAATATGACATAGTACAAAAAACCACTCAAATATGCAGAAGACATAGGACCACATACATTAGAATAAATTAGATCAAGTATACCTGTTTCTCTATTGTCACTGCTTGGAAAAGAAGTCTTAGTGTACTTTCCCAAAGCACACCCCTTGCACAACTCCTGGTACTTTGTACTGAACTCTGGCACTCCAGTCACAATCTCCCTCAGTATCCTCAGAGCCCCATGATGCAAATGGACCATCCTCCTATGCCATAGCTCACAAAGATCATTGTTGTTGGTAATATGATGCAATGCACTAGATTGCTGAAACATAAGCTTGTACATCTTCTCATGTCGAGTCCCAATCACTTTGGTCGAAGTGATGTTGGACCCCTTGGGAAATAGGAGCACCTGTCCATCACGGAACAACACCTCATATCCCCTCTCCTCAATAGTAGAAACTAAAATCAAGTTCTTCTTCAAGCCAGGAACATATAGGACATCTTTCAACAACATGGGAGGTTGAGACTCCCTATAAATGATATTGTCCCACTACCAACTGCCTTGACCACCGGGTCATCTCCAAGCAGTACCCAATATCACCAATCTATGTAAGATTTGTCAAATGCTCACAAACACCTGTCATATGGTGGGAGGCACCACTATCAATATACCAAACACTGGAATGTGTGGCTCTAGTGGAAACACACACCACTAAAGAAAACTCCTTGTCAAACCTGGTGGAAAACTCATCCACCTATGTTGAAGATGGTGTATGCTTCTTCTTCTTATTAGGACACTGGCCCGCATAGTGCCCAAACTTGTGATATGCAAAGAAATTGACTTTTCTCATGTCCTTATTTCCTTCACCCTTTGGTTTGTTCCCTCCCTTAGGACCCTTTTTTAAATTATTCTTGTTGTTAGCAGAAAGAGCCACATTCTCCTCATCATTACCAGTAGATGAACTGCCATGCACATATCCTCTCTGGGTTTCCTCCTGAACAAAGTCATCCCAAAGATGTTCCCACTTGGGAAGGTTCTCCCTTGCCACAATGCCCTCAATAAAGACAACCCATTGTTTGGTCACCCCATTCAATGTTGTCCTCACAATTTCACTGTCAGCAGTGGCCTCCCCAACAACACCAAGTTTATCTCTTACCTGTGTTAACTTGGTAAGATATGTCACCACATTTTCAGCCTTGGTCATTCTAATGCTTTTCAGTTTCTCTCTCAAAACCATCTTTTGGTTCTCATTTGTACTTTGATACAACTTCGTCAAGGACTCCCACATCTCATAGGTATTTGTCTTCCTTATCACATGAGCAATCAAATGGTCCTTGATGGCATCAAGGATGATTCTTTTAGCGTTGATACTCTTCTTGGTATAAGCTGCTAGAAGAGTAGCATTTGTAGGTATTGTTATTGGGTTTGTTGTGGAGTTCTCAACAATGTCATGTAACTCACTCTCCTACAGAAGCAAAATCATTCTCTCCTTCCAAGCACCAAAATTTACTGCCCCATCAAGTTTGTCCTCAACTCTTAAACCTGTAGCCATTGACCCTTCTCAGTTGAAATAAACATTTCAAAATTCTATCCAATGAAGTAAGTTTTGTCATGTTCTATGTATTGTTGATTTAATTTTGCATTTCCCTTCAACTCAGCTCTGATACCATGTAAATTTTCAGACTCCACCTAGTTTCAAGTCTCACTGAAAGAACTCACTGTTAAATGCCCAAAACCCAATTTTATGATAACAATAAATTACCCAACATATAAACAAATCTCAGAACTGAAACATGAGGATTCTGAACAACATTTAATGAAAAAATAAATTTCCAACAGCAGGACAATAACTCAAAAATAAATGCACAGAGATTTTTGGTCAAACTTGACCCTGGAAAAACCCACAAGGGGAAAACAAGTGAGAGAGGGGCTTTTTATTATTATAGAGCTCAAAGAAAAATGTCATTTACAACTGTCATTGTTTTCATAAAAAATTACAGACTTATGTCGAAAACTATGCCAAGTTTCCTCATTATCTGAGCTAAATACTCATTGAAATTTGTGCCATAATTTAATGTTCAAATGCATAGGTCATCTCCTCGAATTATGTGCCCTTTAGTTGTATGGTTTCCCTTGAAATTTGTGCCAAGACAACAAACTAAATTTCTGTCTCAGAAAGTATTGTACGATCGCCTAGGAAAGTGTGCCAACACTCCAGAAAATAAACATTAGTCTCTTCTCGATTTTTGTGCCAAGAAAATAGGTACGACCTCCACAAATCTGTATTGTGCGGCCCAGAACAATCTTGTACCTTCTCCTCGATTTATGTGTTGTAGTTTGGTGTCTTGGAATCCGTGCCACCTTCATAAACTTATTCTCTGGTTCAACTAAACTTCTCTCTCCTAAACCTCTCTAAAAAATTATCTCAACAAGAGAAAATGAGGCTCCTCCTTACCCTAGTCGACTCAATGAGGGGATATGAGGGGTTTCATAATCCAACGGTTGAGATTGGATTAGATGAGTGGTTAAGATTGAGTGTCCATTCACTCACCTCCTTCACTTAAGTCATAAAGTCGCCTTTTAATTTATATCTCATAAATTAAATGACAAGGGTCCACATTAGGCACTTTCCCACCCCCTAGGTGCCTAGGTGATGAGAAACACTTGCCTAGGTACTTTTTAATTATTTAGCAGACACTACTTGGGGCATAATTGGATTGAGAAAAATGTTGGGAAAAATTAGCAATAATGCAAAGGAGTGTAGATAAAGGCAAGGAGTGAATAAATATCTCATCTCCAAGAATTGCTTTGTTATCGTGTCTTTTGGAAAGTCTCCTTCATCCAAACTGAAGATGGATTTTCATGAAAATCACTTCTTCTTGGCCTTTGGACTCAAAAGTGAGTGCAGAAAGTAAATCAAATTTTACCTTGAAAGAAAATATGCACTTTTCATTGGTTTCCAAAATATGCAATCGACATTGTTCCTATTGCTGTCACCACCATTATTAAAGTTGCCATCAAATTCCAAGCTTGGATATTCTACTACGTGTGGAATTTGTTCTTCATCCCTAGCTTGAGATTTAGGGATGGATTCTTCTTTACTATCATAGATTCCTTCTTCTTCCTCACTATTATGGCTACTTTGGAAATCCTTGTGCTAAAGTTGGATGCATATTCTTTCTTCATCATCATACTAAATTTTGTTTCTGGGTTACAAATCCCGAGAAGAACCCCTAAGTACTTCCCCTCATTTTGAGGATGGTACCATGGGTAAACCCTAGAATATTCATGGCACAAGGCTGGTCAACAGTAAGGCTCAAAGCCATTACAATAATATACTCATTAAAAGCTCAACATGTCACTTGCGGGAATTGAAACTAAGTGGGGATGATAACAATCATTCCTCCCAACCACTCGAGCTAAACCCAATTGAATATCACACTGAATATTTATGAGAAATATGTCAATATTATGCTTAACGGTAACCCAAGATACCTTCCCATCTTGATTGAGCACTGATCACTCTCCTCGTCATGTTTGTATTCTTTTAGTTGATAATCACTATCTTCTAGGGCTTCATCCTCTATGTCAAAAATAGAAAATAAACATTCACTAGCAACATTATCATTCAAGAGAGCAAGAGGACTATTAGATAACCCATGAGACATGTTAATTCCCAGATATATAGGGTTAAAATTTTGGTATCTTGTGATAAATTCTAGCAACACATGTGGTAAAGATAGGTGCGCTACCATAAGCAAGACATTATTGCAGCGCATCATAAATGATCTTGTCAACTTCTTCGCCATTTTTTTTATCCATTTCCCATAACCTCCAACTTTTTTTGTTTCTTTTACTTTTCACCAATTCCTCATTTGCTTAATCCTCAATCCAATGAATGTTGCAAAATGTTGGGTCTGTCATTTAAGTCAAAATGTCCATTTTTTCGAGATTGATCTTGTGCTCTTTCGATTTTTCCAACCTCACTACCCTCGCACAAATTTCTCTGAGTTTCCCTTAGCCTTATATTTTTAATCCGGTGAATTTTAGTCATATGTTCATATGTCCTTACCCTTCTAATGGACCATTTTTATCATTCTCATGATTCTAATGCTAAAATTCCCTCTTGATATCATATTTAGTGATTCTACCCTAGCATTCAAAATTATATAAAGGGAAAAAAATAATATTTTACAAAGCTTTCGTTGCAAGTTATTATTTTTTGGGTTTGGTTTTGCAAAATTATT
>ML789828.1:524323-536208 GCA_009831015.1 Picea engelmannii
AGGGTTTATTCATTTGTTACTTAAGGTTTTATAAGTTTTATCATCGAAGTTCTCTTTTGCAGTCTGAAATCTCATCTGAGTCGTATAAAAGAGAGTCTAAGTTGAGTTTTTTGTGATAAATCCAAATAATTCAAAGTGGAGCATTTACAGGTTGTGCAGCCTTTTAAGTCTTAAGAAAGTGTCTCCCTGAGTGGTCAAAGGCGAGCCCAAGCAAGATCAGCAAATCTACTGGTTCATCTACTGCATGGCATTTTCTCATTGATTTCCACTATTATTCAACATTATTGGCTCCATCATTCAATTGGAAATCAAGTCTACATCTGACTTGGTGGCGATGTAACTTTACAAGACTAACTTAAGGGTGAAAGGAAAATTAACTGCAACAATCTTATTAGGATGGTGATATTTACTGTTAAATGCAAACGTTGTATTGAAAAGCTGAAAGTATAATGGTATATTTGGGGCCATATTTGGTTAATTCTTTTGAAAGGTAGTAACGCATACTACTATGCAACATGGCTATAGTTGGATAAAACCTTATTAACCTCATAAATGATATACATGGCCTTTCTAACTCAAACAATCCAATGTCCAAATAAGATGTTTTCGAAGTTATAAGGTTGAAAATTTTTGTATGGAGTTAGAAGGGAGTTTGATTGTATTAGGAATTATAAGGTGTGTTTTTTGTGCTTTTCTATAAAGGAGTCATAAGGGTTCTTGTGCAGATTGTTTTTTGGAGTTATGAGTTTTTTTTTTGCAAAAAAATTACTTGGAATAAAGGAATTTTTGGAAGTTATAAGGGGTCCATCATATTTAATAAACTGAATATTTGTCTTGTGTCCTAGACCCGCCTGAAACTGAATAAGGGGGTCTTAGGATCTTTATGTGTGCGCCTTAGTCATTATTCATGTTTTGTCATCTTGGTGATTTCATTTCATTTTTTGACACTCATATGCAATGACGACACAGATCTACTCATACAAAGAAGGCCACAAATACAAAATATACAAGCACTCTAATCATTGAAGGACAATTCAAAATGATGAAAACATTGTCTTGGGGACAACATTGGCATGAACAAGACACTTTTTGGCAATAACAGGATAAATTATTCTCACTTGATGTTTTGATCAACATCTCTAATTCTATCATGCAACAACTCTCTTGCATTTGTAATGAATTTTTGAAGTAATTTTTTGAAGTTGTAAGCAAGCATTTTTTGTACAACCCGCTTGAAATGGAATAAGGGGGTTCTCAAAGAGGTCAGCTTCATAGTTCTTAAGGTGTTCTAAAAAGAAGTATTCACATTTTTTAAGTCTTGCCTATTCCACACACTTCCTAATGACGAGGATTGAAGAAATATTGAGAATATTGCAAGTATTAATCAATTCAACTCCGGAATCAACAAGTGCAATAAACAAGTGCACTCTCACTATAGTGCTTACTTGATTACAAGTAATGCACATGAAGGTTGATATGTTCACACTTCAAAACAAACTATTATCTGATGAATTAAGTCTCCTTCGAGACCAACAATGTGATTTCATACTTATTCAGGATAATCCATTGTTTGGATTACATATTGATGAACAAAATGACATCAAGGATGAAAATGACTTCAATGAAGACACTAAGTTGGCAGATTATGACACTCATAAACATGAAGATGAGTTGGATGAAGTCCCTATCACATAAAAATTTGCAGATAAATGTGAGGAAGCAATTATAATTGTTCGGCCATAGGAAGAACTACAATGAAAACATAATCAACATGGTTTAGGATATTAAAAGTAATATTTTTCATATTCCTAATTATTGTAAACATGTTTTCTTTATGAGTGGAGGTTTTTTGAATGATTATCAAAAGACAGAGCTTAAGGATATTGGTAAGGAACAAGTACATGATGTTGTTGATTATCAGGATTATGATGACGATGCAGATGTTGATGCAATTAGAGATGACTAGGATGTTTATGAAGTTGTTGAGGATGTTTTTGTTGCTACATGTGTTGCATATATGTATGATCACGATGATCGATTGGATAAAGAACCCATACAGTTCCAACATTGTCATTAGTTTGGCCATGATGAGTCGAAGTGTTTTTATCTTCACCCATGCAGTTTTTGTTAGACAGTTCGCTTAGGTTGATGGGAAATTAGTTTGGACTATTGGTTGTCATTGATGTCAACCATTGGAGAGTGATATTGTAGATTGATGCCAACCCTTGGAGAAGTCTGGTAACACAAAGGTATAGGTAAGAGACCCGAGTTTGTTTCATGTATAAATGCATGAATATCGGTGAATATGCAGGTAAGACAATTCTAGATTCATAGTACACATCATGCCATTTTCATTGATATGTGGAATTCCACGTGGTTCCTCATGGTTAGTGAAATATGGCCTTGTGAAGTTGGAGGACCCCCAAGAGTATTCTAGAATCCCCTAGAAGTTCAACAAGAAGTCAATTATTCTAGAAATTCTTCAAGAAGATTCCTAGTCAATGTGGTTGCAAGGATAAATTAATTAAATAATAAAGTTGACAAAGTGGTTAAGTGGAAAAAGTGGCTAAGTGGAAAAAGTGGCTAAGTGGATAAAGTGGTTAAGTGGATACTTCTAGATGAAGCTACTTGGAGAGTATAAATAAGAGAGCAAGGGTCTCCCATTAGTACCCATTGAGCATATTGAACATCTACAAGTGACTGAGGTAATCAAAGGAAATCTAAGGTGAATTTCAGAGGGAAGGTGAAGTAAAGAAGGCTGAAATTCAAGGGACGATAAAGTCTTTTGATGATTCTTTCTAAGGTATGTTATTTACATGTCATCTCATTATTTTCAGAATAATTTTTTTTATAGAATGATTGAGATAGTGAAATATGGATGCTCTTGAAAAAACATATCCAAGTAACTTTGATAAAAATTTATGCTTGTGGGTCATTATAGTTTGGGAGTTACACTCTGTGGAAGATAGGGTTCGTGGCTAGTCCTGAAACTAGTCTAAAACAAGTGTTCTTGGTAAAAACATCATAACGTCTTCAAAATAGATCCAAATTTAGTGAGACAAAATGAATTGGTTAGAGTATAGTATGTAGTATGTTTTTTACAATTTTTAGATCCATACAAAAAATATTCCGTGCATGGCATGCTCTACAAGTTCTCTCTCTAGAATAAGCCAGAATTCAACAAGGTCTACCATTTTTTCTATAACTCCTTTTCTGGAAGGTTCCAAATAGTGAAACCTGGAGGATTTGTAGAGAAGGCACTGAAGAATATCGTGTACAATTTTTAGACATTTATGCATTATAGGTACATAGTTATTCTTGTTGCAAGTTAGGGTTGTTAACTAATCCAAAATTAGTCATGTGAGACTAAAGTAAAGTTTGATGAAAATGTTAGTCTCTTGTTGTTGAAGTTAAGGAAGGTTTGCAGGTCTATGATCAAATACGCCATGTCTGTTACAAAGTTACAAGTATTTTTATATTCATGTTTTGATGGTTATATTTGGTTATGACATGGCACATGCTTGAGGCTACATAACAATGAGGTTTGGCACATGGTTTTATGTAAGGGTTTATGGTATTTGGCTTATGGATTTGTGATGTATTTCTAGAGGAATCTTGTTGGTTATCTTTATCTATGTTTTGGTACATGGTTGAGGTATATGTTGAGTTCATGGATGAGATACTTAGTTGATGAGATGGCATATACATGAGGTGTATGGTATGGTGATGTTGGTACATCTTAATGAGGTATAAATTGGCTTGTTATTAATACATGATTTGTACATGCTTGGTACATTGTTAGAGGCACTTGTTGGTAATCTTGTTGGACATATTTGTAGTGATCTTGTCACATGGTTTATGGTTGATGTGGCATAGAGATATTGGTATTGGTGATGGTTGTGAGGTGTTGTGATGTGCATGGTTGATGCACTTGTGATGGTACATGTTGTACTAGTTTTTGATGTACATGATTGGTTGAGAGATATTCTTGTGATATTGGGTATGAGTTCTATGTTATCATATCTGATATATTGAGGAGAGAATTGGTACATGTTGTTGGTGTATTTGGTATATGTTGGTACAGTTTATTGGTACAAGTTGATTATAGGTTATTGGTACAGATTGGTACAAGTTGTTGGTACAGGTTGGTACATGTTTACAGTGGTATATCTCACAGTGATAGTGTGGCATTGGTTTCATCATTTGACACTTATATTTCAGGGTGGAAGGATGGGGCAAGGAAAGGGGGTTGTATCCTCCTTCCGGTTGGAGCCGAAGAATTAGAAAGTTGGAGCCTGAGAAATAGGTGGTTGTAGCCACCTTCTGGCTTTAGCCAGAGAACATAGGGGGTTGTAGCCCCCTTCTAGTTGTAGCCAGAGAATTGGGGAGTTGGAGCTTCCCTCGGGTTGTAGCCTGAGAAACTAGGGGGTTGGAGCCTCCTTTCAGTTGGAGCTAGAGAATTGGAAGTCGGTGCTTCCTTGAATGTAATTCTTGACATATAAGAAAAACATTATGTGGTTTTCTACCCCAATGTGTTTCCACATAAATATTGGTGTATTGTGCATTGTGTGGATGTGTTTTTTTATTTTTTATTATGCATTGATGGATGTTAATGCTTATGATACAGTAATATATTGATGAACATGGTTGAATAAGTCAAAGGAATACGTTGTGGTTTAAAGGATTAATAAATGGTATAATTTCTCATTACTTATTCAACCCCCCTCTCAGTAATCCAACATTTTTTGTGGGAAGACCAATCACCCATCAATAAGATTTCAGAAGAGCGAGAAAATTCAATGGAAACTTATTCATTTTGAATGGTTAGGGAATTGGCGTTGGATTTTGGAAGACAACTTATTGGAGCGGTATTATCGATAGATTTATACACATGTATAGTCATCTTGATTGGATATATTTCTACAGTTGACAGACATGAATGTTTTCCGAGATTGGATGATACAGGACATGATTGGGGCCTTCTTGATGTAGTCTTTTGAGTTGAAGATCAAGTCTCCAGACTCCGCTCAAAGATGGTTTAATTACCCTTTTCCACTTTCAGGAGGGTATATCTTATGATTAATACTTCTCACTTTTCAGTTGACATGGGGGAACTTGGTGATGGATGATGTTAGACTTCAAGTTTTGAAGTCTATGTTGATGGTTTGCAGTTCATTCATGATGATATTTTTTAGGATGATGATGTTTGATTTGGATACATGATATAGAATCAGTCATTTGAGGATTGATTTTGTAGATATGTCACACTTCAAGTTTCGAAGTCTACCTTGATGGTTTGCAATTCATTCAGGACAATGTTTTTTAAGATGATGATGTTTGATTTGGATACAAGATACAAAATCAATGGTTTTGACATCGATCATTTGAGGATTGATTTTGTAGATGGATGTTGGATTCAGAATTGTGGATGCATTCATTCAGGATGATTATATTCTAAATTTTATGATGGATTTGATTTGGTCATTTTGACCTTCAAAGGATTTTCGCTAAGACATTTCCGCACTTGGAAGTTTTGACGGATTCAAGTTTTTTGATGGATATTGGATGAATGGATGACTTGCCACATTTTCGCATTTTATGGATTTCAGTCACCTTGTGACTTTGATGGTGGTTCGACAATTTGACATCTTGATGACAGTTCAACATTTTGAATGACAGTTCAGATTTTTGATACTACCAGTGATTCACCTAGTTTACTACCCACTAGATTTTTTATGGGTACAAGATTTTATGGATACATGGTATGGATAACTTTCGACACTTTTTTTTGTAAGCAGGATTATTGACAGTTTTTTAGTGTGTCATTTTTCTGAGAGTAGTTTGTGAACTTATTTGTTCACTAGGTACTCTTTAGACTTTACAGGGATGATATTCAGATCTAGTAGAGGTCAGTTGTTTCTTTTGCATTTGTGTTTGGCGCATTCAAGATTGTTAGGAATTTTCAGGATTTGGGATGTGTTGGACATGTATCCAATTTACTTCTCATTAGGGTTTTCTCTCTTCAGTTTTGGGTTCACTTCAGTGAACACCTACAAGTTGTCTAGCTCATTTGTTAGATAGTGAGTTTTCTATACTTGGTTTCAGCATCTGCTTTTAGTGTTTTTTCACAAATATCTTCATCGACACTCATGAGATTTAAGACCATGAGTTATATGTTGAATACTTGTCAATTTTTTCACTAGTCTTTGTTGTTGAGTTGATACATTTGCAAGGACTTAATATTAAAGGGGGGTTTGTTAGAAACAATCATAAGTCCTAACTAAACCTTAACAATCAGTTAGTTATGACACGGTTCTTGGGTTGTTACCATGAGTTGTATTATTAATGTACCATTGATGTACATATGAAATGACTTGTATTGGTGCCTTTTACACCCATCTTATTTGTCTTCTTGATTTTTTTTAATTATTTTACTTTCTTGGATATTTTCTTTCTCCACATTTTATCAATTTCAAAAGTTTCAAAATTAAATATCATGGTTTTTCCATTTGTCCTCAAAAAGTGTCATAGTCAACATTTGTATAAACATAATTAAACAATTCATGAAACTTATTCTTGAAAAACTCATCTCTTTCTTTGATAAAGTCCTCATATTGGGACTTCTTCTCCTCCAACTAGGCAATTTCAAGATGTTCTTCACGCAAACTTGTTTTTCCACTACCTACTGATTTAATATTTGAATGAACATAGGAAGAGGATTTGACCATGTTGGTTCTAGTAACATGTTTTTTTCCTTTGACATTCTGAAAACAATATGGTGCGGTTTTATGATCCTTTGGAGGAGGAGGAGGAAGCATGGACTCATTTTTAGTAGTCGTGTGAACATGTGGTGTTGGCTGAACTAGTGGTAAAGGAATTGATGCAATAGCAACAACAATAGTGTAAATTGGTGGTGGAGGGGGAGGCATAGGCCATTGATTCTCACCTAAAAAAGGATTGGCAGGTAAATTACCTCATCCAACAATTTTGGGTTGCACAGGAGTCTCGAGGATATTCACAAAACTAGGGTGAGGCTGGAAGAAAGCATTTTCGGTTGCATTATGTTGTCGCAAGGCTTGCAAACCACCAAGTTTCAAGTGCCATGTATGGATCAGTTGTTGAAACTCATAAGAGTTAGCATCAAAATGAATAGAAAAAATGATTTTTTATGCCCCCCCAGGCTGCCAAAAGGTATTAGGCCCTCAAACTCTTCTTGGACTCTATTTCCCCCATTTCCTTCTCTGTTGCTACCTGTTGGATTATTGAGAGGGGAGGTGAATCAGTAATGGATCAACTCAATCCTTTTTAACCACAAAATTCAAGTGTTAAATCAATATAGCATTATCATCTAATAGTTGCAGAGTAAATAAGCAATGAATAAATGAGCAATCATACACATACACAGTACACCAGTGTTTTTTACGTGGAAACCCAAAGAGGGAGAAAACCACGAAATGATTTTTCTTATATGTGTTTAAGAATTACATTCATTGGAAGCACCAACTTCCTTTGTTTTCTAGCTGCAACTGGAAGGAGGCTCCAACCCCCTAGTTTCTCAGGCTACAACCCAAGGGAAGCTCCAACTCCCCAATTCTCTGGCCACAACCAGAAGGAGGCTCCAACCCCCTAGTTTCTCAGGATAAAACCTGAAGGAATCTCCAACTCCCCAATTCTCTGGATACAACTAGAAGGAGGCTACAACCCCTTATGTTCTCCGGCTACAACCACCTTTCCTTGCCTCGTCCAATCGCCCTAAAATATAGGTAGAATGATGGAACCAATTTCACACAATCATTGTGACATATACTATTGTAAACCTGTACCAATCAACCTATAATTAACATGTACCATAAAAAATTGCATCAACCATGCACCAACCTATACCAAACAACCTATAATCAGCTTGTACCATAAATAAGTGCATCAACCATGCACCAACATGTACCTCAACCTGTAATCATCTTGTACCATAAACAAGTGCATCAACCATGCACCAACCTGTATCATAAACAAGTGCATCAACCATCCACCAACCTGTACCTCAACCATATACCAAATACATATACCAATATAACCATCAAAAGTTCTTTAGCAATACATCACACTATCCATAACCAAATACCATAAACCATTACATCAAACCATGTGCCACAACCTCATTGTTATACAACCTCTATCTGTAACATACCTCAACCAAAATCCCTCATCAATTTCATCATCCAAATCTGATTTGTAACTCTATAATAGACCTAGTGTATATGATCACATACCTGAAAACCTTCCTTAACTTTAACAACAAGAGACTAGCATTTTATTAAACTTTATTTTAGTCTCACATAACTAATTTTGGATTAGTCAACAACCCTAACTTGCAATAATAATAACTATGTACCTGTAATGAATAAAGATCTGAAAATGGTACACAATGTTCTTCAGTGTCTTTTATGCAATTCCTCCATATTTCACTACTTGGAACTGCTTAGAAAAGGAGTTATAGAAAAAATGACATACCTTGTTGAATTATGGCTTACTCTAGAGATCGAACTTGTAGAGAATGTCCCGCACAAAATATTTGTTGTATAGATCTGAAAATGGTACACAACATACTAAGGAATTTACTCTAACCAATACTTTTGGTCTTACTGAATTTGGATATGTTATGAAGAATTTATGACGTTTTTACCCAAAACACCTTAGAAAACATCATCAAAAGAATTTATCCTCCCTTGAATTTCGGCCTTCTTTACTTCACCTTCCCTCTGAAATTCAGGTTAGATATCCTTTGGTTACCTCAATCACTTGAATATATTCAATATTCTCAATTGTGATTAAAATGAGAGAGCCTTGCCTCTTATTTATACTTTCATGTAGCTTCCTCAAGGGGTTACCTTTTAACCATTTTAACCCACTTTCCTTATTTTAGGGTAAACCCACTTCTAACCACTTGTCCACTTTGTAATTTCTCCAATAAATTTATTATTTAAACAATTTATTTTGTATCCACTTTGAATTATAGTACACTCATCACTTCACGTTTCCTCAAGGGGTTAACTTCTAATTATCTTAAACCACTTTTCTTATTTTAGGGCTAACCCACTTCTAACCACTTGTCCACTTAGGAATTTCTCCATTAAATTTATTATTTAAATACTTTATTTTGTATTCACTTTGACTTATAGTACACTCATCACTTCACTTTATTATTTACCTCATAAAATCTCTTAAACCACTTTGACTACTTTGACCTTTTGGGGTTTCTAGATGACTCATGAGGGTTCTCCAACTTCACATGGTCATAACTCTCTAACTGTGAGGAGTTATGTGACGTTCCACATACCACTGGAAGTGGCATGACATGTACTATCCATATAGAATATTATTACCTGTAAATATATCAAAACTCATACCATTATCCATCAAACAAACTTGGGTCCATTACCCAAACCTTTCTCCAACTTCACATGGCCATAACTCTCTAACTGTGAGGAGTTATGTGAAGGTCCACATACCATCGGAAATGGAATGACATGTACTATTAATATGGAATAGTATTACCTGCAAATATATCAAAAATCATACCATTATCCATTAAATAAACTTGGTTCCATTACCCAAACCTTTGTGCTATCGAACTTTCTTCAAGGGTTGACATCAATGACAACCAACCCAAATAATAAAAAATCTCCCCCTTTGGCATTGATGGAAACACTCTAATGAAATACTTAAGTCATATCACTCATTCTCCCCTTGTGACCATCGCCCCCCCTGGAACCATGCCTATGTGCTCTTTCTCCAAGCATTTACCTTTGCATCTGATAAATCTCTCCCCCTTTGTCATCAATGGAAAGGGTATCTTTCCATTTGGGGTTGCTCCCCCTAACTAAATTGTCCTTGGGGATACTCCCCCTGACTGAACTCTTCTTGAAATTGATCTTCCAACCTGAACTGTCCTCTTTATGGTTCTTCCTTGTGTAAATCTAAGACATATAAGATAAGCATTCAAAAGCATTCATTCTCTATAACTGATGTGGATGTTTATGTCTCTTCAACGTTCTTGTTGAGTTTGACGATTTTACTTGTCAATGTGACAACTTCTTCTTCAAGCTTATCAATCTCTTCTTCTTTCTTCATTATCTGAGACTTCATGACTTCTTTGGTTCTTTTCACTTCTCTAAGCTAACTTTTTAATGTGATTATTTCTTCTTCAAGTCCTTTCTCTTCTTGACCAAACTCTGCCTCAAGATGGTTTAGATCATTAGTTCTTTCCTTAAGATGATTTGCTAATATCTTCTCTCTCATTTATTCCTCTTCCTTCTGTGCTGCTATGTTGCCTTCCAAATACTTCTTTTGATATTCAATATTTTCTTCGATCTTTCTGAATTCTTTTAGCCGAGTTATTGATTTCTCAACGACCTATTGGGATTCTTAAAAAATGTGAACACTTTCCTTTTGTTTAATCAATTCTTTCTTGAGTGAATTTTTTTCTTCTCTCAGTTCATCTAAAGCACTAATCAATTTTGCTTCATATTTGTCTTCCTTTTCAATTAGTTTTTTTGTCTCATTTCCTTCATGGCATTCTATTTCAAGATATTTGGGTTTTTCACAATTAAAGAAAAACAACATACCTCTGGTGATTATGTACTCTTCATCTTCTGAATTTGTTTGATATGGTGAACATAATTCTTCTTGATCTCTATATGCATCTTCTTTGGCATTTTCTGAATCTATGATAGGTGAAGAATATATGTCATGTAACTTATCCCAAAGTTCTTTGGCTTATGAACATTTACCAACCTTTTCTCTTACCGTATTAGGTAATCCTTCCCAGATGAAATCCATTGTTATTTTGTTATTCTTCTTCAATTCCTTCTTGGCTGCAGTCTTTTCCCTTCTTGAAATATCATATATTGTAACAACTGATAGCCAAATATAATGCCCATGTGCCTATAAAAATACTTGCGTCGTTCTTCTCTACATCTCATACTTTAAACCATTCTGACCATTAAAAATTGGTACTTCATTCTCAGAATAATCCATGATCTCCTTCCAGTGGTTAAACTATTTCCTGAAGGAACCTCGCTCTGAAACCAATTGTTGGATTACTAAGAGGGGGGGTGAATCAATAATAGAGCAATTCAATCATTTTTAACCCCAAAATGCAAGTGTTAAATCAATTTAGCATTATCATCCAATAGCTGCAGATTAAATAAACAATGAATAAATGAGCAATCATACACATACATAGTACACCAATGTTTTTACGTGGAAACCCAAAGAGGGAGAAAACCACTTAATATTTTTTCTTATATGTCTTTAAGAATTACATTCATTGGAAGCACCAACTTCCTTTGTTTTCCAGCTGCAACTGGAAGGAGGCGCCAACCCCCTAGTTTCTCAGGCTACAACCTGAGGGAAGCTCCAACTCCTCAATTCTCTGGCTACAACCAGAAGGAGGCTCCAAACCCCTAGTTTCTCAGGCAACAACTTGAAGGAAGCTCCAACTCCTCAATTCTATGGATACAACCAGAAGGAGGCTAAAACCCCCTATGTTCTCTGGCTACAACCGGAAGGTGGATACAACCACCTTTCCTTGCCCCATCCAACTGCCTTGAAATATAAGTAGAATGATGGAACCATTGTCACAATATCACTGTGAGATATACTGATGTAAACCTATACCAATCAACCTATAATCAACATGTACCATAAACAAGTGCATCAACCATGCACCAACCTATACCAAACAACCTGTAATCATCTTGTACCATAAACAAGTGCATCAACCATGCACTAACCTGTACCTCAACCTGTAATCATCATGTACCATAAACAAGTGTATCAACCATGCACCAACATGTACCTAAACCATATACCAAATACATATA
>ML789829.1:0-37495 GCA_009831015.1 Picea engelmannii
CCCATGGGCTTACCCATGTTTAGGCCCATTTTGTAATGTATAAATAGAAATCTAGGCGATGTAAATAAGAGGTGCTAAAAGGTGCTAGGGGCAAGTGAAGGCCAATGTGCTAAGTGCAAGTGATAGTTGCAAATGCTTTGTGCATATTGTATGAGACTTGCAAGGCTAAGTGCAAGTGACTGTAAGAGACTATGTAAAGGTTTTGTGTTGTAACCTAGCTCTGGGAAGGAGAATCTGGTGAGGTGCGTGTAGATCTCCTGTCCTATGCGGAGTAAGACCTTGTGGTTCTGTGCATGTAGAAGATTGATAGAAGACAATAAAGAGAAGAAGAGTTGGTGGATGTAGCCCCAGGCTGGGAGTGAACCATGTATATCATGTGTTGTGGTTGCTTTGTGCGTTATGGTTGTTTTATGGCTCATATGATTAATGCTTAGTGAAATGATGTATGCTTAGATGAATATGATAGCTTAGTGCCTAATGATGTGAATAAGATGTTAGATCTGATCTATATTGATGTGCTTAGTGCTTGAATGTGTTGAATCTTGTTGAATACTGTGTTTCATTGTAATTAGGGTTTATCTGCGTTATAGACAAAGGCTAAGTGTTAATGAATGACAACCACTAAGTGCTCTGTTAAGGTGTTGTAATCACAGATCTGTGTCTCGGCTAAGGTTGCAGGCATTGGAGACATGCAATCACCCCTGCCTTTACCTCAGCGGAGACCTCATCTGCTTCGTAGATGTTGCCAAAAGGGCAGGTAGTTAGGGTTTTGTTGGTGCGTTGTTGAAGCGTTGAACCATGGGTTTGCCCCTATGCCAACATATATTGAAAATAAATTCTTGACTAAGAGATATTATGACAAGAAAATGAAAGAGTTCTTTGAACTCAAGCTTGGAAAGATGACCGTTGATGAATATGAAAGAAGGTTTTTAGAATTGTTGAAGTATGTCTCCTCCATCAAGGATGAGACAGTTAATATTTAGAGGTATTTGAGTGGGCTTCCATCTTTCATCGGTGATAAGATTCAATATGATGATCCCAAGAATTTCGAAGAGACCATAAGGCGAGTTAAATGCCTATATGATCAGCATAAAGGAAAGACAAATTTCAAAAAAGCTTGGGAAGACAAGAAGAAGTTCAAGATGGAACATAGGAAGAAAGGGAATAAGCCACCATTCTTCATAAATAGTCCTCAGGGACAGCCAGCTTCTAGAGAACCCAGAACGTCTGAAGCAGGTGGGAAAAGGCCAAGGTAACCGCCGATTCAATGTTGGGGTTGTCAAGTAAATCATATGTATAGAGCTTGTTCCCACATAAGTGAAAAAGTGAGAGTTGCTCACAATGTACAGCAAGTTGAAACAATGGAGGACATGGGAAGGAATGTACCCAGGATCTATGCAGCCCTGGACAACAAGAAAGTTGAGTTTCAATCACACATGATTGAAGTGGAAGGTATGATCAACAACCAACATTACAATTTTAATTGATTCAAGATCTAGTCATAGTTATATAAATCCTATGATGGTGGAAAGATTTCATTTGCCAAAAATCAAGCATGGGAAATATTGGTTGGTGTAGCTAACTACCGGAGCCAAGAGAAAAGTTAATGAGTTGGTTAAGTCATGTCCAGTGGGCATGAATGGGTTGAGCACCAAGGCAGATTTGAACATCTTACCTTTAGGTTCCTATGAATGTATAATCGGGATGGATTGGTTGGACTAACACCATGTTGTCTTAGACTGTCATAGAAAAGAATTTACTTGCCTAGATGAGGAAGGGAACCTAAGGATAGTCTAGGGAATTCTCAAGGCAGTAACTGTCAGAGAAATCTCATCAATGTAGTTGAAGAAGTGTTACAGAAAGGGTTGTCAAATATTTGCAACCCATATGGAAGAAACACCTAGGGATAAGGTGTCAAATATTGATGATTATGCAGTCCTAAAGGAATTTGAAGATGTATTTAAAGAAATACCAGGATTACCCCCTGAAAGAGATATTGATTTCTCTATAAAACTAATGCCTAGAGCAGCTCTAGTATCCAAGAATATTTACATAATGAGTACAACAGAATTGAAGGAGTTGCAAATGCAGCTTGAAGAGATTCTGAAGAAGAGGTATATACGTCCATGTGTGTCCCCAGTATTATTTGTGAAAAATAAAGATGGAACATTGAGAATTTGTATCGACTTCGGGCAGTTGAGCAAGGTAATGGTAAGGAATAAGTATCATTTTCCAAGGATCGATGACCTCTTTGATCAGTTGAAGAATGCAAAAATATTCTCAAAGATCGATCTCATGTTAGGTTATCATCATGTTAGAATTAAATATGAAGACATGAACAAGACTACTTCCAGAACAAGGTATGGCCATTACGAATTCACAGTGGTACCATTTGGATTATCAAATGCACCAACTGTTGTTATGTGTTTAATGAATGGTTTTTTTCAGAGAGTACTTAGATAAGTTTGTTATTGTCTTTTTGGATGACATTCTTATATATTCCAAGTCGGAAGAAGAGCATAGAAGCACTTGAAGATGGTGTTACAAGTGTTAAGGGAGTGTCAATTGTATACCAAATTGAGTAAGTGTTCATTTTACCATAACCAAATTCATTATTTGGGGCATATCATATATGAGGAAGGGATAGCAGTGGATCTTGAAAAGATTGAGGCCATTAGAGGATGTTCAGCTCCTATGAATGTGATAGAAGTTAGATCATTCATGGGCCTTGCAGGCTACTACGAAAGATTTATTGCAGGATTTTCAAATATTTCTCACCCAATCACTTCCTTACAAAAGAAAGGAGTGAAGTTTCAGTGGACAGTATATTGTGAAAAGAGCTTTCAGCAATTGAAGCAATTATTAACCAGTGCTCCAATTCTAAAGATTGTTGATCCAACTGAAGATTTCATGGTATGCACAGATGCATGCAAAGGACTTGGTGGAGTCCTCAGTCAAAATGGATATGTCATATGTTATGAACTAAGGAAGTTGAAGGAGCATGAAAGGCATTATGCCACTCAGGATTTGGAGTTGGAAGCCATAGTATGTGCCTTGAAGAAGTGGAGACACTATCTCATGGGGAAAAGGTTTGAGCTGAGGACAGACCATCATGGTCTGAAATAGTTATTTGATCAGACAACTCTAAATTTCAAGCAGAGCAAGTGGTTGGAGTTTCTTAGTGAGTACGACTTTGATATAAAGCATATCAAAGGGAAAAATAACAAGGTGGTTGATACACTCAGCAGAAGAGTGCATGAGTTGCATGCTACAACCATCAGCATGTACCAATCTGATCTAAAAAACAAAATCTCAAAGACTACAAAATCATATTTGCATTACATGGAATTAGTGGCAAAATTACAGCAAGGTAATTTGCAGTAGATAATAGGACTATAAGTTGGGAAATGATGAAATTATCTAGTATAGAGGAAGAATTTATGTACCAAATTCTCAAGAATTGAAAAATATGATATTGAGAGAAATGCATAATGTACCTTATGTTGGACACCCAAGATATCAGAAAAAAATTGCAGCAGTCAAGAGCCGATATTATTGGCTAGACATGAAGAAAGAAATTGTTTAGTACATTGCCAAATGTTTGGAGTGTCAAAAGGTCAAGGCTGAGCATAGACACCCAATTGGGTTGTTGCAGCCATTACCCATCCCTAAGTGGAAATGGGAAGTGGTGACAATGGATTTTATCACCAAACTGCCTAGAACAAGAAAGCAGCATGATTCGATCATGGTAGTGGTGGACAAGCTTACTAAAGCTGCCCATTTCATTCCAGTGAATATCACTCACAAAGAAACTAACGTTGTTGATATTTATATGAGGGAAGTTGATCGATTGCATGGTATACCCAAGACAATTGTTTTTGACAGAGATCCAAAGTTTACCTCAAATTTCTAGAAATGATTATTTAAAGGATTCAGAACAAATTTGAATTTTACCACAGCTTATCATCCAGAATCTGATGGGAAAACAGAGAGGGTGAATCAAGTGATAGAGGATATGTTGAGAATGTATGTGATGGATAAACCATCAAAATGGGAAGACTATCTACACTTGGTAGATTTTGCTTACAACGATGGATATCAAGCATCTTTAAAGATGATCCCATTTGAGGCATTGTATGGAAGAAAGTGCAACACACCTGTAATTTGGGACAACCCAACATATAGAGCAGTGGTTGGGTCAGAGTTTCTTAGGGAAATGGAGGAGTAGATGTCAAAAATAAAGCAGAATTTAAAGGCTTCTCAAGATAAGTAGAAAATTTATGTTGATAAGGGAAGAACCCACAGAGAATTTAAAGTGGGTGATCATGTATTCTTGAAAGTGAAGGCCAATAGAAGTTCCCTGAAGTTGGAAAATTGTTCAAAGTTGGCAGCTCGTTATTGTGGGTCGTTTGAAATCCTAGAAAGGATTGGGCCTGTAGCTTACATGCTTGCATTACTTGCATCAATGTCTATTCATAATGTATTTCATGTATCATTTCTCAAGAAGCATATACCTTATGCTAATCATGTTATTGATTGGAATGTGATTCAAGTGGAGCAAGAAGACGCTTTTCAAGCGCATCTGGTGTGCATATTGAACCGGAAGATCAAGCAGCTCCATAATCGAGCGATAGATCTAGTAAAGGTTGAATGGACCTGGTACGGTCCTGAGGATGCAACTTGGGGGCACAAGGATGTTATGCGGGCAGAATACCCGCATACTTTTGAAGATTTTTGAAAATCTTGATGGTAATATGTAAATAGGATACACTGAGGGCAATGCATAAATAAGGGGAGGGGAATGTAATACCCCAAGTTCGAGCCCCAATTGAATTGTAAACATGTTTTATAGGCTGGTAAGCCAAGTGATTATAAGCTAGGAGGCTTATGTGATGATTAGGTCGGAGATCCTAGATGCTAAATGCCAGTGAGCCTATTTTTTAATATGTAAACACTCATAACATCAATATAAATACATTGTTGCATGTAGAATGACCACGATAAAAGAGTATGGGGGATTAAGTTTCACTAGGAAGGAAAAGGGAGGGCTAGGAGACTAGGAAAAAGTACTAAGCTTGAGGGCTTAACTCCAAGAGAATATTATATTATTATTTCCTAAATACTATGGTGAGGATAGTTATTTTATCCTGAGTCTCATGGAAGAGTGAATGAATCACAAGTGGAGAGAAATGAGCTCCAGGATCATGGTGCATACAAATATATGTGGGAGAAATTACTCTTTTTTGGATCCTTCCCCATTCACCAACGCATTAACTCTCGCTCAACATTCACGCAGACATCCATTGACTCCATCAGACGCACTTCTCCATGCCTCACGCACATCTTCAACAGTGATCTTGTACATCTCCTGTGGAGCACAGCGCATCTGTACCTTGCCTGAACCCATTCTGTACCTTACCCAAATATTGTTGTTTCCCACGCAATTCCTTGACTGAGTGTGGTCGTTGCCTTCATCTGTTCCATACCCAAACTTTGTTGTTGCCATCACCCATACTTGATTGACTTAAGCTCTGGACTGAAGAAACGGGTTGTCAAGCCCATGGGTTTGAAGAGGCAGGTTGGTAGGCCCGTGGATTGAAGAAGCAGGTTGTCAGGCCTGTGAGAAACTCTCTCCAGGTGAGAGAGTTTGTTGGGAAAATGATTTCCATATGGAGCCCAACTGCAACTATAGTGCTCTGAGAATTCCTATCTGGCATGTTGTTGAAGCCCTAGAAGGGAAGTATTCTTGAATCCCTGGAAGGGAAGTTGGGCATTCGAAGGACTGTTGAGCAGAGAAGGGGCACACTTCCTGGGGTGGGATAGGCATGTGGGGAATGAGAGGTTGTAGGTTGTTAGTGTGAGTTGGCTCTTAGAACGAAATCCTTCATGTTGACTATGCAACTTCCTATTGTCTCAGCCTAGTCTAGGAATCCCTTTACTCGGGTGGAGTTTACTCATAGCTTGGGGGTGACCCACTACTGAGAGTGATAAGCAATGTGGTCTAAGGCTGGGAGGTCTGTGGAAGGTCTGCATATAGTTGGTGGTCTTCTATAAAAGGATAAGTATCATTTATGTATTCAATTGCATGATGTGTATTTGTACATGCTTTTATAATTACGAGTATTTTCTGTGTATGTTGTACGTATAGGCTTACTGTTATTTAAGCATGAATCTATGTTTTAGCATAATGTATTTGTCTGTTTTAAGTTTATATATATGAAGTTCCGCAAGAGTTTTTGTGTGGCATAGCCCAACAAATCGATGGTTGGGTATGTTACATTTTGGGTTATTATAAACAAGAGAAGTAGTAAACGTGGTATGCCCCCGGCCTGGGAGGCCCGGGTGAAGTTACAGTATGGTATCAGAGCATTAAAGTTTTAAGTGGCATGATCCAGCCTGGTTGGTTGGGTATGTTACATTTATTATGCACTATTGATTGGTATTTCTCACGATATATTGAATGCAATAATAAATTATAGACTAGCGACAAAGTTAATATTTACATGTTCTAATTAAAAAGTGGTAAAAAGTGTTCAATATTGATTCACCCCCCCTCTTAGTATTCCAACACCATTATGTTTGATGAGGATGAATAAGGCCAAGTCTTACCTTCCATTGAATATTTGACACCAAATGCATAGACATAATTTCAAGAGGATACAATTATGTAATAGAAAATCACAATGATCAAAAGGGATCAACAAGAACTTTGGAAAGTGGGATTGAAGGGCCAACTACAAGCTCGGGCTAAAGCAATGAGAAAGTTGAGGAATTGTTTCCTCATCTTCTACAAAACTAAATTTTTTGGAGACCAAAAAGCCTCCCAAAATGGGAAGGTATGATCTAAAATGGATCTACATAAATACCATATGAATTATTAATGCTCTAGATTGGGTAGATTAGGATTCAAGCATCTCAAAGATGACCTTGATTTTGTCAAATTTCATGACATTAATTTCCAACTCATTATTAGGCCCTAAATAGTGTTTTTTGTCCCTGCAATGCTTTAGGATTGTCGTGGGATTACCTAAGCCTTGACAAAAATTGTTCTTCATTGAGATATTTCCAATGAGCTATCATGCACCTAAAACATAATTCATATGATAAATTTTGGGCCCCAACAAGCCTAACGATCCAAATATTTCCCACATGTCCAAGTGGTGACCATATCATCTTATCATTAATTGAATATGAAGAATTAATAATGTGTATGGATCCACTAAAGACTTCTAGAAACATCATGGAGGTTCCAAGAGAATTTGAAAACCCTAAACCTAACCCTAACTTAATTTTGGCAATCAAAAACCTAGAAAGAGGAGAAAAGAGGGTTCGTTTTTTGACTAATCGTAGCTTATTCCATAGTATGTGCAGGAGTGTGGAGAAGGTGCTAACAGAGCATAGAGAACAAACATATTGTAAAGGACTATAGAAAACCATAGTGTCTCATAACTTCACAGTAAGCTTGGAAAGCATTATATTCTTTATTGTAATCTCCATAATATAAGAAGACAAAAGGTGCAATTCTTCATTGAATATTGGTTTTCCCCCATGGGTTTCCAAGCTAAATATTTGAGTTACATTGTGTGTCTTTCTATTGTAGTTTATTTCATATGTCAAGTAGTTAAAGATTCTGAATTGTGAGTTTTTATTTTTGTTGAAGTATAAAAAATACAAAAATATAATCACATAGTTGAGCATAGGCTCATTGTACTCATTTTAGATATATTTTGGTGAGTCAACCATTGGAATATCCAAGGCAATTTATAGATCATTTTGAGGAGAAGACAATCACTAGAAAAAAGAATGAGGACACTGATGTCCAATGAGAAAATTCGTGAGGCTCTAAATTGGATGGAGAGTGGCCTCAAATAGAGAGATGAGCACATCCAACAAGACAGAGCAACTTCAAACAAAAGGTCTTGGGTGCTTTAGACCAAATTGTATCTACTTGCACCAAAATCACTACTTTAATTTCAATGGGAAGGTCATGTTGGTTGACAACATGTTTGAATACATAATACATCGGCTAATATACATGAGGAACCAATAAGTCTTATGAAGGAACAATGATTCAATATTCAAAATCAATGTAGGATTTTTGTGTCAAGATTCTTTTGTCTCACAAATAAAAAAAAATTATGTATAGTGTTTGATTATGTTTAACTTAAAAATTAAATGATTATTATTATTTCAAATATATATATATATTTGTAAGTAATCCGAGCAACTTATATTAGCATAGAGTGTACAAAAAGGCATGTTGGTGGCCTGCCACTTGGGAAACCAGAACAGCGGCAATGCAAGAGTTTATCAACTTTAACATAAGAGAAATGTCTGAAAGTGCCTGAGAAACTACTACTATTGTACCTAAGACTAAAAGTAAGCCTGAAAGACTGGCTATATGATTGACTTTGATCAAAACACTAGTTCAAAATTAACAAAAGAGTAGCTATCATAAAAATCAAGAGTGGGAGGGCTCGACCTCCTGATGCACTTGATTGGCAGGCACTGTTGTTGTTTTGAGATCCAAGCTGGCGAGTTGCTTGGCCAGGAGGTTGATCTTGGTGTCCAGATGCTTCAGTTGAACTTGAATTTTGTCCATCTGGAGGGCGAGCTCCTCCTTCTCATCCTTCCTATCCACCAAAGCCCAACCGAGGACCAACTTCATATACCAATAGAGTTCAATGGTTCGGAAATAATGGTACTCTCTAGCATGTGTTGATGATTACAGCTATGTGAGACATCTTCCAGGACACAAACCTGAGAGAGAGCCCCTGAGATGGGTGTGTGGTTCCTATCTGAGACGGAACTAGAACATAGTGATGGCCTCCTCCTTACATAGAGTTGAAAATAACTCCAGATGATTCTCTTGTGTAATGCAGTGAGAAAGGAGATCTGTTGAGTTGGACGTGTATGTGGCTGAGCACAAGGTGAATGTGTGAATTCCCATGAGCTGGGTGCATCGTTATGAGACAGATATGAAGACGATGTATTAGCCTCCTCTGAGCAAAGAGTTGAAATGATGAACTCCGGATGACTCTCCTATGTAATGCAGTGGGAAAGAAGATCTGTTGAGTTGGGTGTGCCTATGGATGAGCACAGGTGAACGTGATCCTAGTGGTTGAGCACTAGTGAGTGTGGTTCTCCTATGGGACGCGGTGAGAGAGAGATATGGGCATCCTTATGGATGTGCCCCTAGTGGCTGAGCACTAGTGGGTGTATGAGATCCCTTGCTATATTGTTCAAGAGTCAGACTTACCTGTAACCCTATTGATTATGTAAAAGCTACAGGTCGGCCCCACCTTAATGTAAAAGATAATTAATATGGCAATTATTAATTATATTTTGAGTTATTGATGTCAACCCTATTGTGCCAATAGATACATCATTTGATGTGACAAGTCTTATATAAATAAAGGTGAATCCCCATTGAGGAAATACACTAATCATGGTGTCATCTCATGATTTCAGAAGTTGTGGTCTAAAATTATGAGAATTACAGCACCCTCTTGTGTGCTAGTTTTGGTGATGGTGTGGGAGGTCTTTCTCTTGAAGAATATAGCAAAGGATTGGTTGAGTTTTCTTCCCTTGTTGAGAAGGGTTTCTCGGGATACTTCTTGTGTTCTTGTGCATGGTTATTCTTCTTGTGATCTTGGATTGTTGTAGTAGTTATGATTCAAGTAAAACTAAACAGAAAATTTTAAAGTAAATCCATGAGCCATAGCTCATTGAAAATCTAACATGGTATCAGAGAAGGTCATGAAGATGACCATTGCACAATTGAAGAAAGGTTGCCAAAACCATTACCATTTATATAAGAAAAGAAGTTTGGACTCCTTTTTTATTTTCTGTGGAGATTTGATGACCTCGGTCCAGCCATAAAGAGGGACCAGCTGAAGCTTTCAGTTTTTTGTTTTTGAACAGCACTGTGAAAAGGAGAATAGCGTATTGTGGCTAAGTGTTTTTTTTTAGGTCCGTGATACAATCCTAAGGAGGTTGAAGCCTACCGCACATCCACTATGTCAAATGTTATGTGCTTGAGGCGCAAGCCTACCGCACATCCACTATGTCAAATGTTATGTGCTTGAGGAGCAAGCCTACCCTAGACCGCACGATGTTTTTTTATTATATGGTTGCAGGATACTTTGTTTTTGTATAGATTGCTGACTGGTTTTGGAGTGGGAGATCCCAGAAACTAATTGCAACAGTCCCCTTTCCCCCTGCAGTCCACTTGTAGCAACCCTACATACCTGCAGTTGTCCTTCTTCAGCGGACTAAGCTCTCCAACCACCTACGGTTAGACCCCCTTTGTTGGTCAAGCCTCCCTAGGACCTGTGGTTGAGCTCCAAGGACCTGCAGCTACCTATTCTTTGTTGGTCGAGCCCTCTAACACTTGCAACTACCTCGGAATTGTAGGTCGATCCCTCCCACAGACCTATGGATGCCCTCCTTTACTGGTTGAGCCCTCCCATAGACTTCTCTGTCACTATTGGTATTATGTTGTCATATTTATGTGGGTTATTTGTTGTCTAGAGGTCTTTGGCAATTGCTAGTGTAAACCCTACAAGCATCTAGCAGCAGTTTGAAGGCTGGAAAAGGGTAGCAGCAACAAAGTAAAGGGATCGGCCTGCTGAAAGAAGGTTGTCGCAATAATACCCTAACAATAGACCCTTAATAAAGAGGGGTCGGACCCCTTCTGAAGTAAAACTAAGACTGTCACAAGTGAAGGTGAAGGATGCCACAATCTGAGGCAGTATCCAAATATGAGGCAGTATCTGAATTCTTGAAGTGAAAGTGAAAGTTGCCACAAGCCAAGAGAACCTCGGGGTTTATGTTTTTGTTTTTAGACAAAATATCAGGTCTGGTATAAATGTGTATGATGTTGCCCTAAAATGACGTAACCCAAATCGAAGAAAGACCAATGTTGAAGCACTTGTAAATAATTTTCGTCACAAAGTGATTGAAGCCAACCAACAAGCACTTTCTATGAACTCCATTTGAATCCAACGCTTTGTTAGGAACAAAAATGCAAGATGCATCTCTCCTTTGACCAATGCTCAGAGCTTCATCTTCAGCAGCAGATTTATAAATGACATCAAGGGGGGAAGAAGACATTCTATGGTGTGACAGAATCTTGCAAGTAGTCCTCTACATGAGTGGATAGACATTTCCTATTGTAGATCTTGCCCAAGGTTGTAGCCTTTGGATGACATGTTGGATGTATAGGTGCCCAGTTTAATATTCAACCCAAAAGTGATGGAGATACCAGCATACAACTATCCATATTTTGACATATCCATGTTCTATACGATGATCAAACACTGGGGAAAAGGACATTAGATTGATGAAGTGTTGAAGTGGCTACATTGGTTGACTAATTTCATCTAACAGCTCATTCACCTGTGCAGATGATCTTGTAGCAATAAAGCTTTGATTACAGTCCTGAGCTACAAGGTTGATGCAGAAACCTGTATAGAACAAAAGTAGCTACAGGGGCAAACAAGTCTCATTTTAGAGTATAGCAGTGGTCGGTGGCCACAGCAAGCTACAACAATATAATGTGCCTTCTAGTCTACAACAACCAAGCAAAACCTCCATTGGTGTACACTCTTAGGTATGCACTTGTATATACATTATTTGCATCATTGACATAAGGGTACTTGCAGGAAGAACGAACCCTTGGTGAAATCATGGACCCAGAAAGATCTCAGTGCATTCAGAAGAACACCACACTAGAAGTGAAGACTCCAGGTTTGATTGTTTTAATTATCATGCTACATTACAAGTAGGTGTTGTAGCTATGACAACAATCCTTAAATTTCTTTTATTCTAGAGATGTACTCATGAATCTCCTCTAGGAGATATTCTTGTCTTGTTTCCTTTCGTTTGTTTCCTCGTTCCATGCAGGTTAATAACAAAGGAAGATGTTTTTCCTTCAAGATTTCAGAGGGAGTCAAAACTATTTGAGAAGAAGGAAAAGACAAATACCTTCTCCCCCTCAGCACTTCAGATGGAGATAGCCATTGATACAGTTGATCTAGTTGTTTCAGTTGATATTCCCAGGGACTTTACAGTAGGCCATAAAAGCCCTGTCTGGGCTTGACAAACTCTGCAAAAGGCAGAAAGACATGTATCTGATGGAAGTGTCGAGAAATACAAAACGAGACTTGTAGTCAGAAGATTATCACAAGCAGAGGGAGTGAACTATGATGAGACATATTGATCCAGTAGCCCGATGCACTCCCATCTGCACTACCATCCATGAGTTGGAAACTACATCAGATAGATGGATTTTTTATGAAGTTTGGGTTTCACCAAGAGTGTTGTTGATCCAAACCTATACTATTACATTGTTGGTGACGAGAACCTGATTTTGATGACTTATTCAAGAAGTTGTGTCGTTACAAGAAAGTTTTGACCTCTGATTTCGAGATGAAGGATCTAGGTATGGTGCACTACTTCTTGGGACAAGAAATATGACAGATGAACGATAAGACTTTTCCTAAGTCAAGGAAAATATACATTGGGGATATTAAAGAAGTTCAGTATGACAAAATGCAAATCCATGTCTACATCGATGGTGGTGGATTTGATGAAAAATAAATGATGATGATTCAAACGAAATTGATCCACATGTGTACCGACATCTGATTGGATAATTGATGTATCTGGTTAACACCAGACCTGGTATATGATATGCAGCGAATGTGCTTAGTCAATCCATGAGTCAGTCGAGACAGACTCACTGGATAACAGTAAAACATGTATTAAGATATATATATATATATATACGAGGAACAGTTGGATATGGCCTGAGATATGCCTCCAGTGTGAACTTGCGTTTGCAGGGATATGTCGATACAAATTGAGCAAAGAGTACAGTAGACCGAAAGAGCACATCTGGTTGTTGTTTTACCTTGGAGTTTACCATGGTTTCCTGTTGCAGCAAGAAACAAAGCTCTGTGGTCTTGAGTACCGCTAAAGCAAAGTATATAACATTGAGTGTGGCAGTCTTTGAAACAATGTGGCTTCTGACAGATTTACTTGATCATGAGATGGATCCTATTATTACTTGTGATCACCAGAGTTGTGTGAAGCTCTCTGAGAACCATGTGTTTCATGATAGATCGAAACACATTGAGATAAAATATCATTATATTAGAGACATGTTGCAGAGGAAAGAAGTACACGTGTAGTATCTTCCTACACATGAGCAGATCACAGATATCTTCACCAAACCGCTTGCCAATACGAAATTCGAGTACTTCTGTGAGAAACTAGCTTGGTGGAGATTACCTCCCTAGTTGATAGGGAGTGTTGATGATTACAGCCAGGACGAAGTTTGAATACTTCCATGCGAGACTTGGCCTGATGGAGAATGCCTCCTTAGTTGAGAGGGAGTGTTGATGACTACAGCTACGTGAGACATCCTCCAGGACACGGACCTGAGAGAAAGCCCCTGAGATGGGTGTGCGGTTCCTACCTGAGACAGAACTGGAACGTAGTAATGGCTTCCTCCTTACAAAGAGTTGAGAAGAACTCTAGATGATTCTCCTGTGTAATGCAGTGAGAAAGGAGATATGCTGAGTTGGACGTGCATGTGGTTGAGCACAAGATGAACTTGTGAATTCCCATGAGCTAGGTGCATCGTTATGAGACAGGGATGAAGATGATGTATTAGCTTCCTCTGAGTAGAGAGTTGAGATGATGAACTCCATATGGCTCTCCCATGTAATTCAGTGGGAAAGAAGATCTGTTGAGTTGGACATGCCTGTGGATGAGCACAGGTGAACGTGATCCTAGTGGTTGAGCACTAGTGAGTGTGGTTCTCCTGTGAGACGCAGTGAGATAGAGATATGAACATCCTTATGGATATGCCCCTAGTGGATGAGCACTAGTGGGTGTATGAGATCCCTTGCTATATTGTTCAAGAGTCAGACTTACCTGTAACCCTATTGATTATGTAAAGGGTACATTTCAGCCCCACCTTAATGTAAAAGATAATTAATATGGGAATTATTAATTATATTTTTAGTTATTGATGTCGGCCCTATTGTGCCAATAGACACATCATTTGATGTGACAAGTCTTATATAAATAAAGGTGAATCCCCATTGAGGAAATACACTAATCATGGTGTCATCTCATGATTTCAGAAGTTGTGGTCTAAAATTATGAGAATTACAACACCCTCTTGTGTGCTAGTTTTGGTGATGGTGTGGGAGGTCTTTCTCTTGAAGAATATAGCAAAGGATTGTTTGAGTTTTCTTCCCTTGTTAAGAAGGGTTTCCCGGGATACTTCTTGTGTTCTTGTGCATGGTTATTCTTCTTGTGATCTTGGTTTGTTGCAGTAGTTATGGTTCAAGTAAAACTAAATAGAAAATTTTAAAGTAAATCCATGAGCCATAGCTCATTGAAAATCTAACAGCCTGAACCTCCCCCCCACATCCGGAATCCATGAACTGACTTCCACGCAGATTTCATCATTGGTCACGAATTGACGCAGGACTCGAACATCAACCTCGACCAGGTCAATGTCTTCTTGGATGTCTTGAGGGGTATGGGCTCTGTATTCTTCAACATCGTGTTCCGCAGCTACAATGAGGTGAGAACCTGCATGGCGTCCAGTCGAGGAGGGGTTTACTCTCCTGCAACCATGTCTGGACCTGCCGCCTCGAGGCATCGTGGACGCAGGGGCAAAGGGAGTTACGGGACGAAAGGTGGCAGGGATTGAGGAAATGCATCACAGAATGCAAGGAACGAGACCCAGAGAGCGTGACAAATGCGGGAAGACCAACACTTAGAGCCCGAGCTTTGAGGGTGATGATAGCTATAAATGCTTTGTGCCTTGTAAGCTGGGATGAAAACTGGGAAAGGTCCATTCTAAAAATGGTTGTGAGGTTGTCTAACTATGATTGCCAGATCCATTATGGTGGTGTTTGGGCGAGTACAAACGAAGTGCAACCAAGGTACCAACGTCACAAGCGAGATGATCAACACAGCCGGGTGAGGGGACTATTCGCAAGTAGGAGAAGACTGAACTCGTGAGAGGTGGTCATGTCGAGCTCGTGCCATGATATAAGTACAGGTGGGGGACACGTGGTCGTGGTGGTCATTTGAGGCGACGCATGTTAGCTAGCCTCGAGGGACCCGAGGTTGATCGCTTCCCGACTACCCAATCTAAGGATTATTTCAAATATTATTATTATTATTAAAAATAATGTTTAATTTTACATGTTTTAATAATTTGTTTATATATATATGATTTTTTTTTATAAAATATCAGCATCATCGTTAATGTGTTCTAAACTAGCTGATAAAAATTCCTCCATTTATGATGCATGTAAAATAATTTATACAAAATATCTGAAACAGAATAAATAAATACAATGTATAATCCATTTTACAATTTCATCCTTGTTCATCATGATTTGGAATAATGACTACACATGGGCCTTGGCCTTGGTCAATTATGTATAGGGTAGATAATCCAAATGCTAGCAGGCCAATCTTATATTTGAAGTCAGTATTTTGATTCCCTATGGCACATCTAATAACAACGGCTAAACTAATACGACCACCATTTTGATGTCCTCGTTTTTGTCGTGTAAGATAATTTAATTTTCATATACATAAAATTAAATGATGATAATGCATAAGTATTACTTACATCAACATGTTTCATACAACTTGTAATTTTTCATCGATTTCTGTGATTCTCTAATAAAATATTGAACGAAATAGAAATAAATGATGGAGGAAAAATGCAAATGGTCAAATAACATCGGATCTGAGAAATTTTACAGATCGCCAGACGGTGCGAATTAAAAGCTCAGAAGAAGCGAGCCAGTATGAAGTTCAGCGGGGCAGAAATTTTTATTTGCTGTATCATTTTATAATTTATTTAATATTAGTTTAAATGTTATATGAATTTAATTATTTAAAATGTGGTATAATACTAGCACAGCCGCTAACTCGCTGCTGGTGAACGTCAAAAAGAATTGACTGGTAATCTCCGCGCAGTAAAAATTTCCCGCGTAATGAAACAAAACCTAGTTAAAAAAAAATCTTAATTGATACAGTAAAAACGCCAGGTCGAGGAAAATCCATGGTGCAGTAAATAGTTAAAAAATAATCCTAATTGACACAGTAAAAATGCCAGGTTGAGGAAAATCCATGGCGGAGTAAATAATGTATGTTGTGAAAACTATGGAGCAAATGATGTAGTAAATAATTTGATTTACGGTTGAGCTTCATTTATCTAAATAATGTTTACTGTTGAGCTTCATTTATCTAGTGTTAATATTTTAATTTATGTTAATCACTTACGTGGCAATCAGTTAGCTATCAAAGTAATTTTTAAATATGATTAAGTAAATGTAAAAAAGTAAACACATAAACGGATGTCTTTATAATAGCTAGGAAGTTAATGATTGAAATCACAGCGATTTATTTTGTGTGACTACTAAGAATATTCCAGCCATATTTAATCATGTCCATAAAAAACTTAATAAGCACTAAACCCCTATTAAATCTGCCCATTGTCAATAGGTGTACACTCAAAATTTATAAATATGATATTTTTTTAAAATTATGATTAAATTTGAATGATAAAAGATTAAACTTATTCTTAATAATAAAAAAATAAAAAAAATCAATGTACACTCACCCAAGAATGCCCTTAAAAAGCTATAAATACATTCAGCCATCCAAAAAAACATCAAAACCTGCCTAGCAATGCCCTTAAAAATCTAAAAATACATTCATCCATTCTAGAAACATTAAAATCTTGGCAAAGTTTCAAAGCCTCCCATTTCAATATGCACAGATTACATACCAAGAAAACTTGAAACCCAAAATGAAATACACAGTTATTTCAACATCTCAAAACGGTTTCCTTGTTACAGTGAACAGTAGCCGAAGAATAATTATTCTCCTGGTCACGGCCTGAAGGAATCCAACAACAACACAAACAAGCATTCCACCGTCGATCAGAACGGTTCTTCTGTTATTTAACATATCAATAAAAAGACGGCAGATTCTGCTCAAACCTTGCCATTTACAGGTTGCTTCTCTGCATCAAGAGGAGATTTATCCGGATATGTAATAGAAATAAGCTTCAATCTGTATTCATCTTTATCTTCCTCAGAACCCTTACAATCTTTTGCGTTTATCTGACCTGGACAGTAGCTATCGGCGGGCTCTAGCTGTGAAATTGCTATGAGGGAATCCCTAGTTTCTTCAGGGGAATCCGGCCTTACATTCATTTGTAGAGGATCCATTAACAACCCCCTTATTTTTCCGTCAAATTATGTACCCTAATCTTCCGATCTATCACCCCAACGCCGAAACCCCCAAATAAAACAAGCAAATAAGACTTTATTGAAATTCAAAACAGCCACACACAGAAATTCGATAAATCTCACTTGTAATCCATAAAAACACTATTACGGATTTTGGCTACTCACCTTCTCCTCCTTGTGGCCGTGAGACTTTGCGAATCCTGGCTTTCCGGAGATTAAAATCCTCGTGTGTGTGAAACTTTGCAAATCCTGGCCTTTCGGAGATTAGAATTGCACTTATTCATGCGCTTTTCACAACAAGTGTTACTTGTGCTGCTTCTGTCAGGCATCCAGCCCCTATCCTTATCCAGACCGGCTAAGTCAGTCAATCCTTGTGGATGACCAGGCCCAGCTGATCTCATCATTATTTGTTTATTTCTGTCTGAAGGAGGCACCTAACTTTGGCCGGAGTCGGTAACAGAGTCGGTGTGAAAGTCTTCGGACGGGCGTGGCTTCATAGGGAATCAAATAATGTTTAAATGAAAATGATTAATTAAGAATATTTTATATTAATTTGATTGATTTATAAGATTATAGATGTATTTTAATTATGGATTTTTCAAGTATTAGATCAAATCTTTAACCTTTTCTCGAGTTTTGTAATCTAAAAAAGATTTGCATCTCAAGAGATTTGATCTCTCTAGACACTTGATAAATCCTGGATTAAAATGAATCTATACGCATCTAATACATTAATATTAAAATATTAAAAATATATTAATATATTTTATAATATATTAAGACATACTACATTGTTTTTGTGATATACTGATTGCAACAAAACAAATTCAAATCAATATATATTTTTAATATATTAACATTATAAAATATATTAAATTTAATAGATTTTATAATATATTAATGTTATAAAATATATTAAAATATTTCATTTTTTTAAATATATTGATGATGATTAACATCCAGTGAGACCGAATTGGTTTATCCACTTTAAGAGGGTAAATAATTACTTGTAATTCTTTAGAATTTTGTTTCTGTGTTTGAAAAGCATTAAGAGATGTTTTCCAAGACCACCATAGTTTTGTTGAGTTAAAAGGTTAGGAAGGTTGGTAGTGTGACAAATATTTTGAAAATGAGATATAATCTGGGTATAGGTTCGACAATCTAAGAGAAAATGTTTTTCATCTTCAACCTTCTTAGTGTCACAAAGGTGACACACTCTTTCATCCCATGGCGTTTTAGGAATTGACCAACCCCCAGTTTCACTATGGAGCTAGTGAGAATTTGTTTTTATCTTAGCAATGTTTATTTTTTTCTTTACAGTTGTCAAAATAGAGAGATAATTTCGATCTTCTAGATTAGGGTTGATTACATCCTTATAATATTTTAATTTTCTTTTTTCCTCTAACTCTTTATCACACCACATTTTCTCCTTATATTTTGATTTGATGATATTTTTAATAGTATCATTATTATGCAAAATGGTGTCTTCCATGATTCCCCAATAGCTTAGCCAAGATTGGGCATCTTTATGCCATCCTCGCTTGATTTGATGGTGGTTACGACTGGATATTGAAGCAATTTTAGGAAGCCGCTTGTCTTCCATGTTGTTTAACTTGTTCTGATACATTAGGTATCCAGTCATAGTCGTGCTCTCAATGGGGAAAAGGCTTGCCTCTAAGAGGAGGATGGGATAGGGTGTATTTCCTTTAATTTTGAGATTATAGGTTATAAAATTATTTTGTATTTGCTCTATTTTTTTCCAAGATTCACGAGACATACTACATCCCCAGACTTCACATCCATAAAGAACAATAGGTGTAACAAGAGTCTCAAAGAGGAGTTTCTTCTTATCCAATATCCAAAGATCGATTGATTTACAATTGTTTTCAAGCCCATAATAAGTTTTCCATCTCCCTATAATCTTTTTCTCAATGCTATAATTTCAATTGAGCTTGTGGTGAATATCGATTCCAAGATATTTGTATGAAGTCACTTCCTCCAAGTTGTTATTGTCATATATGAAGGTATCATAAGTGATCTTATTGGATTTAATGATTGTGACCTTAGTCTTGTCAGTATTAACAATCATACCCATATTGGGGACTCTCCGACATAAGAATGATATCATCAGCATAAAGAAGAAGATTGATGATTATACCAATGAGAGTACGGCCGACACAACTTGCTTCTTCCAAGCAATCTTCTAACTTGTCAATGTATATGCCAAAAAGGGTAGGGGATGAGGGACAACATTGCTTAACTCTAAGATTGTAATTAATCTCTTTCGACCAGCCCTCAGTGTTTTTAAACTTAGCAATAACGTTCTCATACAGCCTCATTGCAGTAGCCCTCAACTCGAAAGGCACTTTTATCTTTTCTAACCTATTCCAAAGATTTTTCTTGAGAACCATGTCAAAAGCTTTTCTAAACTCAACAAAACAACAAAAAATATTGTTTTTAGTATTGTTGATCCAGGTGGATATTGGTGGCCACCCACTTGTTCCAAATTCCAATTGGCTCATCTTCACAGTTTTCAGTTCATCACGTTTCTCTGTAATGGGGACAATTCTTTGTAATTGTGTGTTTTGCACTTACATGTCTATCCTGAAGCCCTACACAACATCCAGGTGGATATTGATGGCTTCCCACCTATTCCAACTGACTTATTTTGGAATTTTTCATGCTAGTACATATTTTTGTACTTCCAGGGTCGTTTTGGGGCTCTAAACAATGTTTTATTGGCTTGCCACAGTCAAACTATAGACGAAGTCGGATTTTGATGGCATAATGTGTAGTTATCGAAAAGACATTTCCAATGAGCTATCACACGCCTAAAACGGAGATTGTATGCAAAAGTTACGACCCCGGGAACTTAATGTACTAACTTACCCCAACGGGGCCCACATGACTTTTGGCGCTTCTTCTCCTAGGGTTAGGTTTTTGGATGTCTAGGGGTTTGGCATTCATGTTTATCATAAAAAGGCCTTCAAAGCCCCATTTTAATCATCTTCTTATGAATGAGAGTAGTCGTCACATATATTCTTAGAGATAAGATGCCACCATTCTAGCGAGTCTTGCACTCTGTATTTTTACAGTCTCTGTACATTTCTTTCATTAATAGAAATCATGTATTGTTGTATCTCTCTATTTCTGGCAATATTTATGTGTATTTCACTGTAATATCTCTTCTTTCATTTCGTTCCGAAAATAATCTAGATCATTGGTATCATAGCAGGTTGTTCTTGATCGTTTTTCAGTGCATGTCCTTGTTATAGCAAGATTTGCATCACCATTGCTATCTTGCACAGAGGGTCTTTTTCCATTTCCCTATGCAGACTTATCAACCCCCTTTTTGATAAATTCAGAGCCAAAAATATATATTTTTCCACATATACGCTCCCTAACTGCTTTGCAAGATGCATACACACTTGTTGCTCCACTACAACTCGCGTATATCGGGATTTGTGCCAAAAAATACAAAATGAGGTCGGGTTTCCTTGTCACGACAAATGATCTCTAATCTTTGGCCTTCCATATACTGGAAACGTTCCAACTCGGCCCTTCAGTTGCATTCTGGAGGCTTTAAGAGCACAATTTCGAGCTATGGAAAAAGAGAGAGAAAGCATTCAACTTTGAGAGCAAAGTTACTCTAGAGAAATTACTTCATATTGACTCTGCATCCCTTTGTCCCTCAAGTCTGAACATAGTGTTCAGCTCCCAAGCTCTTCCCTTATTGTCAAGAGGATCTCATTATCTCTTTGTAATGAACTTGCCTTTGGTGGAGGATTGAAGTGGTGGAGACCCAGTTGGACGGAACTTGGTTTCTTGGTTTCGAACCATGCCGAAACGGAAGTCTGTAATGTTGATACTTTTGTTGATCAATTATTAATAGAAATACTCCTTTCCCATCCTATCGATATCTTGCAAATATATGATTATTATCCATGGGCATGTTTGTAATGTTTATTAATGGATTGTGCTATCTGATGTGCTAACTCATTTTATATACTGCCACTATATACTTGCATCGCTTGTTTGTTGAGAACTTCTTGCAGGTGTAAATCTTTGGGTCACAGTGCTCAATGGTGGAACGACATCAAACGATTGGATCGACGTAGGCTTCTTCCTCATATTTCACATTAGTTTATATAGCACATGTTGGAATTGAGTTGATTTCTACAGTCATACCTGTCTGTTTTGGTTTACCCTTGGCCATAGAGAGTTTTTCCCTTGTAACAGAATTGGCGACTCCACTGGGGAGATATCTTCCTTCTAAGGGTTGAAGTATTTTTCCTTCTTACATTGCTCTTTTGCCTTTGTATTTATTTTCGTATCACAGTTGGACAGAGTCTGTTCACTTTGGGTTTGAGTTTTCAGCCTTTTAACCTTGCCTAGCCTTGTTTTAAAAGATATATGCCTTTTTTTCCCTGGCAGTCGTGTGTCGCTTCTTGTCCCACTGCAAGAGGCGTATATACACCCTTTTCTCTTGAACAAGAGCGTATACGACTTCCCCCTTGCTTGTTTGCTTGGTTTAGTGACTGTTGGGTAGGTTTTGAGGATCACTGAGCCTTCTTAGGTCTCTGTGGTACCTGTTGAGATTATCTGGGATGACAAGAAACCTTTTTGGAGTTGAATTTTTGGGCGGCATCTTTCTCTTTGTTTTTCATTTTTGATTTGTCCTTGGTAGTTGGGTTGTCTTCTTAGCCGCTTGTTATTCTGCTCGAGTGATTGTTTTTATACACAGTAGAAGTTATATATCAAGTTGCTTATCAGTCCATGCATTTTCTTTTTAAATACATTGAAAATACAAAAAATAGGCATTTTGCATTGGTTGGTATTTTTGTCTTTGAACCTTTATCATTAGCTTAGCACATTTAGTGAAAGATTGCATTTTACTTCTAAGTTGCAGAGTTAAAATTGAAGATTGCATTTTTTTATTTAGCATATCATTCAGTGAAAAGTTAAAGTTAGGCTTTACATTATATCTATTTTTATTTTCATGCAGAGTCATAACACCATTAGTTTCATTTCCATACCTCTTTGAGTAATCACAACCAATAAAATTTACGCTTTAAACTAAAATTGATTAGTCATGATTTTATTGTTTAGGGTGCACAAACTAGCCTAGGATTTAGTGCCTTGGAATAGGATTTTGTGAGTAAACTTCTCCATGGCAATTAAATCAACTTATGTGTCTAAGACAGGGAGTTGAGAAATCCATTATATAATTGGTAATATCAGGAGGCTCCACTCACACCGGAGTTAATCATGAGGTCGCACGAAGTTAGTTGAAGGGATAACCCCTGGATACTCACCTAGCGTCAGAGATATTTCTGTGGATTTATTCATATTTGGGGATCTTGCTAGTGCCCATACCTCTGTGAGAAACGGTGCTTTCAAGTTTCGGGATTTGCTACCATGCCCATATGGTGATCTGGACTTACGACTGCTCGCTTGTGCATCGGTTATACAATTTTTTATTAGTTGTTTGACTTAGGTTTCTCATAGGTTACTTGATGGAGTTATTATAATTGTATCCTGAGTCAGATAGGGGTCGGACAACACACAACCTTTATGGAAGATTACCTCTCTGGGAGGATCTGACCGACTGGTTGTTAAGCCCACGAGGGCCCCTATAACTGATTCTGTTACCTCCAAACTTTAGCGGGGAGTCTCAGGTCCCTCTTGGACGAGACATACCTTCTTTAGCGAGGGAGGCCACTTAGCCACTTTAGCCCGTTTGCATGCATATTGGTCGTTTGACTTTTTGGTATGCTCTTTGATTACTAGTTGGCCCTAGGAATTTGTTACTAATTTTTCATTATCATGGATAGTGGAGTTCCTTTTTCTCCCTTGTTTACTGCTACACCCCCCATGACGTCTACTCATTTCATGGGGATGGATCCTTTCGCTTTATATTATGGTATGCAGAACTATGGTACTTAGTCCATGCCTTGGGTCTCTAATCATTTTTCTCATGGTATGTATGATATGTCTTCACACTTACCATCCTATGTCTCGCCTCCTTATGCGAATACAAGTTTTGGGTCTGGGGGCATGATGCCTCCTTCTTATCCCTCTCCGTTTGGTGGGAGTCATATCCTTCAAACACCTCTTACGATAGGAGGTTGGAATCTTCCTTCCTATGAATCCACTATGCAAGAAGTAAATGCTTAATTAAGCAATCTTTCTACTTATCACACTCCATCCACTTATCCTTCTTCCGCTATGTCAGTTCCTATGAACACCTTTCCCATGGAGGACCTTCATCTTTCCTCTGGTGTTTCATCCGGGGGGAGTTATTTTTATAGTATGGGCAACCCCCCTCATGAAGTTCCTTCACCTGGGGGCAACATATATCCTCACGTGAGTAACCCTTGTCATGTCGCTTTCTCTTCGCAAGCAGCTTCCTCAGTGTTGATGCCCTTACAACCCTTTATGAATCAGTAGGGAGGAGGATATTGTCCTGCTGAACAGGGACAGGGTGTAAAGCAAGATCCTTCATGGCCTGCAATTTCTCAAAACCAATCTTTCCTTGGAACTTGGACTCAAATGCCGCAACCAATTACCGTCGCAAGTCCAGTCACTGCGTTTCATACTAGCATTATATCACCAACCTCTGCTAGTCATGTTGGAGATTGGTCGACAACCTCAATGAGTCATGTTGAAAACCCACAACTAACCACTGCAAGTCATGCTGGGGGCACAAGTCTAGTCACTGCGTTTCATACTGGCATTATATCACCAACCTTTGCTAGCCATGTTGGAGATTGGTCGACAACCTTTGTGAGTCATGTTGAAGACCTGCAACCAGCCGCTGCAAGTCATGTTGGGGGCACATGTCTGGTCACTACTAATCACACTACACATCCATCACCAACCTCTGCTAGTCATGTTGTGGATTCATCACCAACCTATGATAGTCATGTTGGGGATTCATCACCAACCTCTGCTAGTCATGTTGGATATTTTCTACTAGCCTCTGCAAGTCATGCTGGGAGCATGTCACCAGCCATTGCAAGTCATGTTGGGGGCATTCATATGATTGAGAAGCCTAGACGTCTCAGACGTAATCCTAGATTCCTTTGCAGGACTTGCGAAGGAAGTCACCTTACTCATTTGTGTCTTGTTACTACTGGGATACCATAAGCGTGGGGCTCACCCAAGGGCCCTTCGAGTTCTGAGGCATATATGGTTTCACAACACTCTGCTCCTTCTTTGGTTGATACAACAGTCATGTCGATGCAATCTTCGGCTGACACCCCTTGTCCTTTAAGAGTTGATGCGTCCTTTGACCTTGTTGTCTCACATCCTGATCAACCTGTGGTCGTGTCGATGCAATCTTTGACCGAAACCTCTCCTATGTTCAGGGGTGATGCATCTCTTGACCTTGATGTCTTGCATATTATTCAACCAATGGTTGTGTCGATGCAATCTTCGACCAACAACACTCCTATTTTTTGGGGTGATACACCTCTTGACTTTGTGGTCTCGTGTCCTATTCAACCAATGGTTGAGGAAGTGGTTGTATTGATGCAATCTTCGATCGACCCCACTCTTCTCTTGGAGAGTGAAAAGTCTAAGGAAACGGTCGCGCTAATGCAATTTTTGGCTGATCCCGCTCTTCTGATTTTGGTTCTATACCTTATGTTCCATGTCCTTAGCATTTCTAGTAATTCACCTTTTGAAGAAGAGAGAGTTTCACTCTTCCCGAGTTCTCTCCCTCTAAGTCTTGACGAGGTTCCTTTTGATTGGGATGGTCTTGTGAGGTATCCAATGCCTCCGCTTATGTATTTTCTAGGAAGAGACATTATCCGATATACCACGGAGATGTTAACCTCTGTTAGCACTTTCTCCTCCTTGACTTGGAGAGCTTTGGGTCTTCCCAAGCTTGTGTCGGTTCGTCATAAGATACTGACATGCCACAGAAGGTCCACACGGGAGCCTTGGCCTCCCCTGTGACTTACTGCCCAGAATCTCCCTAATGAGTCTTAGTTAAGCTCTTTTCCGACTCGCCTAAAAATTGAAAATATCGTCGAGTGATTTGTCCCTTTCACACTCGTTAAAATTGGATTTGAAAGATCATGAGTCTTAGTTAAGCTCTTTTCCAACTCGCTATAAACAATGGAGAATATCGTCGAGTGAACTTTTCTTTTTCACACTCATAAATTGGATTTGAAAAGACGTCTATTTGGCACAAGTTTACCCCTTTTTCACACCAAGTAGACTAAAAGATATAAAAAAGGACATTTTTTGGCATTAAATTGTGATTGCATCTCATGCCCTTGCTTGCAGTATCAAGCCTTTAGCCGGTTCTCGATTTGTGTTATAAACCATGGCCCAAGCAGTTTGCATCCTCAACCAAGCAGAGCCTTGTTTATATCCTTCACAATTTGACACCCTATACCCTAGAGGGAACATCACCCCGAGTGTCCATCTCCCGCATGCATTTCCTTGCATTGAGCATAGGTACGTTCCACTGTTGGAACTAGTTTTCTTTACTTGTGACACTCATTCCTTCCTATGTATCATAGCATTCACTTGTTATGAAAAAACAAAAAAAGACGAGCAGGAAGGGAGTACTATATTGTAATTGGCAGTAGTCATGTCACCTTTGAACAGAGCACAAAGTTATTGAGTCCTTGTGTCATCATAATATTGGGTTTAGCATGGCCTTAGGAAGCTGATCTCGTTACAGAATTTTCTCTACCGAATGGTTAATCTCCCAGCCACTATAGAGAACATTATGGATGCCTCCTGCATCTAATTGTCAAATCATTAATTCTATGTTGCCAGAGTCCACCGTATGTCTCATTCTCTTGTTCAAAGGAAGTCTATCAACCTGTGTCAGCCACTCCTCAGAAATCTTGACTTTGCATGTCGGCCATACCCTCAGTTTGTCTCAGAATCACGTGATACTTTGGTCTTATGATGCACCATGGCCCTACTTTCATCATTGGTAGGTCACCTTGAACCCAGCAATCGACATTTCATCATGGCTTTTTGACTGGGTGGTTTCTCTTGTGTTCAACGACAAGACATCTATTCACACTTTGGGATTCGTGCAGTGTCTTGGATGCCATTAGCCTTATTTGTGGTTTCCTCGCCTTTGTCAGCAGTTTTCATCACTGGATGTTATTCAGAGGGTCTTTTTGTGTACCACTTGCATTTGGCACATGCGAAAGACGCATAGGGTCGTTGGTTCATGAACATGTTCTTCATCCGATCTCCACCAAATCATTAAGCTCTTGCTTTGTTCCTCGTGCTGACTGATGAGAGATGCCTTAATGCTCTCCTTTCAGCAGGTCTCTTTCCATCAACTTCAGCTCATGTATTCTGGATATGAGACTTAGAGTTTTATGAGTACCTTGAGGTTTGCAATCATTAGTGGCAGGCTCTCTCGCCATTGATAGATGGGAATACATCCATGTCTCATGATCAATGGATCTCTCAAATGTTCGACACCGGCTCCTTTATTCACATTTGTAGAGATTTACTCGGTGCCTTGATACCTACTTTCATCATTAGTAAGTTGTCTTGCGTTTGTTAACGGTATACCTCAATGACTGGTAATCAAACGATCTCTCATTGTGTTCGATCTCAACTTATTTATTCACATGATGTAGACTTGCACCATTGGTGGATTGTATTGAAGACTTGAAGACATCACTTTGTAGACACATCTTTCCTGAGTTGTTGCTTCCATTTCATCGGACCAATACCTATTTAACTTCAGCGATCATGGGAGATCAGATTGTACTCCATGGTATACATATATCTTCAGATTGATTTTAAGACTGGTTTCACTGGGCCTTGTTCATGACTATGATAGCTATTGGCATGTAACCGCATTTATATTTGCCTACTCATGGCCATGAACACTTGTTGGTATATTTTCCACATGGATCTGCATTGTATTTTTGGCAGCGATGTATACAAAGTCAGTACATAATGTAATGATCAATTGAGTTCATCCAGTTGGTTCTCTACCACTCCACTTCTGGGTTATTTATAATGTATTTCGACCATCGTAGATACTCCTCTGATCTCACACATTAGGGGGCATCTGTTATAGCAAGATTTGCCTCACCATTTCTATCTTACACAAAGGGTCTTTTTCCATTTCCCTATGCAGACTTATCAACCTCCTTTTTGATAAATCCAGAGCCAAAAATATATATTTTTCCACATATACACTCCCTAACTGCTTTGCAATATGCGTATATGCTTGTTTCTCCACTACAGCTCATGTATATCAGGATTTGTGCCAGAAAATACAAAATGAGGTTGGGTTTCCATGTCATGACAAATGATCTCTGATCTTTGGCCTTCCATATACTGGAAGCATTCTGACTTGGCCCTTCAGTTGCATTATGGAGGCTATAAGAGCACAAATTCAAGCTATGGAAAAAGAGAGAGAAAGCATTCAACTTTGAGAGCAAAGTTACTCTGGAGAAATTACTTCATATTGAGTCTACATCCCTTTGTCCCTCAAGTCTGAACACAGTGTTCAGCCCCCAAGCTCTTCCCTTATTGTCAAGAGGATCTCATTATCTCTTTGCTATGAGCTTGCCTTTGGTGGAGGATTGAAGTGGTGGAGACCCAGTTGGAAGGAACTTGGTTTCTTGGTTTCGAACTGTGCCGACACGGAAGTCTGTAATGTTGATACTTCTGTTGATCAATTATTAATAGAAATACTAATTTCCCGTCCTATTGATATCTTGAAAATATATGATTATTATCCATGGGCATGTTTGTAATGTTTATTAATGGATTGTGCTATCTGATGTGTTAACTCATTTTATATACTGTCACTATATACTTGCATCGCTTGTTTGTTAAGAACTTCTTGCAGGTGTAAAGCTTTGGGTCATAGTGCTCAATGGTGGAACGACATCAAATTATTGGATCGAGGTAGGCTTCTTCCCCATATTGCACATTAGTTTATATAGCACATGTTGGAATTGAGTTGATTTCTGTAGTCATACCTATATGTTGTGGTTTACCTTTGGCCATAGAGAGTTTTTCCCTTGTAACAGTCCCCGACGAGGTTCGATCATAGCAAGTTGGGTCTCAAGCTTGTCTCTCTTGAGGAAACTCTCTCTCACACACCCAAGAAACCCTCTATGGCGACAGAAAAGAAAAACGATGGAGTAGAATATTCTATTAACATGTTTCTTAAGTAAGATCTCGCATGACAGAGGGACGAAATGATGGAGAATATTTCCCACATCCTTCAATGCCTGTCGATAGCAACAGGCACATTTTCATCAAGCGACCACTTTGGAGGAACCTCTCCCTTCAAGGTACAAGTTAATTTTGATATTCCTGTATCTGAAGGTCAGATAGATGTAGATGCCTTAGAAAAATGGTTAAATCTGCTAGAAGGTTATTTCTTTGTTCACAATTTTTCCAACAGGGAAAATATCACCTTCACACTCCTCAAGGCTCTCCCCCATGTCAAATATTGGTGGGAAACTTACTGGGAGCAAAGTTCCACAAAGGAATCTGGAATATATGGGGTCGATCCCAGTTGGTATTTTTTTTGGATGTGGTCAAGGAACAATACTACCTTGTTGATAACTATGAAGACCAATACATGAGATGGACCACACTGCAACAAGAGAAGAGCCAAACAGTGTCAGATTTCACAAATACTTTCCATACCTTGCGCACCAAGTTGGGTATCAAAGACTCCAAGCGACATCTGGTTCTAAAATATTGTGAGGCTCTGCATAGGTACATCCAAACCGAAATGGATTTCCTAAACATCTCATCATTGGGAGTTGCTTATCGATATGTTGTCAAAATCGAGTAGAAATTTAAGCACCAAAACAAATGGGAGTTCAAGTTTGTAAATCCGCAACAACCAAAGCATGGTAAAGACGTCCCTAACCAACATCCTCCCAACAACCAGTCCAAGACACATGAAAATAAGGGTAAAGGAAAGATGAAGAATGACACTAGGAAGTGGTGCGACTTCCACAAAATCCCCTGGCACAACACCGATGAATCTCGCTCGAAACAGTCATTGGTGGCCGAGGTCAAAGACAAGGAGCCAAACTCTGATTCAGAATATGATCTATAAAATATTGAAAATAGATAGATCATCGACATAGACCCCACTATTATCATCACGACCACAACAATTCAACCGGAATAACCTGTAGACCATGAAGAGGGGGATCGCTTCTTCCATTCACAGATGTGGGTGAAGGGGACCCCGTTACATTTTATTGTTGATAGCAGCAACCAGAAGAACCTCATCTCAGTTGAGGTCGTCAAATAGTTGGGGTTGTCAACAACACCACACCCGCAGCCATACAACATCGAGTGACTTCACCAGAGACAAGATCTTCATGTCAGCCAGCAGTGTCGCCTATCCTATGGAGTCCAACCCTTCAAGCATGAGGTAGTGTGTAATGTTTCCCCTCTTGATGTCTATGATGTTGTTTTGGGCCAACCATATATGTGGAAATGTCATTTTGTTTATGAGTCTTGACCCCATAGTGTCATTATTACTTTGGGGGGTCATCTCTATAGGATAACAGAGCTAATTCTGACTATTGTTCCACCAAAACAGTGCCACAAGGTAATCTATCATACTGCAAAATTCATCATCTTCACAATCTGTTCAAAGGATGCACAAAAGGCCACTACAACCACTTCAACTTCAGCACCTTATATCCAGCAGAAGCAAATTGCAGAAGAGAACAAAGATATTGTTCCTTCACCTACAATGGTGCCTACACAATGCCCTATCAAGCCCAGAGACAATAGGTTGGTGGAACAGATTCAACCCCACTAGCAACAGGTTCGTGACAACCTTCCAAAAACCAAGCAGCACAACTTCTCCAACAAGGCACACAACTCACCAAGATTCAGATTCAGAAAATGTTTTCCCCTCTTCCTCGGGTGCTTAATGTAATGGAGACCATTTCTTCCTAAAGGGGGAGGATTGATCCAGCTAGATATTGGTGGCCACCCACCTATTCTGAATTCCAACTGGCTCATCTTGACTTTTTTCAGTTCAACACATTTCTTTGTAATGGGGACAATTCTTTATAATTGTGGGTTTTTCACTTACGGGGTTGTCCCGAAGCCCTACACGGCATCTAGGTGGATATTGGTGGTTGCCCACCTATTCCAACTGGCTTATTTTGAAAGTTTTCATGTCAGTACATATTTTTGTACTTCCAAGGCCGTTTTGGGGCTCTAAATAGTGTTTTCTTGGATTTCCACAATCAAACTATAGACAGAGTTAGATTTTGATGGAATAATGCGTAATTCTCGAAAAAATCTTTCCAACGGGCTTTCACATGCCTAAAACGAAGATCGTATGAAAAAGTTACGACCTCGGGAAGTTAATATACTAACATACCCCAACGGGGCCCAGATGACCTCTGGCGCTTCATCTCCTAGGGTTAGGTTTTTGGATGTATAGGGTTTTTGAATTCATGTTTATAAAAAAAAGGCCTTGAGAGCCTCATTGTAATCATCTTCTTGCGAATGAGCGTAGTCGTCACATCTCTTCTTAGAGATAAAGTTGCCACCATTCTAATGAGTCTTGCACTCTGTATTTTTACAATCACTGTACATTTCTTTCATTAATAGAAATCATGTATTGTTGTATCTCTCTATTTCTGGCAATATTTATGTGTATTTCACTGTAATATCTCTGCTTTCATTTCGTTTCGAAAATAATCTGGGTTGGTGGTATCAAAGCAAGCTTCTCTTGATCATTTTTCGGTGCATGTCCCCGACGAGGTCCGAGTATAGCAAGTTGGGTCTCGATCTTGTCTCTCTTGAGAAAAATCTCTCTCGCATGCCCAAGAAACCCTCTATGGTGGTAGGAAATAAAAATGGCAAAGCAGAAGATTCTATTAACTTGTTTCTTGAGCAATCTCTCGCGCGAAAGAGGAACGAAATGATGGAGAATTTTTCCCACATCCTTCAACTCCTGTAGATTAGAAACAAAAACATATTCATCAAGCGACCACTTTGGAGGAACCTCTCCCTTCAAGGTATAAGTTAATTTTGATATTCCCATATTTGAAGGTCAAATAGATGTGGATGCCTTAGAAAAATGGTTAAATCTGCTAGAATGCTATTTCTCTATTCATAATTTTTCTGACAGGGAAAAGATCACCTTCACACTCCTCAAGGCTCTCCCCCATGTCAAACATTGGAGGGAAACTTACTAGGAGCAAAGTTCCACAAAGAAATCTAGAATATATGGGGTCGAGGCCACTTGGGATTGTTTTGTGGATGTGGTCAAGGAATAATACTACCCCGTTGATAAATATGAAGACCAATACATGAGATGGACCACATTGCGGCAAGAGAAGAGACAAACAATGTCAGAGTTCACAAATAATTTCCATACCTTGTGCACCAAGTTGGGTATCAAAGACTCTGAGTGGCATCTGGTTCTGAAATACCATGGGGCTCTGCATAGGTACATCCAAACTGAAATGAATTTCCTAAACATCTCATCATTGGGAGATGCCTATCAATATGCTGTCAAAATCGAGCAGAAATTTAGGCACTAGAACAAATGGGATTTTGGGTCTGCAAATCCACAACAACCAAAGAATGGTAAAGACGACCCTAACCAATAGCCTCCCGACAACCAGTCCAAGACACATGAAAATAAGGGTAAAGGAAAGATGAATAATGACACTGGGAAGTGGTGTGACTTCCAAAAAATCCCTTGGCACAACACCGATGAATGTCACTCGAAATAATCATTGGTGGTCGAGGTCAAAGACAAGGATCCAAACCTTGATTCAGAATTTGATCCAGAAAATATTGAATACAGACAGATCATCGACACAGACCCCACTACTACTATCGCGACCACAACAATTCAGCTAGAAGAACCAGTATATCCTGAAGAGGGGGAGCGCCTCTTCCATTCACAGATGTGGGTGAAGAGGGCCCCATTACATTTCATTGTTGATAGCGACAGCTAGAAGAACCTCATCTCAGTTGAGGTCATAAAAAATTTGGGGTTGTTGACAACACCACACCCACAACCATACAACATCGGGTGGCTTCACCATGGACGAGATCTTCGTGTCAGCCAACAGTTCCACTTGTCCTATAGCATCCAACCCTTCAAGGATGAGATGGTGTGTGATGTTTCCCCTCTTGATGTATGTGATGTTGTTTTGGGCCAACCATATATGTGGAAACGTCATGTTGTTTATGAGTCTTGATCTCGTAGCGTCATTATTAATTTGGGGGTTCAAATCTACAAGATACCAGAGGTAGTTTCGACTATTGTTCCACCAAAAAAATGACACAAGTTAATATCTCATACTACAAAATTCATCCTCTTCACAGTCTTTTCAAAGGATGCACATAAGGCCACTACAACCACTGCAGCCTCAACACCTTCTATCCAACAGAAGCAGATTGTATAAGAGAAAACATATATTGTTCCTTCACCTACAATGTTTCCTACACAATGCCTCATCAAGCCCAGAGACAACAGGTTGGTGGAATAGATTCAACCCCTCCAGCAATAGTTTCGTGACATCCTTCCACAAACCAAGCAACACAACTTCTCCAACAGGGCACATAAATCACCAAGATTCAGATTCAGAAAACGCTTTCCCCTCTTCCCTGGGAGCTCAAATCAATGGATACCATTGCTTCCTATGGGGGAAGGATTGATCCAAGTGGATATTGGTGGCCACCCACCTATTCCAAATTCCAACTGGCTCATCTTGATAGTTTTCAGTTCAACATGTTTCTCTGTAATGGGGACAATTCTTTGTAATTGTGGGTTCTGCACTTACAGAGCTATCCTGAATCCCTACACAACATCTAGGTGGATATTGGTGGCCTCCCACCTATTCCAACTGGCTTATTTTGGAATTTTTCATGTCATAACATCTTTATGTACTTCCAGGGCCATTTTGGGGATCTAAACAGTGTTTGCTTGGCTTGCCACAACCAAAATGTAGATGGACTTGGAATTTGACGACATAATGCTTAGTTCACGAAAAAGCTTTTCCAATAGGCTATCACATGCCTAAAACAGAGATCGTATTCAATCGTTACGACCCCGGGAAGTTAATGTACTAACTTACCCCAATGGGACTCACATGACTTTTGGCACTTCATCTCCTAGGGCTAGGTTTTTGGATGTCTAGGGTTTTGGAATTCATGTTTATCATAAAAAGGCCTTTAGAGCCTCATTGTAATCATGTTCTTTCGAATGAGTGTAGTTGTCATATCTCTTCTCAGAGATAAAGATTCCACCATTCTAGAGAGTCTTGCACTCTGTATTTTTACAGTCTCTGTACATTTCTTTCATTAATAGAAATCATGTGTTGTTGTATCTCTTTGTTTCTGACAATATTTATGTGTATTTCACTGTAATATCTTTGCTTTCATTTCGTTTTGGAAATAATCTGGATCAGTGGTATCAGAGCAAGATGCTCTTGATCATTTTTGAGTGCATTTCCCCAACGAGGTCTGAGTATAGAAAGTTGGGTCTCGATCTTATCTATACTGAGGAAAATCTCTCTTGCATGCCCAATAAACCCTCTATGACGACAGAAAAGAAAAATGACAGAGTAGAAGATTCTATTAACTCGTTTCTTGAGCAAGCTCTCGCGTGATAGAGGGACGAAATGATGGAGAATTTTTCCCACATCCTTCAATTCTTGTCGATAGCAACAAGCACGTCTTCATCAAGCGACCACTTTGGAGGAACCTCTCCCTTCAAGGTACAAGTTAATTTTCATATTCCCATATTTTAAGGTCAGATAGATGCAAATGCCTTAGAAAAATGGTTAAATCTGCTAGAAGGTTATTTCTCTGTTCACAATTTTTTCGACAAGGAAAAGATCACCTTCACACTCCTCAAGGCTCTCCCCCATGTCAAACATTGGTGGGAAACTTACTGGGAGAAAAGTTCCACAGAGGAATCTGGAATATATGGGGTCGAGCCCACTTGGTGTTTTTTTGTGGATTCGGTCAAGGAACAATACTACCTTGTTGATAACTATGAAGACTAGTACATGAGATGGACCGCACAATGGCAAGAGAAGAGCCAAACAGTGTTGGAGTTCACAAATAATTTCCATACCTTTCCCACCAAGCTGGGTATTAAAGACTCTGAGTGGCATCTGGTTCTGAAATACCATGGGGCTCTTCATAGGTACATCCAAACCGAAATGGATTTCCTAAACTTCTCATCATTGGGAGCTTCCTATCGATATGTTGTCAAAATAGAGCATAAATTTAGGCACCAGAACAAATGGGAGTTCGGGTCTGAAAATACGTAACAACCAAAGCATGGTAAAGAAGGCCCTAACTAATAGCTTCCTGACAACCAATCCAAGACACATGAAAAGAAGGGTAAAGGAAAGACGAAGAATGACACTGGGAAGTGGTGTGAATTCCACAAAATCCCCTGACACAACACTGATGAATGTCGCTCGAAACAATCATTAGTGGTCGAGTTCAAAGATAAGGAGCCAAACCCTGATTTAGAATCCAATCCAGAAAATATTGAAAACAAAAAGATCATCGACGCGAACCCCACTACTACTGTCGCGACCACAACAATTCAACCAGAAGAACCAGTAGATCCTAAAGAGGGGGAGTGCCTCTTCCATTCATAGATGTGGGTGAAGGGGACCCCATTACATTTTATTGTTGATAGTGGCAACTAGAAGAACCTCATATTAGTTGAGTTCATCAAACAGTTGGGGTTTTCGAAAACACTACACCTGCAACCATACAACATCAGGTGGTTTCACTAGGGATGAGATCTTTGTGTCAGCCAGCAGTGTCGCTTGTCCTATAGCATCCATCCCTTCAAGGATGAGGTAGAGTGTGATGTTTCCCCTCTTGATGCCTGTGATGTTGTTTTGGGCCAACCATATATGTGGAAATGTCATGTTGTTTATGAGTCTCGACCTCATAGTGTCATTATTACTTTGTGGGGTAAGCTCTATAGGATAACAGAGGTATTTCTGACTACTATTCCACCAAAAACATGTCGCAAGGTAATCTCTCATACTGCAAAATTCATCCCTTCAGAGTCTATTCAAAGGATGCAAAGAAGGCCACTATAACCACTGCAGCCTCAACACCTTCTATTTAGCAGAAGAAGATTGCAGAAGAGAAAGAATATTTTGTTCCTTCACCTACAATGGTGCCTACATAATGCCTCCTCAAGCCCAGAGACAACAGATTGGTGGAACATATTCAACCCCGCTAACAATAGTTTCGTGACAGCCTTCCACAAACCAAGCAACACAACTTCTCCAACAAGACAAGGAGCTCACCAAGATTTAGATTCAGAAAACACTTTCCCCTCTTCCCCGGGCACTCAATGCAATGGATACCATTGCTTCCTATGGGGGTAGGATTGATCCAGGTGGATATTGGTGGCCACCCACATGTTCCAAATTCCAACTGGCTCATCTTGATTGTTTTCAGTTCAGCACGTTTCTCTGTAATGGGGACAATTCTTTGTAATTATGGGTTCTGCACTTACAGGGCTGTCCTGAAGCCCTACATAGCATCCAGGTGGATATTGGTGGCCACCCACCTATTCCAACTGGCATATTTTGGAATTTTTCATGTCAATACATCTTTTTGTACTTCCAGGGCTGTCAGAGTTTTATGGGATAATGTGTAGTTCTCGAAAATACCTTTCCAATGGGATATCATGTGCCTAAAACGGAGATCATATGCAAAAGTTACGACCCCAAGAAGTTAGTGTACTAACTTACCCCAATGGGACTGACATGACTTTTGGCGCTTCATCTCCTAGGGTTAGGTTTTTGGATGTCTTTGGTTTTGGCTTTCATGTTTATCATAAAAGGGTCTTCAGAGCCTCATTGTAATTATGTTCTTGCGAATGAGCATAGTTGTCACATCTCTTCTCAAAGATAAAGCTGCCATCATTCTAGTGAGTCTTGCACTCTGTATTTTTATAGTTTATGTACATTTCTTTCATTAATAGAAATCATGTATTGTTGTATCTCTTTGTTTCTCACAATATTTATGTTTATTTCATTGTAATACCGTTGCTTTCATTTCGTTCCGAAAATAATCCGGATCAATTGTGGAACTCGTATGCAATGATCCTTAAGGTAACAAAATGGTCCACAGTTGAATGATATTTCATAAACTCGACTTGGCCTTTAGATCTTTTACCGTGACTTTCTAGCCAAAGGCTAATCTTATTTTCCAAAATAATTCCATAAAGCTTGGCTAAAATCGAGCAAATCATAATGGTCCTATAATTAGAGGGGATGTTTTTATCCCCATTTTTAAAAATACGAACAATGAGACTTTGCGTCCAGGGTTTAGTGAAACCCTGCTCGACTCCTAAATTGGTATATAATTAAAAAGTAATTATATACCAAACTAAATTAATTATTAAAAAAATTGTATGATTCAATAAAGTATACGATTAAGTTTTTGGCAGAGTAATTTGTTCCTTTAATTTTTAATTGATTTGATTTAATTTAATATTGATGATGATGATGATTATGATTGTTGATATTTTTCGAAATTAACTTTCATTTATAAAATTTAAAAAATAATGATGATGACGATTAACGTTCACTAAGACCGAATTGGTCTATCATACCTTAAGAGGGTAAGTGATTACTTGTGATTCTTTAGAATTTTGTTTCTTTGCTCAAAAAGCATTAAGAGATGCTTTCCAAGATCACCATAGTTTTTTTTATTTAAGAGGTTAGGAAGGTTGGTAGTGTGACAAATATTTTGAAAATGAGATCTAATTTGGGTATAGGCTGGACAATCTAAGAGAAAATGCTTTTCATCTTCAACATTTTTAGTGTCACAAAGGTGACACACTCTTTCATCCCATGGCGTTTTAGAAATTGACCAACGCCCAGTTTCACTATGGAGCTCGTGAGAATTTGTTCAATGCTTATTTTTTTCTTTACACTTGTCGAAACAGATAGATAATTTTGATCTTCTAGATTAGGGTTGATTACATCCTTATAATACCTTAATTTTATTTTTTCCTCTAACTCTTTATCACACCACATTTTCTCCTTAAATTTTGATTTGACGATTTTTTTAATAGTATCTTTATTCTTCAAAAAAAAGTATAAATATTTTTTTATTATTTCTTATTTAAATTTAAAAAAGAAAAAGAAAAAAGATAATTGATTTATTTAAAAATT
>ML789829.1:75448-89539 GCA_009831015.1 Picea engelmannii
GTCAGTCATGATGGCTCTATGGATAGGCGGTTCACCTCCCCATCCCTCATCAAGCCATCAACCTACCAGCCTGCAAGGCATTTATTTCAGGGCTAGCGAGCCGCTTTTGGTTCTCCGGGCCAGTGGAGTCCAAATACGATATTTTTAATTCTTGGTGGAAGTTAATGCCCCTTTTTCAAGGTGCCCTCCACCACCATCGTGGTCTCTTTTCCGCACATCCCCTCTCAGCAGTTCTGCAATAAATTTAATAATATTCAATCTATCATTTACATTCATTGACCTCTTCCTGCAGGTCCATTTACAACACATATTCCTACTTATGAGTTTTTGCCATAGTCCTTGGCCAGTTCAGTTATATTTACAATCTGGGGGAAACAGGGTGTTACACATAGTCACTTCATCAAAATATTACAAGTAAAGGGAGACTTGCTCAACCATCCGAAACCACTAAAGCAATTGATCTATCTATTTATAACAAGAAAGGGAGACAACAGCTGGAGGTACGAGCTGGCCTCTTTCCCTTGAAAATCTCTAAACATTAATTTGTTCTAACAACTAGAATAACAACCTACGCTAGAAAACAGGGAAATGATGGTGACTAATCCAATCATGCTTCTAACTGCTTTGATCCTCTTTTGCTTCTCAGATCCTGTTTTTCCATGTGTCCTTTTGGAGCCTATAGTTGTCCTTAAAATGCCAGCTACTACTTCTGTAACTTTCTCCATCATCAACTTATCCAAAAAATGTTGGCCTATTCCTCCTAGATTCTTGGTGTTTGCTGGCAACTTCCTTCGGTATCAACTCTAGGTAGTGCATCGTAAAATAGAACAAGGAGAGAAGGTAGCGCCTGTAGGTAACGCCATGGTGTTGCATATATGCGCCAACATTGGTCCTCTGTTGAAATATTAGGTAGCGCCCCTGTGTTGTGCCTGTGTGTAAACCTGCTCCCTGCCAAATATTACGTAGTGCCTGTGGGTAGTGCCACTGTGTTGCACCCGTATGCCGATTCTGTTCCTTATGGAATATTACACAATGCCTTTACGTAGCGTCACTTACGTTGCGTCTGTATACATGTTTGGGTAGCATTGCCAAAACACAACGCCTTTCAATCTTGAATATGTACAGAGCAATGTGTGTCCTTTCATGATGACATAACCATTTTACTTAGGTGCCTTGACCGTACCATAGGTAGTGCCTTTTACCACTAGGTGAAGCTATCACTTAGCAAAATCTCAAAATCCATATAGCTAAACGCCTAGAAGCTTGTATAGATGGCACAACTAGTATGTGCATATCAGTTAACCCTCCCAAAAAGGAACAATTCGAAAAAATGGGGCTTACCATTACCAACTATTTTGTCATTTTAACACTTAGCCTCACACTCTTTCTGGTAGAAAGAGGATCTTCAATTGGCACAAAAGACTTCCTTTTCCTAGCATTGACAGGCTTCTTCTGTGTAGCTGTGCTCTCCTTAGTTGCTGGTTTATCATCCTCAATGGCAGCTTCAACCAACACCTGTAAATTCCTTTGGGCTACCTCATCTTGAAAGTGTTTCAGCTCTGCCTTTAACTTCCTGTTATGAGACTGAAAGCCTCTGTTATGTTTGTAAATATTCTTTAGCTGTTTATGAAGGGGCGGAGCCTTTCTCGTTGCAAACCTTGCCAAGTCAAGGGTATGATTGTAGCCAGCCATGAGCTCTTCCATCTGAGCTAAGTGGACCTTGTCTTCTGCTTTAAGACGAGCTATTTGTTTCCTTGCATCTCTAAGCTGCTTGATAAGTCTTTTGTAGGTCTGACTGCCAGGAGGGATAGTGGAATACTTAGTCTTAATAGGATTTTCCTCAGATTCCTCTTCCTCCTGCATGGGAAGTGTTTTGTCCACCTCATCAGGTTTCTTAGTGGCCTTACTTTTACCCTTCTTTCTCTGCACAGTGGTTTCTTCATTTCTTACCATAGGCTCCTCGAAGTGTTTCACTGGGGTTTCCTCTTTTCTCTCCAAAGGTATTTTAGTACCTTTACCTTTTTGTACAAGGGATTCTTGTTTTCTTTCGACATGCTTCTCAATGCCTTTCTTAGAGGTCTCATATCTTTTCTCCAAAGGTCCTTTAGCACCTATACCCTTCTTCTTTTGTACAAGGGTTTCTAATTTATCCTCTACAAGATTTTCAATATTCTTCCCCTTCTTCTTTTGAATAGGGATCTCTGGTAAGCACTGCTCTCTATAATCCTCCTTAGGAATTGATGACCTTGTGAAAGGTCTTTTACCTTTGATTTCGACTGCTGGAGGAGAAGGGGAAAATAGAAGCGTCTTCCCTCTCTTAGATGTAGCTTTGGTAGAAGGAGACACCTCTTCTAACCCTAGTGGAGGAGGTGGTGAAAAATCCATGTGTGGAGAAGGACAAACTTCCTCCTCAGCTTCAATGACTTGCTTGTTGACCTCTGACACTTGAACAGGGGCTCTGTCCTTTCTCTTCCTACTGGTCCCTGCTTTGGTAGCACTGGTAGGTGACAAAGAAATTTCCCTCTGTGATTGAGGAGTGGGTGCTATATCCAACTTAAAATGAGAGGTAACCACAAAATGCTCCCATGAAATATCTTTCTTGCCCAATTCCTCAGATACTAGCATTTTGATTAATCCAGAGTGGAAAAGGCTAGAATCCACATCTTTAGATTTGGCCTGTATCCCATCTGACATCTTACCTATACTCCTCAACAAGTAATAAGGAATATTCATCTCAATCTTACCAATAAAATGTATCAACAATCTTATATGGTACTGGTATAATGTGTTGAATCTCCCTTCACAAGTAAAATATCTCTGTATGATCTTCAATAGTCTGTCAAATTGTTCAATCAATTGGCTCCTTGGCATACTTTTGGACAGGTCATTGGCTTGATATTCAAGTTGGAAGAGATCTTTTGCATAAGATGAAATAAAAGCTATGGATTTGAACCACCTTTCACCTGTAATGGGGATCCCTGTTGCAGCTGAGATGGAGGCTTCAGTCACTTCAAACTCCAAATCCGCAACCTTAGTTTTCTTACCATCAAACTACAATGCAAACTGTCTTGCTACCTCTGGATGGCCTCTCTGCATGTTCTGATAGAAGAAGAGGCACCCTACTCTTTGAAAGTCCTCTCTTTCCATGGGTTCTATATTAAAAAGAAGCATGTCCACTGGTTTTGTCCTAACTATCTTGCCTCCTTTATGTGCCTTCTTCGATTTAGGGGTCTCCATGGCTCATAATGAGGGCTCTTAAAAGGTTTGGTAATGCTCAGGAGACTTTGAATGGAGTTTCAAATATGCAAGGATGACCCTATGCAACTGAGTAAAACATTTAATTTCGAGATGAAAGGAGGCAGGGGAAGCAACGAAAGGTTAAGCAACGCCTCTGGGTAGCGCAACACATGCACAGAGGATAGACTAGTCTAAAGCTTGCAACTTCAAGGGATAAGGTAGACAACATAAATTTAACTCATATATGGGCCATGAGGTTTACAGGTCTGAAAAAGAGAGGAGATGAGGCTATAATACAAAGATAAATCTTTTACCGTTGTGCAAACTTAGCAAAACAAAAACCCGAGCACAAATTTCCTGTGGGGATTAATACGCAGAGGAGGTAATAGTGGATACCTACATAGTAGACACCTATTGAGCTCTTCAACACAATCTTAGGATGAAAATGAGGAAACTTTAGCCCTGGAATCTTGCACAATAGTAAGATCTGGTTGACGTGCGGTCATCCGATCAGTACTGGCGAATTCACGCAGCGCAACACTGTTGAGTTTTCAAAATTAGAAATGGTTATCAAAGAACATAAATGAAAGATCTTTTGAAAGAACTTTAACCAAATTCTGGCACTGAAAAAAAGGGATATGGTATCAATCGTGGAAATCATGACTTGGGGTGGCAGTATGATAAATGTGACAAGCACTACGGAACTGCCTGATGAGTAGGCAACGCTTCCAATTCAAAAATATGATTAAATAGGTAAGCGATGAAAATGAGGCATGCTTGTGAGGTCATGAGTGAGGAGAGAGGTGTGTCACATCATCCTGATCATGGGAGGTATTGTTGGCCCTGACCAAGTTTTGAGGAACACTTGGTCATATTTGACCATTTTTTGGACTTCGATAGCTTGTCAAGGATGGAGCGCAACACGAAGCGGAAATCGTGGAAGCTAGACCCCTTTTTGGCTCCTTTTTGGGTTTTTGGGGATAATGTAATGGGAAAGGGATGTCGGCCCATGGGTTTACCCATGCTTAGGCCCATTGTTGTATGTATAAATAAATGTATAGGCGAAGTAAGTGAAAGGGAGGGGGGAGAAGAGTAGTAGAGTGGGATCTATGTGATCGAAGAGTTGCGAGTTGTGCTAAGTGCTGGTAATGATTATAAATGCTTTGTGCATACTGTAAGAGATTAAGTGCGGGATATTGTAGAAGGATTTGTTCTTTTAACGCAAGGAAGAAGGATCTACCGAGTTGCACAGATCTTCTGTCCTATGCGAAGAGGGATTTGGATGGCTCTGTGTTGTAACCTGATTAACTGAAGATAATAAAGAAGAAGACTTTGTGGACGTAACCCCAGGGTGGGGGTGAACCACGGTAAATCTGTGTGTTATGCTCTATGCCTTGATCTAATGTGTTTGTCTCTTCCTTTGCTAAGTGCTTTGATGTGTTTAGATAGATATATTTATGCTTTGTGCTTCTGAGGTATGAATGAATGTTAGATCTGGTATGTAAGATGCTTAGTGCTTGATTTGACGAATCTAATCTATCTTGTTGTGGCTAAGTGCTGAATTGTCTTAGATCTAAGTACATACTGCGATGTTCTGTGCTATTTGCGAAGTATCATAAGGGTTGAATATTGATGAATAATCTATGCTAAGTGATTGCTAAGTGTTATAATCACAGATCTGTCTCCCAGCTAAGGTTGCAGACACCTGAGTCTTGCAACCACCCCTGCCTCTACCTCGGGTGAGACTTCAGCTGCTTCACATGTGTTGCCGAAAGGGCCAGTAGTTAGGGTTTTGTTGGTGCACTGTTGTAGCATTGAACCCTGGGTCTGCCCCTGTGCCAACAAATGGTTTCGTTGCCAGGACCTGAAACTGTGATTGCTGGGAACTGAGCAGAAGAAGATTTGTGCAAAGATTCATCCTAAAATTATGAAATCTCTGTGCGTGGATATATGCACTAGTGCGCAATGATCCACTTGATATGAAAATCTCTATGTTGAAGAACGAAGGACATAACTGAAGGAAAGAAGTTAGATCTGCAAGAAAAGAGGTTGATACTGAAAAAAAAAAGGGTCAGATCTACAGAAAGAGGTAAGATTTGTAAGCTCTGTGCTCTGATAAAGGTAAGAATAGTTAAAAGTTATTAGATCTGGAAGCTTTGTGCCCTATAGAAGTAAAAGAAGTGAAAATTTTTGTTTCTAAAGTATGGATTTAGGTATGCTTGATAGATTTTGTCTTAGCTTGAAAACTAGGGAATTGTTAGATGAAAGAACGTTTGATATGAATAGATCTGATAAGAATAATGAAAGATATGTTATACCTATGCATAGAAAGAATTTTTGGACTAACCAATGGATGCAGGATCCTAGAAATGTTTTTTGCAGGCTAGCCATTATGGCCCTAGCAAGCAGTACAAGAAAAGTTGGGGATCATTGAAGAGAAAGAGAGGATTAACTCTTTGTTACAGTTGCAGAAGACTAGGACATCTTGCTAAGGAATGCCCTAGGAGAAACCCTACTTGCCTCTGTTGTAAGGCTATGGACCATGAAGTACTGGATTGTCCTAGAATGATTGCTAGACATGAAAAGATGAATATGGAGCAAGCAAAATCTGAAGGATATCAAGAGACTAAGATTATAGAAGAGCCCCAGAAAGAATCAGAGATTATGTTACTAAAAATGAAAGAAACCCTGGATGAACATAAAGATGCCAGTTTGTTAGAGATCTTTAAAGAAAAGGAGAAAATCGAAGTAAGAATAGGAGACTTCGACATTGAATGTGCTCTGGATGAGGGAACAAAGATGAACATTATGACAAAAATTACTTGGGAAACCCTAGGGAGGCCTGCTATGGTTCCTTCACTAGGAAAAATAGGGTTGTTTAAAGGAAAAATGGTAACCCTATGTGGCAGAATTACCCAGATAGCTATGAGTACCCATGGAGGTTCGACAGAGGAAGAATTCGAAGTTATTAAATTTATTGAGGACCATGCCCCATTTCCAGCTTTGTTAGGCAAGATCTAGATTGAAAAAGACCAGATCCAGAGAAAAGAAGAAAAGGAAGCCCTAGAACAGAAGAAGTAAGAACTCATGGAATTTATGACTAGAAGGATCACCTACTTGATGGAAGAACAAGAGAACATATATAAGCTATTGAACACCAGGGACTTGGATATCAAAGCTATAAGAGCATTAGAGGAACCACAAAATACTGAAATACCTAATCCATATGATGAAGGAGTATTACCCTTGGATCTAAAGAAAGAATCTCAGCATCGCGAAGTGACTATGTCAAGAGAAGATAAGAATTAGAATGGAAAAAGGATGACCGAGATGAAGCTCACTAGGAAGAAGGCTAGGAAGATAAGTAAGAAGAGATCCAATATCAAAAAGTTACAGAATATTCTAGAGGAAACTTCACAGAAGGAGAAATCACAGGAATTGAGCTTTGTCGGGATATCAAAACAACGACATATGGCACTTCACTGTGGCGAAGCAATATAGTCGTTGGACCGATATACCCATTCAACTTCCGCCCCGAATGAACATAAAAGTATTAAAGGATCACCACCAGACCGTTGGACCACACCATAACAGATGGATCAACTTTCATGGAAGCTTCATACCCATTGCAAGCAGACCATTGACGAATTTCGTATTTAGCTCGTCACGCTGTGCCCGAAGAAAAATTTTGCCAACTGAAAAGTCGAAGCCCGCAGAACTAATGATTGTATACAGTGATCATTGCAAGCAGATTGTTCATCCTAGTGGAGTATTTTGAGATCATCGTGACCTCGATTATCTTTCCCGAGTGCGTCACAAAGGTCCTCCTCGACTTAATGACCGAGAGAGTCATGTCAGAAAGAAGAATTTCCACCGGATTCCAAGTATCATCGACGAGAGGAGTGCCAGCCTCCCCGTCGACTGCTTGAGCAGGAACATCTCGAGCCAACATAGAGAGAAGAACTAAGCATAAGGATGACATAGCCAACGTGAAGTTAGTGTCATCCATCTTACCAGCTTACATAGCCCCTCTGAGCGGTGAGATTAACAGGGACAGTGTCCCTAGAAACTTTGAATACACCCTAGTCAATGCATATCTACTGAAAGGAGTACGCACCTACCATGTAGATCAAGACAAGGTTACAACGTTGAAGTTTTGTGACTTCAACCTGGGGGACCGTAAACTTTACAGCATGATTTCCCCGCATAAGTACTTGACGAGAACTAAGGGCAAGAATTCGAAGCTCATCCCTCAGCAATGGACGATGAACCTCGCGTAGTCTACTTTGCTCAACGTTATGAAAATACCGCACTTTGACAGACACCAGGAGGTGAATGCTTGTGTAAAATTGCTGCTAGCAAGTTACCACGGAGGATACCTATGGTTAGATCATCGCATAATTGTTGATCTGACGTTGATCAATAGGATCACCGGGCTTAGCATGCAGGGCCCTTATCTCCATGAGTATTATCCTGGAAAGACCACAGATCACGCTCTTGCATAGAAGATCAAAGAAGCTTATGGTGATGTTGAGAAAGGCGTGAGATGATACAAGGTAGCTTCTATTGAAAGTGGCACGGTGCGCCTCGCATGCCAACTGATCGCAGGGAAGTTGGTATGCAAGAATCGACCAACACAAGTATCTGGCTTTGTAGTTGACCTCGCAGGAAAGTGCGTAGAGGGACTATAGATGAACTGGGAAAAGTACCTAGTGAATCAACTGGAGATTGACTACAGAGAAGCCCAGGATCAGGGGCATGAATTCCATTTAGTTGGATTTTGATACTGATTTCTTTTATTGCATGGGAGCTACCAGAAGGCGCAACCTTCCCGGACCTTGACCCCTTTGAGCCACTAGCCGCGAAGTTTAGTACATTATGGTACTCGAAGGACATGAGAAAGCAATGGAAATCGAATGTCGTTTTCCACGTGTACTATAACCAATTGAAAAAAACCATAAGGAGTGAACCTCGCATAACCCCGAACACTTTACAGAGATTTCAACCTCTAATAAAGTTCTGCATGGACTGCCACTTTATATACCTAACCCCATGTGCTGATGAGCACCAGGAACAACTTCAGTCCTATTATAATCTGACAGAAGAAGACCTGGAAGAGATCACCAAGGAATGGTTGGCGAACATCCTTGTTTTAGCAGACCCCGCAAAAATGTCCAACATCGACAGCCCCAAAACTGCGCAGGATACACCTGGGCCTAGTAAGGCAAAGAAAGCAAAGACGACGAAGAAGACTGAAGAAGTCTAGGATGTTGACAACTTATCTGTAAGGACAGCTTCCATTACACCATATGGAGAAGGTGATGACGAAGAAGGTACAAAAACTGAGCAACAGAAAGTCGAAGTACCACCGCCTGGGGACGAAGAAGACTCATCAAAGAAAAGGAGGGTCTCACCTTTGAAATCATCTTCCAGAAAGAAACCAAGAACCCCTGTAACCAAGATGTGAACTACCCTCACGTTGGATGACTTTGATTTCATTGTTTCTACGGTCAATGATGCTTCAAAGGAAATCATAGAGAAGTAGGAGGCGAAGCAGGAAAAAACATATAGCCAAATTGAGATCGCGCTTCAAGGAGTACAACAAGCACTCCAGTCTAGCCTAGCAATCTCTACTGCACCTCTGTCAGAAGGAACAACAGAAGTGGGAGATGAATTAGTTCAACTCTGCAAGATTGCTGATACAGTCGAAGTATGCCTTCGACATGCTTAAGAAGAAAAAGCGCAGGCTGCCCAGGCCCTAAAGAAATCACAGGAGGAAATTATTGAACAACGCCAAGCCACGCAACAAGAGAAGAATGTTCTCCAAGAAATTTTTTAAGAAGACAGAGCGAAGATCCAAAAAGAGAAAGAGTAGTTGCTCGCAAAGCAGATAGGAATTGAAGAAGCAGTCAACAGAGCATTTCGCTCTGTGACCGACTTAGAGCAGAAGGCCAAAGAGCCCATAGAGCACCAAGTGATGAAGCTGGTTGAAGTTATTCAACAACTTCAACAAAGGGTCATGGAATTAGAGCTTCAGACCATACCACAAACTCCACAAGAAGTGCGCGACCAACGAGAATTGAATGCTCAGAGTGCAGTCGAGAGGATTAAAACACTTGTTGCAGAATGTAAACAGCTAAATAGCAGAAGCGCGCAGATATATGAACAACTATCTGAAGACCCAGAGTTGAAGAAACTGGAGTCCCAACTCCAGGAAGCAAAACAACATGCAGATACAGTACAGGCACAACTCAAGCTCCTATCACCCATCAAGAGGATGAAGATATCCCAGGAACAACGCACTGCCCAACAACTCATTTTTACCACGCAGAACAAAGAGATGGAAGTCACCCAGAAAATCCAACTGAGCCAGGAGACGACCTACCTACTGTTTGAAGAAATTGAAGGCCAAGGAACACTACTAGAACAAGTAGTTGTTACAGTCGAGCAACAACTGGAATGACCTATCAACGAAGTGGTTGTTCAAGAATTCATCGAGCAAGAAGTAGTAGCACAGAGACAAGTCGAAGCAGCTCGAGCCAAGCTCGATACCTTTTAGGCAAAGTTACCTAGACTTGAGTGACTCGAGACGAGTCACAGGTGAGTGTTGGGGGCTTGTTGGCCCTGACCAAGTTTTGAGGAACACTTGGTCATATTTTACCATTTTTGGGACTTCGACAGCTTGTCAAAGATGGAGCGCAACACGAAGCAGAAATCATGGAAGCTATACCCCTTTTTGGGTTTTTGGGGATAATGTAATGAGAAAGGGATGTCGGCCCGTGGGTTTACCCACACTTAGGCCCACTATTGTATGTATAAATAGATGTATAGGAGAAGTAAGTGAAAGGGAGGGGGGAGAAGAGTAGTAGAGTGGGATCTATGTGATTGAAGAGTTTCGAGTTGTGCTAAGTGATGGTAATGATTGTAAATGCTTTGTGCATACTGTAAGAGACTAAGTGTAAGATATTGTAGAAGGCTTTGTGATTTTAGCGCAAGGAAGAAGGACCTAGCAAGCTGCACAGATCTTCTGTCCTATGCGAAGAGGGATTTGGATGGCTCTGTGCTGTAACCTGATTAACTGAAGCTAATAAAGAAGAATACTTTGTGGACGTAGCCCCAAGGTGGTTTTCATCCCCATGGGATTTTATAGTCCCTGCCCGTCTAATTGGGTGGAAAAAATGTTACTATTGATGTCGAGGTGGTCGATGCTCCCCTTGACTACAACTTGTTACTTGGAGGAAGTTGGTTTTATGCTATGACTACCGTTGCCTCATCATTTTTTCGATGTGTCCAATTTCCTCATTAGGGAAAAATTGTCATTGTTGATCAGTTGGATTTCTGCACAACTGATGCTCGCACTCCCACTACCAACAATATTCCTTTCTTGGGAGACCAAAAAATCACGTATGAAAGCGTTGGTGTTGGCTTACTGAAATATTCTAACCTCATGGGTACCTTCCCTACACCACTTCAACCGACTACACATCATATTGCCACCGTCGATATGATTTTGACCGCGACTTATCAATATTTGGAATCATCTGACCCTTGGATTGTATCTTGTCTGTTGGAATTCGATGCACTAGGTGACACCGTGCCACTTGGTCCAGTCGAACCATCATACGTTTCTATCCAATTTGCTTCTCCCTCGTCGGATGACCAACATCTATTGGCACCCGATAGTTCCTCAATGCAATCACAATTGAGTTCCTTGTCATCTACAATCGACTGCATTTCCCCAATTTTTCATTTTGATGAATCTATTCCAGAAATGCTTCGCATTGAAAAGTTACCTCGGGATAATAACCATCACCGATCCTCTTTTCTTCCCCCTCGTGAAGAAATTCGGGAAGATATACACTTTATCTCCCCTCCTGGTGTTGATTTTCCATCATCTCCCATGATTTCAACTTCCAATGATTTGGATCTGGTAGTGGACATGGTGATTTCTTCGGTAGGATTATTGGAGCCTGATCTCCTTACTCCTATCGCGACCCTCGACATGTGGTCCTTCCCGAGTGATTATCTTCCATCCAGCGAAGATCTCCTGGAGGCCATGACTGAGTTTTGTCCCTTGACATGGTATCCTTCCAGAGCATTATCCTCTTGGAAGCCATGATCAAGAAGTAGTAATGAGCATAGTTTCTCTTCTCTGTGGCAAGCTTGTTAAAAAATGAAACAGAGGCCACGAGCATAGTTTTCCTCTCTGTAGAAAGCTCGTTAAAAAATGAAACAACAATCTGGGGATCGAACCCGGAACCCTGAGCATAGTTCTTTTCCTGTGTCAAGCTCATTAAAAAATGAAATAGTCACCTTTCTTGAACCTTCTTTTCATCCACCCTTCTCCTTTTTCTCATCTACTAGAGATATTGGTGACAACCTCAAAGTCGGTGAATGAATTGAAGCTTGGAGGGCATGTCTCCAGCCTTTGATGATCATTCTGGAGTTAAGCCACTAGCGTTTCAAGCTGGGGGCATACGAGCTTAGTCTTTGTTCTTTCTCGTGCTCGTAAATACATGAGAATGCATCCGAGTAAACTTTTATCTCTTTTTCGGACCTGTATGGATACACGAAAAAGGAACCCCCTGGAGTCTTCTTTAAGCTCTTTTCAGACTATCTAAACATGAAAATATTTCCGAGTGATCTTGCTTCCTTTCCCACTCATTAAAAGGTTTGAAAGGGCATCTTTCGAGTGATAATTTATCTCTTTTTTAGCCTCATGAGACTAACATTACGAAAAAGGACAACATTGGAGTCATCTTTAAGTTCTTTTCAGACTCTCTAAACATGAAAAGATTGCCGAGTGACCTTGTTCTCTTCACGCTCGTTAAAATATTTGAAGAAAATGTCTATTGAGTGATAGTTTATCTCTTTTTCGGTCTCATCAGACTACTTTAAAAAAATGAACTGAGAGAGTTCTCTTTTAAGTGTTTTTCCAGACTCTATAATCATGAAAAACCTTCGAGTTTTCTATCTTTGGACTCGTTAAAACAAACATCGACAGACCCATATGAGACCGAACCCTTACTTCTTCCAGTTCGTTAAACAAAGGAAGAGGAACTTACCGAAGGTGAGTTATATTGAGCATGTGTTACCCTCCTCGAGCTCGTTAAATTAAAAAGAGGTACTCATCTATCTGGATGGAGGAAAAAATTGAAAGAAGCAAGCCAAGCAGTTTTTGAGAACATTACCATGTAACTCTTAGAGTCACCCTTGAACATGGCACTTTGTCTTCGCGCACATATTAATCCGCTGAACCTCTACATTGAACCAATCCTCTGAGTTTTTCTTACTCCTTTGGGTCACCCGACAAAAGTTACAGTATCCATTGCATCATCGTGTTTTGGTCCATGTCATGTTTCTGCTGTTATGCCTCAGTGTTCAAGGGAAGTATCCGCCTCGAGAGTCAGCCATCACAAATATCTTGTCTCAATACCTATGTCAGTCCATGTTCATTTGATCTACCAATTACATCTCTGTGTCTGTTTCGTGTCATTGATGGGGGATACATCAAGGCCCTCCTTCGACGAGTCTATTCCTGTCGACTTCAACACATTATCTAGGAACTAGAATTAGAAACCAGTTAGTACTTTGGGACCTGCATGCCTCAATGGTAGGCCTACTCACATTCGACAGTGGGTTTATATCATTAACCTATGATCGGATGATTCCACGGATGTTCGACTTCAACTCATCCATTCACATTTGTTGGAATGTACTAGAAGTACCTTGGGAATCATTGACATCAATGGTGATCTCCCTCACGCTTGTTAAAGGTTTACATCATTGACCGGTAATCAAGTGGTTTCTGCCATGTTCGACATCAAGACATCTATTCACATGGTTAGATTCGTACTAAATCGGGATCGGTAAGAAGACCCTGGGTTGAGTGATCACTCTGATATGTACTTTGCCCAGGTTGCGACAAAGTTTCTCTTGAACAATGACACATATACTGTCACATAGATCCACTTTGTATTGGTCATGGCTATGTCTTGTCATCTCGTAGATCCACTGTGTATTCTTTGTGGCTACGATTAGTTCAGGTCATGGGAGTATAGATCCACAGTGTATCTTTAGTGGCTATACCTTTTATCAATATAATTATGGATCCGTAGTGTATTTATGGCGGCCATACCTTGAAAGTCTCTGTCACTCAAGAATAGGTATGCCCGCCTTGGGTTTGAAGCATGTCTTAATATTTGTTTGATGGTTGTGTGTAGCTTCTGTCAAGTTCTCTGAGCCCACACCCTTGCTTGAAAGTCTACAAAGTATTTCAGTTATTAGTTCTTGTCTTCTCACTTCATACTTTGGGGGGCAATCTGTTACACCTCAAAATTACTCACTTTGCAAGTGTCGCAAGTGTCACATCTTGACTACAAGTGTATAAGTGTTGTTGACGTCATACCACCTTCTTGCCTATGTCATGCCTCCAATAACATGACAGGGACACTTAGGACACCTCAAATATTAGTTGTGAAGAGGAGGAATCAGTCTACTAGAAATACAAGTCTCTTGCTATTGGAAGGACCACTAAAAATTGAGTTTTAGGGAGGAGCGCTCCCCTATACATTGTTAGGGAGCGTTATAACACTCTATCCACCCTTCTGGGGGAGTGTGATAACACCAGCACTTGCTTTCCTTCTCTTGGGGAGCGCTATAACGCTCTGATGCCCCTTTTGGGGGAGCGCTACCTATTCTAGGCGAAAATTGGTTTGTTGAGAAGAATGAGGGAAAGATCCCCTCAATATCTGAAGATAGTTGGATTCGAATCCTTGGTCATGCCATGATCTTAGGGAAGATACATAACTGGAGGAGGAAAATCTTCAACTTACCCCAAAGATATCTCAAGTA
>ML789829.1:90654-112020 GCA_009831015.1 Picea engelmannii
TACCAGTAAAATGTAGCAAAATCCTTATGTGGTACTGGTACAATGTGTTAAATCTCCCTTCACATGTAAAATATCTCTGGATGATCTTCAAAATTTTGTCAAACTGTTCAATCAATTGACCCCTTGGCACACCTTTAGATAAATCACTGGCTTGATGTTCAGGTTTAAATATATCTTTAGCATAGGATAAACTCAAAGCCATGGCTTTGAACCACTTTTCACCTGTAATGAGGATTCCTGTTGCAGCTAAGATAGAGGCTTCCGTCACCTCAAATTCCAAATCCCTAACCTTGGTTCTCCTGCCATCAAAGTGTGATGCAAACTATTTTGTTACCTCTGGATGGCCTCTCTACATATTCTGACAGAAAGTGAGGCAACCCACTCTTTGAAAGACCTCCCTTGCCATGGGCTTTGTATCAAAAAGATGCATGTCCACAGGTTCTATCCTAACCACCTTGCCACCTTTGTGTGTCTTCCTCAATTGAGGAGTCTCCATGGCTTAGAATGAAAGATTTTAAAGGCTTATTGAATAGTAATAACCAGGAAGACTTTAAATCGGGCTTCAAATGTACAAGGATGACCCTTTTAAACAGACTGGTTCTGGCAAGCCAAGTTTTGACTGCGGGAATGACACCCTTAGATTTGTACAGGAATTTGAGAGTGTAGACAGTGAGGGGGTAATCCAAAATTGGCCCTTTGCAACTGAGTAAAACACTTAACTCCAAGATGAAAGGAAGCAGGGGAGGCAGAGAGGGTTTAAGCATCACCTCTGGGTAGCGCGATGCATACGCAGAGGATAGGCTATTTAAGAGCTTGCAATTTCAATGGCTACGATAAACAATAGTAATCAGACCTAGATACAGGCAATGGAGTTTACAGGTTTGAAAAAGAGGGAAGACAAGGCTATCATGCAAAGACGAATCCCTTACAACTGTGAAATCTCGGCAAACCAAAACCTGAGCACAAATTTCTTGTGAAAATTAATATGCAGAGGAGGCAACACAGGATACCTGTGGAGTAGACACATGCTGGAATCTTCAATGAAATCTCAAGATGAAATTGCGAAAATTTTGACCCTCGAATCTACTTCAGCATCAAATTGGGTTGCATTGTTGTCGTCTGATCAGAACTTGTGAATTTGCGCAATGCATCACTGTTGATTTTTTCAAAATTATAAACCATTACCAGGGCTCGTAAATGCAATATCTTGAAGGCATATTTAACCAACTCTTGGCACTGAAAACAAGGAACATGACATCAGTCATGGAAATCATGACTCATGGTGGAAGTATGATGAATGAGAAAGGCGCTTCAGAACTGCCTAATGAGTGGGCAATGCTCCAATTCAAAAATTGATTGGACAGGTAAGAAAGGACAATGAGGCATGCCTACGAGGTCATGAGTGAGGAGAAAGGTATGTCACATCAATCTAGTCATGGGAGGGATTGACCTAGGGACAAGTTATGAAGGGGACCAAAAAATAAGTCATGAGCTAAAATGGTTATAAGACCAAAAATCAATTTGAGGATCAAACTAGAGCTATGAATCAAAACTTTAATCATCTAAGGGGTCCTACCAAACATAAACTTTAAAGGGATGAAACTTTTTAAAAAAATTTAAAATCTAAGGCTTAAAAAAGGATAAAAGCAAACTAAAAGACCTAAGGAAATTTAGTGTGATAACACACCCTACTGAATGTCATGAAGATCCCACACTTCGGAAGACACCAGGAGGTGAATGCCTGTGTCAAGCTGCTACTTTCTTATTACAATGGCGGCTATTTGTGGCTAGACCACCGTATCACAGTTGATCCGACGCTGATCAATCAGATCATAGGGTTGAGTATGTAGGGACTTGATCCATAGGATTTTTATCCAGGAAAATCCATGGATCGTGCTCTAGCACAGAGGATTAGGGACACCTACGACGATGTCGAGAAGGGGATGCAATGATACAAGGTAGCTTCTATCCAGAGTGGCGCAGTGTGCCTCACCTATCAGTTGATTGTAGGGAAGTTAGTAAGAAAGAATCGATCTACCCAAGTCACCATATTTGTATTCGACCTCGCAGGGAAGTGCGCGGAAGGCTTACAGATGAACTGGGCGAAGTACCTGGTGAATTAGTTGGAACTAGACTGCAGAGAAACACAAGATCAAGCTTACGAATTCCATTTTAGTTGGATTTTGATCCTTATCAAATTCATCGCCAGGGAGATGCTGGAAGGTGTGACCTTCCCCGACATCGAGCCATTTGAGCCTCTGGCTGCGAAGTTCAATACACTTTGTTATTCCAGCGATATGAACAAACAGTGGTAGTCAAATGTTGTTTTTCATACCTACTATGATAAACTGAAGAGAGCCATCCAGTCCAATCCTCGCATGACTCCGAACACTCGACACTGGTTTCGACCTTTGATGAAGTTCAACGCAGATAGACATTTCATTTATATTACAGTGCATGCCGATGAACATAAGCAACAACTTCAGTCCTGCTACAAGCTGACAGAGGAGGACCTGGAGGAGATTACTAAGGAATGGTCCACTGACATCCTTATCGCCATCAACCCCATAGAGATATCCAATATCGACAACCCATAAAATGTGCAGGATACACCCAAACCTAGCAGGACAAAGAAGACCGAAGAGGTCCAAGGACTAGACAATGCATCCGTGAAGACTGCTTCCATATCACCAGAGCAAGGAGTTGATGGTGAAGAGTTAGATGACAAAGAAGTCAAACAGAAGCAAGGAGATGAGGTTGATCCCCTAAAGAAGAGGAAGGGTTCACCTCCGAAACCTTCTTCTTGGAAGAAATCAAAAGCCTCCATGACCAAGATGTAGACTTTCCTCACCTCTGACGACTTCGACTTCCTCATAGTAGCCCTGAACGATGCTTCGCTAGAAATAGCAGAAAAAAAAGAAGCCAAGCAGGAAGCAATGTATGATAGGATTGAAATCGAACTTCGAGGGGTACAACAAGAACTACAGTCCAACCACGCAGTCTCCATTGTGCCTCTAACATTGGGAACACCAGAGTTGGGAGACGAACCAACCCAACTCCACCGATTCGCTGATACAGTCGAAGCTCGCCTTCGACGAGCACAAGAGGAAATAGAACAAGCCATCGAGGCTTTGACACAAGTACAAGGAGTACTTGTAGAACAACATTGATCTATAGAACAGGAAAATATTTCCTACCAAGCGAAGTTCGATGAAGAAAAATAACAGATACAATAAGGAAAAGAATAGTTGCTTGCTAAGCAACTCGAAGTAAAGGAAGTGGTCAACAGAGCACTTCGCTCTGTGAAAATCGTAGAAATAAAAGCAGAAGATCGAGTTACACAGCAAGTAGAGTAGCTTGAAGAAGTGATCCAGTAGCTACAACAACGCATCACAGACTTATAACTACGCGCAGTGACCAAGGCCCCACAGGATGTGAAGGACCAAAGAGAAGCAACTGCCAGGAGAGTAGTTGAGAGACTAAAGGCCCTTGCTATGGAATCCAAGTAGCTAAGTGATCACAGTGCCCTGACATACAAGAGACTCCCTAAGAGTCTAGAATTAAGAGCACTAGAGTCATGGCTCCAAGAGGCGAAGTACCAAGACAAAACGATACAAGCATAGTTGAATCTCCTGCTAGTTGTGGAAAGAATGAAGAGATCTCAAGAGAAACACACCGCCCAATAGTTGAGTCACACTATTCAGAGTAGATTTATGGAAGTAACTCAGAGACTCCAACCCGTAAAAGATAAGGCCTACCAATTTTTCACAGAAGTTGAAGGCCGAGGAGCAGAACTAGAGCGGGTTATTAATGCAGCTGAATAGTGCATCGAAGGACCTGTGAACGATATAGTCATCCAAGAGTTTGTTGAACAAGAGGTCATAGCACAACAACAAGTCAAAGCATCTCGAGCAAATTTTGAGGCTTTCAAAGTAGAACTTCCTACATCAGAGTGACTCGTGACAAGTCACAGGTGAGCGTTGGGGGCCTGTTGGCCCTCGACCAAGTTTTGGGAGATCCTTGGTCAAGTTTGACCTATTTTGGGACTTCGACAGCCTGTCGAAGGAGGATCTAAAGACGAAGAAGAGATCACGGGATCTCAACCCCTTTTTGGGATTTGGGAATATGTAAAGGGTATGGGAATGTCGGCCCATGGGTTTACCCATGCTTAGGCATAGTTTTTAATATATAAATAGATGTCTAGGCGATGTAATAAAAGAGGGAAAGAGGGGAAGAGACATCTATGTGATGTTGTGCTAAGTGAAAGTGTGGCTTGTAAATTCTTTGTGCATACTGTGAGACTTGCAGAGCTAAGTGCAAGTGGTTGTAACAGACTGTGAAGGGCTTTGTGATGTAACGCCAGGAAGGAGGATCTAGCGAGGTGCTCAGATCTCCTATCCTATGTGGAGTAAGGATTTTGTGTCTCTATGCATGTATCTGATTGAAGAAGCTAATAAAGAAGAAGAGTTGTTGGACGTAGCCCCAGGGTGGGGGTGAACCACATATATGTTGTGTTGCTCTGTTTTGTGTGATGTGTTGGTGTACTTATGTGTTATCTGCTAAGTGCTTGACATAGATAGATAGATAGATTTTTTTATACTTTGTGCTTATGATGAATCTAGATGCTAGGTCTGACCTCTGTGAACTTTCTTAGTACCCCTTTTGTTTCAAGCACTACCACACATTTGGTACCCCATTTGCTTGCTCCTTTTTCCAAATGACTACCACACGAGCCAAAGAAATCAATGCCTTGATTGTAGACAACCATCATCACAAGGAAGACATCAAGAATCTCACGACAAACATTAGCTCCATCAATTCAACTATTGAGATCCTCAAGGACCAATTTTCTCACATCAAAGACCTATAGGAAAAATGTTCCTACGTCAAAGACCTCAAAGAATACTTCCTGGGCCATTCCCATAACCCTTTCTCTTCTGAACAACCATCTTATCAGGATGGCCATGAATCTTCCCATTACCAAGGCCCTAAGACTACCCACTTTTCCTGAGACCTTCGTCCTCTTAGAATTGAGGTGAACAAATTTGATGGCTAAGATCCTACAGGTTGGGTCACCCAAATGGAACATTATTTCTCTTTGCATGGAATTATTGATTATTTAACCAAGCTTCATTATGGTTTCCTATATTTGGATCCAGAACAATGGCAATGGTGGAAATGGTAAAAAAGGCACGCGAAGGGTATGTTGCTTGGACACAGTTTGTAGCCAAACTTTATGACCGCTTCAACTCTGACATCCACCATTTAGGATGATTGAACAATTTAAAGTAGTTTGGGAAAGTGGAATATTTATTTCCACATTTGAGCACTTGGCTTTCATAACGGAGGGCATGTCAGATGATTTCTTTAGGGAATGCTTTATCAATGGCTTCAAATATGAAATTCGTGCCCATGTTCTCATGGAACACCCCCAGGATTGGTTGGAAGCTACTCAATGAGCCAAGGAATCCCAAAATAATGTCTCCTCCCAGACCCACAAACCCTCCTTTCCTCCTTTCCCTAAACCCACCATTTTTTCTCCTCTTGCAACTCTGTGCAAGATCCAGAAATTAACCAGGGCTGAAATGGTTGAACGCCAACTCAAGGGTCTTTGTTATAATTGTGATGACAAATATTTTTATGGGCACAAGTGTAAGGAACGAAATATTTTTATGGATATGACTAAGGATGTGTCTGAATAAGATGTATTTGTACCTCCTGTGGAGGAACTATACCCACCATATGACCTCACCCCATGCTCTGACCCACCTGAAGTTGACCCGATGATTTCACTTAATTCCCTCACCGGTTTCTCTGCTCCCAGACTCTCAAATTAATTGGTTACATCAAAAATAGGAAAGTCATCATCCTTGTGGACAGTGGTAGCACCCATAACTTTATTCATCGCTGCATTTCCCAAGAATTCAATTGTTACATCCATGCCGTCAATAATTTTCAAATCATGATTGCCAATGGTGGTTCCATGAAATGTGGGGGACGATTTGAAAATTTACGACTCCAAATTGGTCAGTATCACCTGAAATCCCATATGCTTGTTATATACATGGGTGGTTGTGACATTTTTCTTGGTGCCGACTGGTTACGCACTCTAGGCCCCATTCTCATGGATTTTAAGGACTTAACCATGTAATTCCAACAGGAGGGAAAACATTATAAGTTCCAAGGAATTACTAGAGGATCCCCTGAGATAATCAGTTCCCATCGCATGGAAAAGGTCCTCAAAAAAGGTCATTCGGGAATTATATCCCAACTCCACTCCATTCATGTTGTTGAGACACCTTATGTGCATCCCGACCTCCAATCTATCCTCTCCCACCACCAAGTTTTTTTTAACACCCCCAAATAACTTCACCCTTCCCGTGGCATCCATGATCATTCCATCCCTCTCATTCCAGGCAGTCTTCCCCCCAATGTTTGGCCTTATCGTCATCCATTTTCCTAAAAGAATGAAATTGAGAAAATTGTTCATGAATTACTAGAAGTCGATGTTATCTGTCCTAGTACTAGCCCCTATTCTTCCCTGTGGTCATGGTACTCAATAAAGAAGGTACTTGGAACATTTGTATTGATTTCCGCACCCTCAATAAACTCACAATCAAAGACAAATTCCCCATTCCTATCATTGATGACCTCTTGTATGAATTGAGTGGTGCTCAATACTTCACCAAATTGGATATATGTTCTGGCTACCATTAGATCCATATGAAATAAGAAGACATCCCCAAGACTACATTTCACACTCATGAGGGTCATTATGAATTCTTGGTAATGCCATTTGGATTATGTAATTCTCCTTCCACTTTCCAAATTATTATGAATCATGTCTTCCGTCCTTTTATTCGTCATTTTGTCTTGGTTTTCTTTGATAACATTATCATCTATAGTAAAACTTGGTCATCCCACCTCTCCCATGTGAATCAAGTTCTCCATGTACTCTCTAAGAACCAACTTTTCCTCAAACAATCTAAATGTGCCTTTGGTGTCTCATAAGTGGAATGCCTGGGTCATATTTTCGGCAAGGATGGTGTCCGAGTGGATCCTAATAAAATCGAATCTATGCAAGATTGTCCTTTCCCTAAACCTCTTAAGAGCTTGTGTGGTTTTCTGGGTTTAATGGACTATTATAGGAAGTTTATTTGGAATTATGGAAAGATTGCATCTCCTCTCACTTCCCTCCTTAAAAATAATGCTTTCACTTAGAATTCAGCTGCGGATCATGCCTTCCAAGCTTTAAAATATGCTATGTGCTTGACCCTTTTACTAGCACTACCAAACTTCACAAAGACATTCATATTGGGATGTGATGCTTCCAGGAAAGGAATTGGAGCCATTCTCATGCAAGATGAGAGGCCCTTGGCCTTCACTAGAAAACAAATTTTAGAGAGAGATTTCAGCCAATCCATTTATGAAAAGGAAATATTAGTTGTTCTGCATGCAGTAGATCTCTGGTGTCCTTATTTATTGGGTCAACAATTCCAAATAAAAACTGATCATCAGAGTCTCAAGTATTTTATGGAACAACGAATTTCATCCCAGACACAACAAAAATGGGTGACCAAGCTATTTGGCTATGATTATGAGATCATTTACAAGAAAGGAAAGAAAAATGTAGTGGCCAATGGTCTTTCTCGGAAATATGAAGAAAACGGGTCCCTTTTCTCCCTCTCCTTCATTTCACCATATTGGCTCCAAGATGTTCGTCAGGAATGGTTGCAAGACCCCAAAATGTCTATCTTGCTCCACCAATTGCAACACAATTCTTCAGTCTCTCCAGGGTACTCTTGGCATAATGAAGATATTCTCTACAAAGTCCATTTGTATTTACGCAAGCAATCCCAAATTAAATCCACAATGATTTATGAACTTCATGCCTCACCCGCAGCCAGGCATTCAGGATTTACCAAAACCTATGAACGGGTCAAATGCTCTTTTTTTTGGGAGGGTATGAAACAAGACGTCTGCACCTTTGTGGATGAATGTGAGGTATTTCAATGCAAAAAGGGAGAAATTGTCAAAGCTCCGAGAACACTCCAACCACTTCCGATTCCCCCTTCTATTTGGTGAGATATTTCTATGGATTTCATTGTAGGCTTACCTAAATCAAGCAATAAGTCAGTCATCATGGTGGTAATCGATCACCTCTCCAAATATGATAATTTATGTGCTCTTCAACACCCATTCATAGTCGCCATAGTGGATCACCTCTTCATGGATAATATCTTCAATCTTGATGGAATGCCTAATTCTGTTGTCTTTGACAAAGACCCCACTTTCACCAGCAATTTTTGGCAAGAATTGTTCAAGCTACAGAGCACCCAATTACATATCAACACTGCCTATCACCCCCAGAGGGATGGCCAGACTGAAGTTGTCAATAATTGTTTGGAAACATATTTGAGGTGTTTTTCATATGAGTGGCAACATAGGTGGGCTTAATGGTTACCCCTAGTGGAATGGTGGTACAACACCTCTTACCATACAACTACTCGCATGACTCCTTTTGAAGTAGTATATGGTCAAAATCCTCCATCAGTTCTCTCCTATATGTCAGGGGTCTTGAAGGTTCAGAAGGTTGACACAAATATTACAGTTCGTGGGGCTATTGTTCGTGCCCTCAAAGCCAATCTGTTCATGGATCAGAATCACATGAAGCAACAAGAAGATCAAGTTCGTTCCGAATGCCATTTTGTTGAAGGGGACCATGTATTTCTTCAACTACAAACTTATAAGAAGACTTCAATCAAAGATCAACACTGTCAGAAATTTGCGCCCAAATTTTATGTTCCTCATACAGTGCTCAAGCATGTGGGATTGATGGCCTATTAGTTAGCTCTACCCAGTCAGTTGAAGCTCCATCCTATTTTTCATGTTTCCTGCTTAAAGAAGGTCATTGGAACTAAGTGCCAAACTCAAACTAGTCTCCTTGAGTTGGATGAAGAAGGTTCCATATGGTTGCAGCCACAAGAAGTCTTGGCCCAGAAAGAGCATCATCTCCATCAATGCACCATCCAAGAAGTGTTAGTCCATTGGAAATATACCCCTCTAGAATATTCCACCTAGGAGTCGGCTACCATTCTACAACAATTCCCTCATATGAATCCTTGAGGACAAACCTGTTCTTCAAGGGGGAGGGCATGTTAGGGGCCTAACCTCCTTAACCCCTGATGTAGGTAGAATAATATAATTCCATGTAATAAAGGCCTAGCAATAAGGAAGAATAAGTCAAATGTAAGAATACCTAATAGAATCTTCTGCTTCTAGAAGGATCTTCCTCTAGATTGTTCTTTTGGATAGATAGATTTAGTATAAATAGAAGTAGAGGGTATGAGAAATCTTGTCTTGGATATTATTGTAATAGATCTCTGCTCTGCTAGAGGTTTCCCCCCTCGAAGAGGCAATTGAACATTGCTATCAGTAATCAAAGTGCTCTTTCTAGTATTATTCTGGTATTATTTTGGTATTGTTCTGGTTATATCATTGTTTCTCTGCCATTTATAGCTAAATATTTATGTTCTGCATATTAATTTATATCTGGAATATTACATTTTATTTATGTCACCTTGGGTCCATTAGTTGTAATTGTACCTCCTAGTATCCTATATATACCAAGGATACCTTTTCATTTGGAATCATCTTGTATTTGTAAATTTATGTGGGGTATAAGGAGGTTGCCCCCTCAAAGAGGCTTATTATCTGAAATTATCTCTTTTTCAAGGTATTGAGTACTTATTCTCAGGTTTTTTTATGCTATTTTGATATTTGGTTCTTAACACAATGTCTATAATAGTCACCTGGGTCTCCTGAAAGGAATGGAAGGGGCTAACTCCTCCTCTCCACTTGAAGTCTGAAATGTTGACTGTTGCTCCTCGTTCTCTGTTGTAGTGTCCCTAATCCGAACCCTTTGTAATTATACATATAGGCTAGTGAGTCATTGGTACTAATGGCTCATGTAATGTATATATAGGATGGTGATATTTTGGCACCTGGTTTTTGGTGTTACACGCATCTAAGTAAGTGTGCAAAGAATTGTTATCAAAGACAGGGTGCACACATTTTGTGTCTGGCACGCACTTGGGTAAATGATCCCATTGTACCATGTTGCATGCACTTGGGTAAATGTGTGGTAATGAAATGGAAGTGCGCAGAGTTGAGTTATATATATATGATTTTATATGTATTGAGGTTGGAGAGCCTCTGTGAGTATGAGGTTGGTGAGATAGGATGCAGATAGGCCAATGAGCCTATTCATGTAAGTATACTTAGTTATTAATATAATATTTGCATTGTTTCACACAGATAGACTCAGAAGAAAAGAGACGGGGGGATTAGTTCACCGGAAAACGGAAAAGGGGGTGAGACTTAAGTCTTGGGGAATATTTTATAATATTTTCGGAAAATTGTAACGTTGGAGAATTGTTTTATCCTAAGTTCATGAGGGTAGGGAATGGTTCAACAATGGGCTTAAATTTACTTATAAAGGTGACAAGTGTCAAGTGGAAGGCATGCAATATATATTTTTGGAATTAGTGTATTTTTTTTGGGGGGTTAAATTATTATCTAGTATTCAGAGGAGGAATCATGTTTTCAATATCTCGTGAGAAGAAGCGGGTTGGACTGTATGGAAAATTCGATTATTACCTTTTCTGTAGTGAGAAGATTTTAAGGAGTTGTGGGGATTTAACTAATGTTTTGGCTATTGAGTAGGTGGGTTGTTAGGCCCGTGAGAAAATTTATCTAGGTGAGAGATTGGTTGTTGAGGAAACAATTGCTAGGCTCGTGATCATACTCTCCAAGTGAGATTTTTGTTGAGAATTGTTCCCTGGTGCATTGAGCATTAGATACATGGCTTAGAGACTTCTTGTACAACCTGTTGCTAGTAACCCTAGTAAGTCAAGTGGGGAAGTTGAGGGACTGGTGAGTAGAGAAGGGGCACACTTCCTTGGGTGTGATAGGTGTGTGGGGAATGAGAGGTTGTGGGCTAGTTACAATAGTGGGCACCTTGGACTAATAAATTTTGTTGAGTATCAGACCTTATCCTATCACTATGAACCCTTTTTCCCTAGTGGAGTTAATTACAAACTCAGGGGTGATCTATTGCTGAAAGCTTATGAGAAACAGAGTCTATGGATGGGAGGAACATCTGTGTTATGTGCATAGTTGGTGACTTTCATAAAATATAAGTGTTTCTTATGTTCTTGTCGTGTTTACTGTGTGCATATTTATCTATGTTTGAAATGGGTTAATTCTTGTATGTTATCGCATATAAGTAATTGTTTTTATTTTTTTTAATGCTACTTGTGCATGCAAGTATGGTGCTTATAGCCTATATTTGTAGCTGTGCATGGATATGATAGTCATTGATAGTATTTCTTGTTAAAGTTAATCTTGTGATTTTGGGCATGAATCTTCAAAAGAGGATTGGGTGGCTGGGTGCGTAGGAGTGCATCCTATGCACACAAGAGTCTAGAATTTGTGTGCGTGTTCAAGGAAATAGAATTCACACACAACAAGATCATACCTAGCATATGATGCCAAGGATGTTATGCACACAGTTGTACTGAGTGATCAATATGTTGATGTGTGAAAATATTTGAGTTACTTTTGTTGTTTAAAGTTGTGTTAAAAAGGATAAAGTTTCTTCCATTGTTATAAGTTGTTTGGCACGACTTAAGCTTGGGTTGAGCACGTTGCTTCAGGTTAAACTATGTGGAATTGTGTCAGAGTAGAATATACGTAGTTTATTTTGAAATAGTATTGTTCAGTAATAAGTTGGATGATGTTACATTGTGGTTTTCAGAGCAATGTCAAAGTGTATTATGGAGTAGCATGGCCTGGCTTGGGTGGATGGGGATGTTACATTTTGGTATTAGAGTAGTTTTTAGTTTATATTGTGTGGTGTTTCCAAGCCTGGGAGGCTGGGAATGTTACATTCTAGTATCAGAGTAGTTGGTTCAACACTGGACTTGTATGGGCCAGAGTTCAACAAAAGTTGCAGAACTCTAGTTTTAACACTAATCCTGCATGGGATGAATTTGGAATTTCATCATGGCTTGGTGCGCATTAAGTAAGAATGCGCAGGTGTGCATGCTAAATTCTCGATATTGCATCGTACAACACTAGAACTGCACAATAAATAGTGGTGCATGGGTATGCACACTAAATGTGTGGGACTACACATAACAAAGTTGTGGTTCATGTTCTTTACTGATAAGCGATGTACAAGTTAAAAATTGGCATCGCGCATTGGTGTGTGTTGGATACCAGTGCACACATGGGCTTCAGAAGGAAGGATTATGATAATATGGTGCATAGTTTTCATAAAGTTGTTTCATGAATTCATCTAACAAATCTTGGTGTCTGCACATTTTGCATAATTATCAGTGATTAGAGAAGGACATAATTAGTGTGGAAGGTAAAAAACATGGAAGATGCACAGAGGACTTACAATCTTGATGGTGAATTCAGAGATCTGTATGTTGGTTTGGGTGTTGATGGTACATAATCGAAGGAAGAGCACATGAATTTAGTTGAAATCATAAAGGGACTGCAGAAAGATGTCCATATCTATTAAGTTGATATTGATAGGATTATGAGAGCCAAGGAGCATTAAGATGGCTTCAATGTCAAATTGATACATATCCTGGAAAGAATAGAAAATAAAATGGATAAAGAGACAGAGTTGAGTAGGTCAAGAAGTCGTAGGTCTCATGATGAGAAAATAAGATAAGCAAGAAGTACTGACAAGCATCAACCTCACTCACTGAAACATTATTTTAGGAAAGCGTGCAGTAACTTGAGTCCATCTCCTGTCAGAAAGCATAAGAGAAGGACTAGGGTGGATGAGCTACAAGGAGAAATGAATAAGATTAAGCCTCCTACCTTTTACGGGGAGCAAAAGAAGGATGAAGATGCAGATACTTGGTTGTTGGGTATGAGGAAATACTTCTAGTTACATAATTATTCTGCACAGGTAGAAGGGAGAATTGTTATCTGTCAATTAAAAGGAAAGGAATCAATGTGGTGGGATCAATATGTATAAGTGCATTACATTGATGAGAATAAAGTGACTTGGAGGGATTTCAAGAGGTATTTCCTAAATAAATACTTAACCAAGTGGTATTATGATAGGAAAATAAAGGATTTATTTGAACTCAAGCTTGGGAGCATGACCATAGACAAGTATGAAAGAGAATTCTTAGAGATGTTGAAGTATGTCGCATTCATCAAGGATGAGGAAGTTAATATTCAGAGGCAACTGAGTCGATTTCCCTCATTTATATGTGACAAGGTATAATATGATGACCCTAAGACATTGGAAGAAACCATAAGGTGCGCTAAGTGTCTTTATGAGCAAAAAATGTCAATACCTATTTTCCAAAAGGATTGGGAACACAACATGAAAATTAAAGTGGAACAGAGGAAGAAGGGGGATAAGCCACCACTTTTCATAAATACTTTGAAAGGACAAACATCTCTCCAGGAGCCCAGAATGTCGAAAGTAGTGGGACCAAAGTCATGGAAAAAACCTATGGAAAAAACCTATGAAATAATATGCACAAAGATTTCCCTCAAAGAGGTGATAAAGAAAGGACTGCACATGGTGTACAACAAGCCGCGAAAGTGGAGGACATGGGTAGAAATGTGCCAAGTATTTATGTCATGTTGGATAACAAGTAGGATGAATTTCATTCACACCTGATCGAGGTGGAAGGTAAGATTAATGACCAACCCATTGCTATTTTAATTGACTCGTGAGCTAGTCATATTTATCTAGATTCTAAGATGGTGGAGAGATTCTATTTTCCAAGAAGAAAGATTGGAAAACCTTGGTTGGTGTAGTTAGCTACATAAGCAAAAAGGAAAATTAATGAGATGGTTAAGGCATGTCCAATAGAGATGAATGGAATATGCACAAAGGTTGATTTGAATATCATACCTTTGGGCTCATATGATTTTCTCATTGGCATGGATTGGTTGGACAAGCATCATGTTGTCGTGGACTGTTACAATAAGGAATTCACTTGTTTGGATGAGGAAGGAAACTTGATATTAGTTCAAGGAATTCCAAGAGCTGTGACTATTAGAGAAGTTCCAGCTTTGCAATTGAATAAAAGTTACATGAAAGGATGTCAAGTATTCACAATGCATATGGAAGAGGCACCTACGTATAAAGTTCCAAGTGTGGAAGACTTTGTAGTACTAAAATAATTTGAGGATGTCTTTAAAAAGATACTGTGATTTCAATTGAAAAGAGATATCAACTTCTCTGTAAATTTGATGCCGAGAACAACACCTGTATCCAAGGCTCTTTATAGGATGAGTATGCCATAATTGAAGGACTTACATATGTAACTTGAAGAGATTATGAAGAAGGGGTATATATGCCCAAGTGTGTTTCCTTGGGGAGTGCCAGTTTTATTTGTGAAGAAGAAAAATGGTATGTTGAGACTTTGTATTGACTTCAGGAAGTTGAACAAGGTAACAATAAAGAACAAATATCCTTTGCCAAGGATAGATGATATGCTTGATCAACTAAGAGGCTCAAGGATATTTTTCAAGATTGATCTCAAATCTGGATATCACCAAGTAAGAATGAAAGAGGAAGATATAAGTAAGACTTCCTTCGAAAACAAGTATGGTCATTATGAGTTCACAGTGGTGCCATTTGGGTTATCGAATGCACCATTTGTCTTCATGTGTTTGATGAATGGAATTGTTATAGTGTATTTAGATAAGTTTGTCATTGTATTTTTGGATGACATTATTATTTACTCGAAGTCTGAAGAAGAGGACGAGCAACACTTGAGGATGGTACTGCAAGTTTTGAGGGAGCATCAGATTTATGCAAAGTTGATAAAGTGTTCATTTTATCAGAGACAGATTCATTACTTGGGTCATATCATTTCAGAGGAAGGAATAGTTGTGGACCCAACAAATATAAAATTCATTGAGGAATGGATGAAACCAAGAAATGTCATGGAAGTGAGATCCTTTATGGGACTATAAGGGTACTAAAAAAGTTTTATTGAAGGATTATCACAGATTGTGCATCCAATTACATATCTGCAAAAGAAAGGTGTGTGATTTGAATGGACTCTGGATTGTGCAAGGATTTTTCAACACTTGAAGAGTTTGTTGGAAAGTGTGCCAATTTTGAGAATTGTTGATATTGATGTAGACTTCTTTGTGTGCATGGATGCATGCAAGGAGGGACTCGGTGGAGTCCTGAGTCAGAATGGAAATGTGGTATGCTACAAATCAAGGAAGTTTAAAGAGCATGAGAGGATCTATTCTACTTGTGATTTAGAATTGGTAGCTATAGTGCATGCCTTGGATATGTGGAGGCATTATCTCATGGGTGAAATATTTGTTTTGAGAACATACCATTGTGGTATGAATTATTTGTTTGGACATCCAATTTTAAATGCAAGACAAAGAAGGTGGGTACAGTTCCTCAGTGAGTATGATTTCGACATAAATCATATCATAGGAAAATAAAACAAAATGGTTGACACACTTAGAAGGAGGTTGCATGAGATGCATGCTACAACCATTAGTATGTATAAATTGGATTTGTGCGACAAAAATTTAGAAGTTTCCAAATCAGATCTGTGTTATGTGGATATAAGTGCGACTTTACAGCGAGGTATGTTGCATCAAAAGTTTGAAGGTTATGAGTTAAGATAGGATGGGATCCAAATGTATATACAAAGGGTCTATGTGTCGAATGATCAGGAGTTGAAGAGCCTGATTTTTTCAGAGATGCATAAGGTTCCTTATGTAGGACATCTAGGATACCAGAAGACAATTGTCATAGTGAAGAAGCAATACTTTTGGCCAGGTATGAAAAATGAAGTTGTTGATTTTATTGAGAGATATATTGAATGTCAAAAGGTCAAGGCTGAGCATAGACATCCAATTGGTTTGCTACATCCCTTTCCCATTCATGAGTGGAAGTGGGAAGTTATAAAAATGGATTTTATCACTAAGTTTCTTAGGACTACTAAGAAGCATGATTCTATTATAGAGATGGTGGAAATCTTACTAAATATTCCCATTTTGTTTCGGTGAAGTCAACACACAAGGAAACAAATATTGTTGAGATATACATGCATGAAAATGCCAAGCTGCATGGTGTACCTAAGAAAATTGTGTTTGACAGAGATTCCAAGTTCACCTCAAACTTTTGGAAAGGTATATTCAAGGGATTTGGAACAAGTTTGAACTTTAGCACAACATATCACCCCGAGACAGATGGTCAGACATAGAGAGTAAATCAGGTGATTGAAGACATGATGAGGATGTATGTGATGGATAATCCATCGAAATGGGAAGAGTACTTTCATTTAGTATATTTTTCTTACAATAATGGATATCAATCATCTTTAAAGATGAGTCTATTTGAAGCATTGTATGGTAGAAGGTGTAACACACTAGTGAGTTGGGATAACCCAACAAACCGTGTATTAGTTGGGCCAGACTTACTCTGGGAAATGGAGAAAATGGTAAAGATCAGGAAGAATTTAAAATCTACCCAAGATAGGAAGAAAATATGTGTAGATAAGGGAAGAACCCACATAGATTTTAAAGTGGGGGATCATGTGTTTCTGAAAGTAAAAGCCAAGGGTAGTTCCCTGAAGTTTGGAAAGTGTTCTAAGTTGGTAGTGTGATATTGTGGGCCATTTGAAATACTTGAAAGGATTGGTCTTGTCGCATATATGTTTTCATTTCCTTCATCCTTATGTATTCATAATGTTTTCCATGTGTCACTGCTTAAGAAGTATGTACCTGATGATAATCATATTAGTGATTGGAAAGTGATTCACATGGATCCAGAAGGAAAATTTTAGATGCAACCGGTTTTCATATTAGATCGGAAAATAAAGCATCTCTGGAATCAATTCATGGAGTTGGTAAAGTTCCAATGGAACTAGTGTGGTCCTGAGGATGCAACTTGGGAACATGAGGATGCTGTATGATTAGATTTTCCTCATCTGTTTGAAAATTTTTGAAATTTTGTATGTACATGTGTATATGATACACTAAGGATGGTGCATAAATAAGGGGGAGGGGATTGTAGTGTTCCTTATATGAACCCTTTGTAATTGTACATATAGGTTGGCGAGTCATTAGTACTAATGGTTCATGTAATGCATATATAGGTTGGTGATCTGTTGGCACCTAGTTTTGATGTTGCACACATCTTAGTAAGTGTGCGGAGAATTGTTATCAAAGAAAGGGTGTGCACATTTTGTGTGTTTCATTGATCCAGATTATTTTTAGAACGAATGAAAGTAGACATATTACAATGAAATACTCATAAAAATTGATAAAAACAGAGAGATACAACAATACATGACTTCTATTAATGAAATAAATGTACAGAGAGTGTAAAAATATAGATTGCAAGACTTGCTAGAATGGTGACAACTTTATCTCTGAGAAGAGATGTGACAGCTACGCTCATTTGCAAGAACATGATTACAATGAGGCTCTGAAGGCCTTTTTATGATAAACATGAATGAAAAACCCCTAGAAATCCAAAAACCTAACCCTAGGAGATGAAGCACCAAAAGTCATGTGGGCCCCGTTGGGGTAAGTTAGTACATTAATTTCCCCGGGTCGTAACTTTTGCATATGATCTCTGTTTTAGGCATGTGATGGCCCATTGGAAATGTATTTTTTTGAAATACACATTACGCCATCAAAACATGATTCCATCTACCTTTTGACTGTCGAAAGCCAAGAAATTAATGTTTAGATCCCCAAAACGACCTTGGAAGTACAAAAAGATGTACTGACATGAAAACTTCTAAAATAATCTAGTTGGAATAGGTGGATGACCACAAATATACACTTGGATGCTGTGTAGGGCTTCAGGATATCCCCATAAGTGCAGAACCCACAATTACACATAAATTTCCCCATTACAGAGAAATGTGTTGAACTAAAAACTGTTAAGATGAGCCAGTTGGAATTTGGAATAGGTGGGTGGCCACCAATATCCACCTGGATCATTCCTCGCCCCTTAGGAAGCAATGGTATCCATTGCATTGAGTGCACAGAGAACAGGGAAAGTGTTTTTTGAATCTGAATCTTGGTGAGTTGCGTGACTTGTTGGATAAGTTGTGTTTCTTGGTCATTGGAAAGCTGTCACAAACCTATTGGTGGTGGGGTTGAATATGTTCCACCAACCTAATGTCTATGGGCTTGACGGGGCATTGCGTAGGAACCATTGTAGGTGAAGAAACAATTTCTGCAATCTTCTTCTGCTGGATAGAAGGTGTTGAGGCTACAATGGTTGTAGTGGCCTTTTGTGCATCCTATGAACAGACTGTGAAGAGGATGAATTTTGCAGTATGAGAGATTACCTTGCGGCACTGTTTTGGTGGAACAATAGTTGGTACTACCTCTGGTATCTTGTAGATATGACCCCCTAGAATAATAATGACACTACGGGGTCGAGACTCATACACAACATGATGTTTCCACATATATGGTTGGCCCAAAACAACATCACAGACATAAAGAGGGGCAACATCACACACTACCTCATCCTTGAAGGGATGGATTCCATAGAACAGGTCGCACTGTTAGCTGACACAGAGGTCTCGTCCCTAGTGAAGCCACCTGATGTTGTATGGTTGTGGGTGTGGTGTTGTAAACAACCCCAAATTTTTGACTACCTAAGCTGAGATGAGGTTCTTCTGGTTTCCACTATCAATAATGAAATGCAACGGGGTCCCCTTCACCCACATCTATGAATGGAAGATCCGCTCCCCCTCTTCAGGATCTACCGGTTCTTCTGGTTGAATTTTTGTGGTCGTGATAGTAGTAGTGGGGTCTACGTCGATGATCTATTTGTTCTCAATATTTTTTGGATCAGATTCTGAATCAGGGTTCGAATTCTTGTCTTTGACCTTAGGCACCAATGACTATTTTGAACGACATTCATCTGTGTTGTGCCAAGGAATTTTGTGTAAGTATCACCACTTCCCAGTGTCATTCTTCATATTTCCCATACCCTTCTTGTCTTGTGATTTGGAATGGTTGTCTGGAGGCTATTAATTAGGCCCGTCTTTACCATGCTTTGGTTGTTTTCGATTTTCAAACCCGAAATCCCATTTGTTCTAGTGCCTAAATTTCTTCTCTATTTTGACAACATATCGATAGGCAACTCCCAATGATGAGATGTTTAGGAAATCCATTTCATTTTGGATGTACCTATGTAGAGCCCCCATAGTATTTCAGAACCAAATGTCACTCAGAGTCTTTGGTACCCATCTTGGTGCACAAGGTATGGAAATTATTTGTGAAATCTGACATTGTTTGGCTCTTCTCTTGCCATAGTGTGGTCCATCTCATGTACTGGTATTCATAGTTATCAACAGGGTAGTATTGTTCCTTGACCGCATCCACAAGAAAATCCCAAGTGGGCTTGACCACATATATTCCATATTCCTCTATGGAACTTTTCTCCTAGTAAGTTTCCCACCAATGTTTGACATGGGGGATATCCTTGAGAAGTGAAAAGGTGATCTTTTCCCTATCGGAAAAATTGTGAACAGAGAAATAACCTTCTAGTAGATTTAACCATTTTTCTAAGGCATCCGCATCTATCTGACCTTCAAATACAAGAATATCAAAATTAACTTGTACCTTGAAGGGAGAGGTTCCTGCAAAGTGTCCGCTTGATGAATATGTGCATGTTTCTATCAACAGGTGTTGAAGGATGTGTGCAAAATTCTCCATCATTTCATCCCTCTGTCATGTGAGATCTTGCGGAAGCAATAGGTTAATAGAATATTCTGCTCCATTTTTTTTATGTTCTTCCATCATAGAGGGTTTCTTGGGCGTGCGAGAGAGATTTTCCTCAAGAGAGACAAGCTCAAGACCCAACTTTCTATACTCATACCTCGTAAGTGACATGCACTGAAAAATGATCAAGAGCAACCTGCTTTGATACTACTGATCTGGATTATTTTCAGAATGAAATGAAAGAGGAAATATTACAATGAATACTCATAAAAATTTCCAGAAATAGAGAGATACAACAATACATGATTTCTATTAATGAAAGAAATGTACAAAGATTGTAAAAATACAGTGCAAGACTCGCTATAATGGTGGCATCTTTATCTCTGAGAAGAGATGTGACGACTATGCTAATTGGAAAGAATATGATTACAATGAAGCTTTGAAGGACTTTTTATGATAAAAATGAATGCCAAAACCCTAGACATCCAAAAAAATAACCCTATGATATGAAGTGCCAAAATTCATGTGGGCCCCGTTGCGGTAAGTTAGTACATTAACTTCTCGAGTCATAACTTTTGCATACGATCTTTGTTTTAGGTGTGTGATAGACCGTTGGAAAGGCATTTTCGAGAACTACACATTATGCCATAAAAATTTGACTTTGTCTATAGTTTGAATGTGGAAAGATAAGAAAACACTGTTTAGATCCCCAAAACGGCCTTGGAAGTATAGAAAGATGTACAGACATGAAAACTTCCAAAATAAGCTAGTTGGAATAGGTGGGCGACCACCAATATCCACTTGGATGTTGTGTAGGGCTTCGAGACAGCCCTGTAAGTGAATAACCCACAATGACAAAGAAATGTCCCCATTCAAAGAAACATGTTAAATTGAAAACTTCCAAGATGAGCTAGTTGGAATTTGGAACAGGTGGGTGGCCATCCACCTGGATCATGTGTGCACCTGGGTAAGTGCACATAGTGCATCGTTTTGAGCGCACTTGGGTAAGTGCGCAGAAATGATCTGGAAGTGTGTAGAGTTGAATTATATATATATATATATATATATATATATATATATATATATATATATATATCTGTGTGTGTGTGTGTGTGTGTGTGTGTGTATACATATATGACTATATATGTATTGAGGCTAGTGAGATGGGACACAGATAAGCCAATGCACCTATCCATGTAATTATACTTAGTTATTAATATAATATTGCATCATTGCATGCAGATAGACTCATACAAAAAGAGATGGGAGGCTAACTCCATTGGAAAAGGAAAAATGGGGTGAGACTTAAGTCTTGGAGAATATTTTATAATATTTCTGAAAAACTGTAACATAGGATAATTATTTTATCCTAAGTTCCCGAGGATAGGGAACAAGTCACCAAGTGGCTTAAAGTTAATTGTAAATGTGACAAGTGTCAAGTGGAAGACATGCAATAAACATTGTCGGCCTTCGTGTATTTTTTGGGGGGGATTGCATTATTATCCAGTATTCGGAGGAGGATTGATGTTTTCAGGATCTCATGAGTAGAAGGGGCTTGGAATATATGTAAAATTTTGTTGGATTACT
>ML789829.1:123500-138471 GCA_009831015.1 Picea engelmannii
ATTATTATTGAAATAATTTATTTTGTATTCACTTTGAATTATAATACACTCATCACTTCACTTGATTATTTACCTTTTAAAATCTCTTAAACCACTTTGATTACTTTGACCTTTTGGGGCTTCTAGATGACATATGAGGGTCCCCTAACTTCGTAAGGCCATAACTCTCAAACCATGAGGAGTTATGTGACATTCTACATACCACAAGAAATGGCATGACATGTACTATCCATATAGAATATTATTATCTGAAAATATATCATAACTCATACCGTTATCCATCAAACAAACTTGGGTCCATTACCCAAACCCGGGGTCTCCAACTTCTCATGGCCATAACTCTCTAACCGCGAGGAATTATGTGACGTTCCACATACCACCGGAAATGACATGACAAGAACTATCCATCTAGGATATTTTCCCTGACAAATTCACTTTCCCTCATGTCATTATTCCATAATTAATCACGGGTTCTATTACTCCACAAAGCGTCTTCCCGTGAGGGCTTTCACCATAAGGGGACCACTTTGGAGTTCATCCATATTTACTTCTTATCAACCATGAAAAAACAATAATGAGTCATATTTACATCAAACACTATTGGGTCCATTACCCAAAACTTTGTGCTACGGGTCTTTCTTCAAGGGTTGACATCAATGACAACCAACCTTAATCAACAAATTTGATTATTACCTTATTTGCAACGAGAAGATTGTAAGGAGTTGCAGGGTTATAACCAGTGTTTTGGTTGTTGAGGAGGTGAGTTGTTAGGCTCGTGAGAAATCTCTTTGAGTGACAGATTGGTTGTTGAGGAAATGGGTCGTCAGGCCCATAAGCATACTCTCTAGGTGAGATTTTTGCTAATAATTGTTCCTCGTTGCATTGAGCATTAGATGCAGGGCTCGAAGACTTCATGTACAATTCTATTATTGGTAACCATGGGAAGGGAAGTAGGGAAGTCAAGGGACTGGTGAGAAGAGAAGGGGAACACTTCCTTGGGTGTGAGAAGTGTGTGGGGAATGAGATATTGTAGGATAGTTGCAGCAGTAGGCACCTTGGAGTGAGCAATTTTTTTGAGTATCAGACCTTATCATATCACTAGAAACCCATTTTCCCTGGTGGAGTTAAGCACCAACTCGTGGGTGCCCTGTTGCTGAAATCTTATGAGAAACATAGTCTATGGATGGGAGGAACGTCTGAGTTAAGCACATAGTTGGTGACTTTCATAAAAGATAATTGTTCCTTATGTGCTTGTCTTGTTTACTATGTGAATATTTATCTATGTTTGACATGGTTAATTCTTGTATCTTATCACATATAAGTAATTGTTGTTATTTTGTTTAATGTTTCGTGTGCATGTAATTATGGTTCTTATAGCCTATATTTGTAGTTGTGCATGGATATGATAGTCATTGATAATCTTACATGTTAACATTAATCTTGTGATTTTGGGCATGAATCTTTAAAAGAGGAATGGATGGTTGGGTGCACAAGAATGCATCCTGTGTGCATAGTAGTCTGGAATTCATGTGTGCGTTCAAGGAAATAAACTCCACGCATAGTGAGATGATAACTGACGTTTGACGCCAGCGTGGTTGTGTGCACAATTTTACTGAGTGATCAATATGTTTATGTGTGAATTTATTTGAGTTACTTTTGTAGCTTAAATTTGTGTTAAAAAGGAGAAATTTGATTATGTTGTTATAAGTTGTGTGGCATGAATTAAGCTTGATATGAGCACATTACTTCAGGTTAAATTGCACAAACTTGTGTCAGAGTAGAATCTGTGCAATGTGTTCTGGAATAGTATTGTTCAACAATAAGATAAATGATATTACATTGTGGTTTCATAGAAACATCATAAAGTATTATGGAGTAGCATAGCCCAACCTAGGTGGCTAGGGATGTTACATTTTGGTATTAGAGGAGTTTTTGGTTTAGATTATGTGGCGTGTCCCAGCCTGGGAGTCTGGATACGTTACATCTGTCATTGTTGATGACTCCTGAGATCTACTAGATGTCAAGTTCTCCTCAAACTTAACATCTCTACTCACAACTTTCTTCCATTACACTATAATGAATATATTGTAAGTCTTTGAGGTCTCTATGTACCCCACAAATATACCCTTTTGTCTTGAATGCTCCAGCGTAAACCTCTTCTCCATAGGCACATGGATGTAGACTAGAGAACCAAAGATCCTCAAATATCCAATCTCTGGCTTCACTCCTGAGAATGCCTCACCTGAAGTCTTTTCCCCCAATATCATGTGAGGAATCCTGTTCTACACATATACCGTTGTGTTACATGCCTCTTCCCAAAGAACCATAGGAAACTCCTCGTCGTGTATCATAACTCTAGCAAAACCGATGATGGGATACTTCTTTCTCTCCACAACTCCATTCTACTGAGGGTTGTATGAGACTGCCATCTCCCTCTTGATCCCTTCCTTCTTGAAAAAATCCTTGAAGTCATTAGATGTGTACTCTCCCCCATTATCCAACCTGAATACCTTTATCTTCTTCCCTATCTATTTCTCCACCTCAGCCATGATCTCTTTGAATCAACTAAATTCCTCATCCTTGGTCTTCATAAATAAGATCTAGTTTTTCATGGAAAAATCATCAATAAATGTCACATAGTATGAATATCCATGTACTGATGCTACTGACATCAAATCACTCACATATGAATGGATAACATCCAATATCCCCTTGGACCTACTCTCGCTTCAAGGAAAATAATCCTTGGAATTATTTCCAAGTTCACACCATCTTCACACTCCCTACTATGCAATATTGAACTCTAGAAGACCTGTAACAATTCCCCTAAGAAATTATCTTTAGTGTAGGTGTCCCAACCTATTTTTCCACAACTCACTTAGGATTTCATTGTCATGTACCAAATCCTATACAGGATTTCCCTACAACATTTATAAAGTGCCCTCTCTAACCCCAATGATCATTGCACTATCCAGGATAGATTTCTTTGGACGTATGAGTACTTTCCCTCTCTAAACATTAATGGTAAAACCCCTATCCTCCATAGCTGAGACTGAGAGAAAATACTTCATCAAACTTGGTATGTAAAGCACATCCCGGGAATAAACCAAACCTCCCGAATCAAGTTGGAACAAAATTGTTCCCTCTCCCTTCATTGGGTACTTGGCATAATCACCAAGTTTCACATGAACATATGATTCCCTCTCCATCATAATACTAAATATCTCTCATGCTTCTTTCATATGACGAGATTGACCAATATCCAAGAACCAAGCATTCCTCATAGCTGTGTTAGTATAAAGGAAAGAAACTAATGATAAATCCTTCTCAAACTTTGATACAAACTCATCAAGTTGAGTCTATGTTGATATTATTGTATGTGTCTTTCCTTTACCCTTCTTCTTCTCTGGAAATTGAGACGCATAATGTCCATTCTTATGATGTGAGATGCACTTAGTTTTACTCAAGTCCTCCTTCTTCCCTAGTTGTGATGATCCTCCATCACTGTTACCCTTCTTTCTAGAACTCTTTCCTTTTCCCTTCCTTGTCTTACTAACAAGAGCTAAGTTATCATCACTACTTCCCTTCTTGCTTATCTTAGACTTCTTTCGACTCTCTTCCTGGATGAAATCATCCAAAAGTCTCTGCCAATCTAGGAGTTTCTCCTGAGTGCAGACTCCCTTGACAAATGGTTCTCATGACTTGGGAAGACCATTCGATGCAACATCCACCAACTCTACATCCTGTATTTTCTCCCCTATGGATGCAAGTTGATCACGCACTTATGTGATCCTCATGAAATAGCTGGTAACATTATTAGATATAGAAAATTTGATCGATCTCAGTCTATTCCATAATACCATCTTCTTATTCATGTTATTTCTATGGAATAAACCTACCAAGGCGTCAAGCATCTCTTTGGTCGTATTCTTCTCGGATATGCGAGGAATTAGATGATCCTTCACCAAATCCAAGAGGACCCTCTCTTATTTTATCTCCTTCTTGTTGTGAGTTTCCTATCGTGAAAACACAATAGCACCCACACTACCAAGATTTGGCCAGGCACTACCCTTTACCTACCTGAATATTTATTCACTTACAAGCTTAATGTTTGCATATGGTCATTGGAGCTAGAGTGAATAAATATTTTGTTAATCATCAAGTTTGTCTTTTGAGACCTTTCATACAGTACTCTGCAAGCTCCAAACCCTTTTCAAAAGTGAACCATTAGCAACTACAAATATTCTCTCCCCCCAGCCCCCCCTTTCCAATTCATATGAACTTAATCCTTGTATTTTCATTGTCTCTTTACTTTCCACTCTTCAACGCTCTCGAAACCAAAATCCTGATGACGACGCCTCTATAAATTCATCGTCAGGGAAAAGCGCTTGATCTTGGATCTTTTCATCGAAGTGACTTATAAATAATTTCATTAAATGAGCATAAATTAAAGTGCACCATTAAAGAAGGAAAATCTCAATAATGAAGAGACATAAGCATCAAATATGAACACAAAAAACTTGATAATGAAGTTCGTCCCTCGTGGACTACGTCTCTGGGTCCTATTCTCAAATGGGTAGGAATGTTTATTAGCTCAACAAAATAATTTTGTAAAATACATAAGTATACCTCATTCTTAAATCAAACTGCAGAAGTTTTGCTTATATCAGAAAACATACATCACCACTGAATTCGTGGTGTCGAATTACCCAAAAATGAATGTCTCCATGCTTCAATCTGACTCTGGCACTCCCAAGCCCAAGAGAAACTCTGTCTCGGTTTTCATGCTCTGCAACCTACAATAAATGCTGATACATTTATCTCGTAAAGCGTGTCGATCCATACCTTCACGCGCCCCCCTTCCAGCACTGGGCGAATTCAATTTTTAAACAAAAACCCAGGCTTTGTAATCAACAGAAGTCGTTGGCCGTTTGGTTAGTGGAGCAAGTGTTAAGGCATTGATTGAGGGGGAGGTCTCGGGGTTGAGCCCGCGGGCCTCCCCTTTTGGCTTGTTGATCGTAACATATATATATATATATATACAACTTGGTTTCGCTAAATTTAGTGGTGGTTCTAGATGTTGGTTGGTTTCCAGATTTGGCAGGGTCCCACTAGATTTGGCGGACAATCCAATATATATATATATATATATATATATATATTGAAATTTCATTCTCGGGTTGTCATTGGGCATTTCCCCACTTCCACATGGTATCCCATGACTGGGCCACATGGCAGCTAACCATTGGGCCATGTCAACCAACTGTACCATCACCTTCCAAATCAACGTATGACCTGCCATGTTGACCTTCCATGTCATCATACGATCTTCCACGTGCTTGTACGAAATACCACGTGGCACATTTTTACTCGTCCATGGAATGGCCTGAAAAGGCCAAATATGAGTGACACATGGCAGCCTCTGGTGCTTCCACATCAACATGATGACATCAGCATGACATGTCTCACCTCCTACATGTGCCACGTATGTTGTACAAATGTTGACATCAGCAGTACGGATGTTGACTCATCCCTTGTTGGCTGGGCTAGATTGACCAAACTTTGACCGAGAATATATTTCGATCCGTAACTCCGTTTGATGAGTCGTTTGCACCGTTGGAAATCTTGCGACATGCTCTTCGCGATGATTTCATTTTCACTGAGTTTTGAGAACTTTGAATTTTTTTCCCTTTCTCTTTCTATTGAGGCCATTCTGAGCTTCCTGAGTTGTTTCTGTGAGTTCCGAGCTATCCTTAGTCTTCTCTGGAACCTTTTTAGATCACGCCTTCCCACTGAGAGATTTTTGGACCACCAAAAGATTTCATCAATTAATAGATAAGTGAGGGAATATTTCCCTCACCTTGTCCTTCTCAATCCACTTTTCCATGCTTGGATGTGTGCCTTTTAATCCTACTCGAATATAATCATTATCACCCCTGCATGAAGTATTTGTCCTTCTATGCATAAAGATATATTATTTTATCTCATCCAAGTACTCAGGAGAAAACTCATCAACTGAAGGTATTGAAACTTCCTCATCTTGATCCATGATCATGGGAGGCTAAAAAAGTTTCAAGTTCTCTACATTTACAACTGAGTAAATCTGCATATAAGGTGGAAGATCCAGACGAAAAGCATTGGTACCAATTTTCTCCAAAATAGTGAAGGATCCATAACGAATGGGCTTGAGTTTCTTTCCTTAACCCTTCAATCTCTCCTTGTTGATGTGAAGCCATACCCAGTCTCCAACCTGGAACTGATGATCAACCTTGTGTTTTTCATGCTGAGCTTTATATTGTGCTTGAATTTTCTCCAATTGTTCCTTGATTGCTTGGTGTTCCTGCTGGATCCTCTGGATGAACTTGCGATCTATTTCTTCATTTATTTATTCATTTGAATCGACATATCTCCCATACATCAAGTCCAAAGAAACTTTAGGTAGGTACCCAAAACATGTCTCAAAAGGAAAAAACTGAGTGGAGGAATGTAAGGCTCGGTTGTAAGCATGTTGTACATAGGGTATATATTCATCCCATAACTTGGGATGCTTTCTTCAGTAGACTTGAAGAAAAAGTACCACTGTTTGGTTTACAACCTCTTTCTGTCCATCAGTCCATGGATGGAAAGAAATGCTCCTCTTCAAATTGGTGTCCCTCATTCTCCACAAGCTTGTCCAAAAATCCGCAAGGAATCGAGTATCTCGATCCAAGATAATGGATGTGGGTAACCCAAAGTGAACCCAAGCATACTAAAAGAAGAGATTAGCAGTCTTCTCAATAGTGATATGCTGTTTACATGGCATTATGATACACATTTTGATGAACCTATCCACTACAACATACAAATATTCATGACCCCATTGTGACATTGGTAAACCCCCTACAAAATCCATGGAGATACTTTCCCATGGATGGGATGGAAAAATTAGTGGTGAGCATAGCCCCAGTTTTCTACAAGAAGAACACATCACACACCCCTTTACATTTTTAGTTATAATTGCTTTCATTTGAGGCCAGTAAAAAAACCTCTGTAAATGAGCCATAGTTTTTCCTACCCCAAAATGCCCAGACACAAGAGAAGTGTGAGCTTTTAGTATCACATGGATTCGTTCACTTGTAGGAATACATAGCTTTTGAAGATAGTAGAGTAGTTTTTCCTGCAGACAATAGTTCTCTACCTGTGCACCATGGGTTAGCTTCTCATATACTTCTTTAAAATTTTCATCAATGGTAGATTTTTCCACATAGCTATCATGAGATAAAGAAGTATTCTTCAAAATAATAGAAGCAACTATAGGAGGTCTAGAAATCATATTAGCTACCTTGTTAGCTGTACCTTTTTTGTACTTGATTACCAAATGAAATTCTTGTAGAAAACCCATCCATCTGTAATGTTGAGATTATTGTAGTTTAGTTTGTGCTTGGAGATACTATAAGGGTTGGTGATCTGTATGTATGATTGTTTCCTTCTCTAATAAGTAGTGCTTCCATTTCTTTATGATTTGAACTAATGCATACAACTCTTTATCATATGTAGGATAGTTAATAACAACTTGGTTAAAATTTTTAGACTGGTAAAAGATGGGCTTACGATATTGTATTAATATTTCACCCATGGTGTATCTGCTGGCATATGTATCGATCTCAAAGGGCTGTTGAAGATTCGACAATGCTAATACTGGTGCAGTACTGATCTTTTCCTTCAAAGTGTCGAAAGATTTTTGTTGCTTTCCTCCCCAGTGAAAAATGTTCTTCACATTGGTTAAGGCATGCAGACGAGCTTCTATAAAGGAGATGGTTTAAATGAACCTCCTCCAATATTCTAATGCACCTAAGAAGCTCTGTATCTCGATTACACGTTTGGGCTCAGGGCCAATTTACAATTACATCAATCTTGGAAGGATCAATTTTTAATTGTCCTCCTCCTAAAATGTGACCTAAGTATACAAGTGCAATCTTACCAAATTCACATTTGGACAGTTTTACATACAAATTTCCCCTTTGAAAAGTATCCAATACTTGCTTTACATGCCTCACATGTTCATCCCAAGTCCTGCTAAAAATAAGAATGTCGTCTAAATATACAATCACAAAATCATCTAGAAAAGGCTTGAATACATCATTCATCACACGCATGAAAGTTGTCGGAGCATTACAAAGCCCAAACGACATAACTAACCACTCAAACAATCCATGTTTGGTTTTAAAGGTAGTCTTCCATGCATCCTATTTTAACCAAACAAAAAAATGTATACAAGTAAATAAACAAAAAAATTTAACCGATCAAGTAAATCATTTATACAAGGAAGAGGGTATATATTTTTCACCGTGATTTTATTTAAGGCTCGGTAATTGACACACATTCACCATGTGCCATATTTATTTGGCACCATCATGATCAGGGAACCACAAGGATATGAGATGGGCCTGATGACCCCTTGATCCAATAAGCCCTATACTTTCTTCTTGATCTCTGTCATCTCCACAATTGACCTCCTGTACATGCCCACATTAGGAAGAGGAGAATCCTACTGAAGATGTATTTCATGTTGGATTTCCCTCTTAAGAGGTAATTCACTTGGTTCGTGGAAAGTATCATCATACTTAGAAAACATATCAATAAATTATTTCTTATGAGATGGATCACATCCTTGGAAAGCATCAGATGTTCCGAAATATTTCTCCCTTACAACCATGAGTACATATCTCTTATTAGTGTTTATGAGTCTCTTCATTTGTCCTACACTAACAAGTGTTGTGTTTACCCTCATCCTATAAGCTCTAACAATATATTCCACTCCCCCCTTATTAAGGTGGTATTTGTTCTCATGACGAAGGAAGACTACTTTTCTATCATAAAGATAAGGACTCCCCAAAACTATGCCACATATATCAAGTGATACAACATCCAAATCCACTTCATCAATCAACTTTGAAGCAATAGAAAATATGACCCTACATTTTTTGGTGACATTAAGTTTTTCTTTATCACATACCCAACCAAGAGGATAAGGATTTGGATGTGGTTTCGTTTCAAGACCCATATTTTTGACAAGTGCTTCATATATCAAGTTTACTTGGGAACCTAGATCAAACAATGTTTTTATCTTAGTGTGTTTAGATACAACTCTTATGTGAAATAATTCTTTCCTCTTTCATTCATCATCATGAGATTCATTATTGGAATTTGAACTAGCATGAAGGGAATCTTTACCTTGTACTCTAACCACTGTGATCTTTCCTTCGTCTCCTGAATCAGAACCAAGATCTTGTTGCATTGTAGCAATAGTTTTTGTCTTCCCCTTTCCATCGAACTGTTTCGATCTCTTCTATGGATGTAGTTTCCAACATTGTTCATCATCGTGACCACTTTTCTTGCAATGAGTGCAATATGGGTTTCCTCCTTCTCTTGTCACTGTGGCGGTCTTCTTGTCCTTCCTTTTAAACTTCTTAAATGGTTTATGTGGGAGCTTGGAAGGTTTATTTGTGGGATATTCTTGAACATGCTTCCCCCTATTCTCAAGGTGAGTGGCTTGCACACAAACTTCATCAAGACTGGTGGGGTTCAACAAGAGAAAAGTATGCCGAATATAAACTTTGAAGTGCACCAATATACTTCATTAAAGTTTCATAAGAATCCAAAGGAATGTTTGATGCAAGAGCCTTCTTCCTAAATTCTTCTGTGAAACTTTGTACAGTTTTACCTTTACTTTGTCTTAAAGTTTTCCATTGCATCATTGTTTTTGTTGCACAATTGAGAGGGCGGGGGGGGGGGGGGGGGTGAATCAGTTGTTACTGTGCTTAAACAATTATGATTATTTTAAACTCTTTGCAGAGCACTTAATGACAATCACAACAATGCAGGTAGGTAAGCAATAGAACATTTGACATCAGTCACACATATGAAATATACAGAGACAGATATTTCCTGAGGAAACCCATAAAGGGTAAAAACCTCTTATTCTTGGTATGATAAGTAATATTTACATTCTATACATTATCATACATATGAGCTCCAACTCATTGTGAGGCTACAACCTCTGTTTTGCAAGCTGTAACTTGCTGAGAGCACCAACTCTCTGTTTTCTCTAGCACCAACTAGAAGGAAGCACCAACTCCCCGTGTTTCTCTAGCACCCACTAGAAGGAAGAACTGACTCCCTGGTTTCTCTAGCACCCACTAGAAGGAAGAAACAAATCCCTAAGTGTTCCAACACCAACTGGATGGAAGCACCAACTTCCAGTCACACAGGCACCAACCTGTAAAATAGAGAACAACAATTCTCCCTTGCACCACCCTACCACCCTAGTTTCTCTTGCTGCAACCAGATGGAAGCTACAAATCCCTGTGTTCAAGCACCCACTTGAACCTCTAAGGAAAACAGTTCTCCCTAGCACCTCCCTAGCACCCTGGAATATCAAGTTTTCTTTATGTCAATTTATCGCAGTGATACAATATTTATCAATGGCTTACCGATCTCATCACTGTTCTGCTACACTGCTCTGCTCTACCTGCATCAGTGTCTTCCTGCACACTTTTCCTTGCACTTTCTGTTCTTCTTCCTTTTATGCTCTTTGTGCCATGTCCATTCCATGCACCATTCCTCTTCTCTGTATTTCAGCTGCTAGACACTGCCTCCTTCTACATGCCTGAATCACTCTCAATAGCAACACGCATGTCTTCTCTATTTTGCATATTTATACTATCTGTGCACCTTCTTCATCCTCCATGCACAGTGCCTCTGCATGATATTCAACGTGCCACAGTTCTGTTCATCGGGTTGTTCAATGCCACTCCAATTTTTCTCTGCTTCGCTCACTCAAGCATCAACAAACTCTCTCTGTTTTGCATGTTCTCCTCATGTTGAGTCCTCTTCCTGATCATCATGGAAATTCCTCAGCTTTTCTGGTGGTTATGCCCATGCGTTCATCATCACTGGGTGTTATGTTGATATTCCTTAGCCTATCTAGCAGTCGAGACTCTTCGTCTTCTCTATCATAGTCAAGCTCATCCTCTCCGTTGAAGTTACAGGCTTCAACGCTCTTCCATATGTCAATCGCCTCTATCAAAAAAATTCATTCCATTGGTAGATGCCTTGAGACTCTTCAACTCCTATGGAAATCACACTGAGGCCTCTTCGAGTCCTCTGGCAGAAACCATCAGTGGTTTCTAGTAGTTATAGTGCGAACCTTGAAATGGAGCCTAGCTATGCTAGCTCCTTCCACTTACGTGACCACCGACGGTGACCACCGACTACATCAACATTTCGGCATTTCGACATTTTGGCATTCCTATGATGAAGTTTCTCGACACTCCAAGTTGCGATCCCCGAAATGGAGCTTGGTGGCACTAGCTCCTTCCTCCATCTTCTGCATATTTGACCACTGGCTGTGACCATAGCCTTATTCAAAAACGTATTTCACACTTTCACATTTCAGGGATTCTGTGATGAGTCGTCTTGACTCTCCATGTCACGAGCTCTGAAATGGAGCTTGGATTCTATAGCTCTACTCTCCATCTCTCAACAATGTGACCATGAGATATGACCATGCTCCAATCAAACAAACACTTTTCTCTCCAGATCAATGGTCCATGATCTGTGGTGATCAGACAACTATCCTTTGCCCCAGGACTTCAGCCTTTGAGACTTTGGGGGAGTGATGAAGTTAAAACTCCCGAAGCAAAACTCCCGGAGTGAGGTCACTCTTGCATCACTTGATGATGTGTCATGACCTGAGTGGCTGCCACGTGTCACTCTGAATTGTGATTTAGAAACTTCATGAGCCTTCATCATGCCTGATGAATAGTCCAGATCAAACCTCGATCCAACGGCTAGGATCATCTCACAAATTCACGAGCCTTCATTGTGCCTGATTCGGGATTTCAGCGTTTTTCATTTCGCAACTTCGAGACTCCTGTGATGAAGAGTCTCGACTCTTGACTCCTCCAAATCCCAGTATTCAAAACCTTTGTTGATGTGCCTGTTTTTGGATTTCGGCGTTTCACATTTCGCAACTTCGGGACTCCTGTGATGAAGAGTCTCGACTCTTGACTCCTCCAACTCCCGGTATCCGAAACCTTTGTTGATGTGCCTATTTCAGGATTTTGGCATTTCTCATTTCGCAACTTCGAGACTCCTGTGATGAAGAGTCTCGACTCTTGAATCCTCCAACTCTCGGTATATGAAACCTTTGTTGATGTGCCTGTTTCGGGATTTTGGTGTTTTGCATTTCGCGATTTTCTGTCGTGAGTTGCTTCCTTGAATCCTGGAGTTTACGCTTCTGAATGGGATCCAACGATCACTTGTTGAACTTGCCATTGCCATGCCATTATCCCTGCGCTGTTGGTCGTGATATTTTCCATCAATGAAAATCACACTCTTGCACTCTGCGTGCACCTCTGCACTATCTCTTCTGGTCTTCACGAGCTTGCTCTGCTGCATCTTCCCAAAATACTTCTGGTGCCCGCATGGCACATTATACCTGTACTCAATCCATCATCGTTGTTGTACTTTCCATCAATGACAAGCATATGCTGCCTATAAAACATGGCAACAATCTCCCCCTTTGGCATTGATGGCAACAAAGGCACCCGAACCTGTTCTTTTCTCCCCCTTTGACATCAATGTCAAAGAAAACACGCTCCCCCTGAGTTGTTGCAGTATTTTTCGGAGCTATCAGATATTCAATCAATACACACTCCCCCTAATAGGATGGACTCTCTTAGGTGTGAGACGGGATGACACCCATCTTCCGTCGGAGATATTCAAATGGTGTCTTAGCTAGGGGTTTAGTAAATATGTCTGCAATTTGTTCTATGGTTGGAATGTAATGGACCTGGACAATCTGATTGGTGACCTGCTCTCTCAAAAAATGGTATTTTATGGGAATATGCTTGGTCTTAGAGTGGAATACAGGATTCTTGGACACACTGATGGCACTAGTGTTATCACAATGAATTGGGATCGATGCAGCGTATTTTACCTCCAAGTCTGCAAATGTCTGAATCATCCATAATACTTGAGTGCAACAGGTAGCAGCAACAATGTTCTTTGCCTCTGTAGTTGATAAAGAAATGGAACCTTGCTTTTTACTCAAGCATGCTACTAGAGAATCTCCTAAGAAGAACGCACCTCCACTCATGCTTTTCCTTTCATCCATGCAGCTAGCCCAATCAACATCTGAGTAGACTGATAATTGAAATTTATGATTCTTACGATACCATAGGCCATAGTTCATTGTTTCTTTCAAATATTTGAATATCCTTTTGACATCTAGCAAGTGACTCTGTTTAGGTGCAGACTAATATCTTCCTACCATTCCAACATCATGCATTATGTCTGGGAGAGATGCTGTGATGTACAATAGGCTGCGTATCATTGACCTATATGAACTTTGATCAAAATCAGGTGAGTCATCATCCTTGCTTAATTTGCATCTAGTAACCATAGGTGTACCCACAGGTTTAGAATCTTCCGTTTGAAACCTTTTCAACATTTCTCTTAGATATTTTTCTTGAGAAATGAACATCCCTTCAGACCTCTGAGTAATTTGCAGACCAAGAAAAAATGACAGTTCACCTATCATAGAAATTTCAAACTCATACTCCATGGCATAAGCAAACCATTGTACCAATTAATCCTTATTACATCTGAAGATGATGTCATCTACATAGAACAACAGGATGAGAAAATCATTATCCTCTGTTTTGATATATAGATTGTTGTCAACCGTACCTCTCTTGAACCCTTTGTCTTTGAGATATGTATCTAGTCTGTGATACCAAGCATAAGGGGCTTGTTTTAACCCATATAAAGCTTTCTTCAGCTTGCATACTAAGTCAGGGTTATCAGACAGTTTGAAACCTTATGGTTGTTCCATATAGGCTTATTCATTTAAATCTCCATTTAGAAAAGATGACTTGACATCCATTTGATAGACTTTAAACCTTTTATGACAAGCATAGGAAAGAAATATTCTGATAGCTTCTAATATTGCTACGGGTGCAAATGTTTCATCAAAATCCAGTCCTTCTATTTGAGCATAGCCTTTATAGACCAATCTTGCTTTGTTCCTGACCACTTGTCCCTACTCATTCAACTTATTCTTAAAGATCTATTTGGAACCAATGATATTTTTACCTTTAGGTCTATGAACCATCTCCCACGTATTTTTTTTCTCAATCTGATCAAGTTCATCATTCATTGCTTTAAAAAAATGATCATCTTTGCTAGCTTCATTAAAATTCTTGGGTTCCAGCATGGATATGAAAGCTATGTGTGATTGTTCGGTGTTCTTGATTATCTTTCTCCTAGTTTGTACACCTTTGTCTTTTTCACCAATTATCCGACTTGCAGTATGATTCTTTTGAGTGATTCTGGAGGAGGAATTTGAAGTTGTCTGCTGATTTGAGTCTGTCTAAGTATCTGCGTCTTCATCTGATTCAGAGTCTTCATTTTCTGATTCTTGGACCTGTTCATCTTCAGCTTTAGCTGTGTCCTCTGTAGAAGACTCATTATTGTACACCTCTCTTGCTGGGATTCCTTCATCAACTTTTATGTTAATACAGTCAACCATTTTATGCAGCCTCTTATTATAGCATCTGTATCATTTACTGTTTGTAGCATACCCTAAGAAGATACCTTCATCAGCCCTGTCATCATATTTGCCAAGTTTCTCATCATTATTCTTTATGTAACATTTACTCCCAAAGACTTTGAAGTGTTTGATTGAAGTAGGTCTCCCATACCACAGTTCATAAGGTGTCTTGTCACTTTGTGGTCTGAGGTGGGCTTTGTTAAAAACATGGAACGCTGTGTGTATTGCTTCTACCCATTAGGTTTGACCAATGTTCTTCTCATTCATCATTGACCTAGCCATTTGCTGCACTGTTATGTTTTGCCTCTCAACTACTCCATTTTGTTGTGGAGTTCTTGGGATTGTGTATTCTCTCTTGATCCCATTCTTATCACA
>ML789829.1:142748-163013 GCA_009831015.1 Picea engelmannii
GGGGGGGGGGGGGTGAATCAGTTGTTACTGTTCTTAAACAATTATGCTTATTTTAAACTCTTTGCAGAGCACTTAATGACAATCACAACAATGCAGGGAGGTAAGAAATAAAAAAATTGACATCAGTCACACATATTAAATATACAGAGACATATATTTCCTGAGGAAACCCATAAAGGGTAAAAACCTCTTCTTCTTGGTATGATAAGTAATCTTTACATTCTGTAGATTATCATACATATGAGCTCCAACTCATTGTGAGGCTACAACCTCTATTTTGAAAGCTGCAACTTGCTGAGAGCACCAACTCTCTGTTTTCTCTAGCACCAACTAGAAGGAAGCACCAACTCCCTATGTTTCTCTATCACCCACTAGAAGGAAGCACCAACTCCCTAGTTTCTCTAGCACCCACTATAAGGAAGCAACAACTCCCTAAGTGTTCCAGCACCAACTAGATGGAAGCACCAACTTCCAGTCACACAGGCACCAACCTGTAAAACAGAGAACAATAGTGCTCCCTTGCACCACCCTGCCACCCTGGTTTCTCTAGCTGCAACTAGATGGAAGCTACAACTCCCTGTGTTCAAGCACCCACTTGAACCTCTGAGGACAACAGTCCTCCCTAGCACCTCCCTACCACCCTGGAATATCAAGTTTGCTTTATGTCAATTTATCACAGTGATACAATATTTATCAATGGCTTACTGGTCTCATCACTGTTCTGCTACATTGCTCTACTCTACTTGCATCAGTGTCTTCCTGTACACTTTGCCTTGCACTTTCTATTCTTCTGCCTTTTATGCTCTCTATGCCAAGTCCATTACATGCACCATTCCTCTTCTCTGTATTTCAGCTGCTTCACACTGCCTCCTTCTACATGCCTGAATCACTCTCAACAGCAACACCCATCTCTTCTATGTTCTGCGTATTTATAATATTTGTGCACCTTCTTCATCCTCCATGCATAGTGCCTTTGCATGCTCTTCAACGTGCCACGATTTTTTTCATCGGGTTGTTCACTGCCACTCCACTTTTGCTCTTCTTCGCTCGCTCAAGCATCAACACACTCTCTATGTTCTGCATGTTCTCCTCGTGTCGAGTCCTCTTCCTGATCATCATGGAAATTCCTCATCTTTTCTGGTTGTTATGCCCATGCGTTCATCATCACTGGGTGTTATGCTGAGATTCCTTAGCCTGTCTAGCAGTCAAGACTCTTCGTCTTCTCTATCATAGTCGATCTCATCCTTTATGTTGCAGTTATAGGCTTCAACGCTCTTCCATCTGTCAATCTCCTCTATCAACGGTCTTCATTCCACTGGCAGATGCCTTGAGACTCTTCATCTCCTCTAGCAATCACACTAAGGCCTCTTCGAGTCCTCTGGCAGAAACCATCAGTGGTTTCTAGAAGTTACAGTGCGAGCCTTGAAATTGATCCTATCTATGCTAGCTCCTTCCACTTACATGACCACCGGCGGTGACCATCGACTACATCGACATTTCAACATTTAAGCATTCTTGTGATGAATTCTCTCAACACTCCAAGTCGCGATCCCCAAAATGGAGCTTGGTGGCACTAGCTCCTTCCTCCATCTTTCAAAGATGTGACCACTGACTGTGACCACATCCTTATTCAAAAATGTATTTCGTACTTTCGCATTTTGGGGATTCTGTGATGAGTCATCTCGACTCTCCATGTCACGAGCTCTAAAATGGAGCTTGGCTTCTATATCTCTTCTCTCTAGCTCTCGACAATGTGACCACGAGATATGAACACTCTTCAATCAAACAAACACTTCGATCTCCAGATCAATGGTCCATGATCCATGGTGATCGGATGACTATCCTCTACCTCGGGAATTCAACCTTCGAGACTTTGGGGAGTGATGAAGTTAAAACTCCCGAAGCAAAAATCCCAGAGTGAGGTCACTCTTGCGTCAATTGATGATGTGTCGTGACCCGAGTGGCTACCACATGTCACTCTGAATTGTGATTTAGAAACTCCACGGGCCTTCGTCGTGCCTGAACGGTCCAGATCAAACCTTGATCCAATGGCTAGGATCATTTCACAAATTCACGAGCCTTCATTGTGCCTGAATCGGGATTTCAGCGTTTCGCATTTTGCAACTTCGGGACTCTTGTGATGAAGAGTCTCGACTCTTGACTCCTCCAACTCCCGGTATCTGAAACCTTTGTTGATGTGCCTATTTCTTGATTTCGGCGTTTCACATTTTGCAACTTTGGGACTACTGTGATGAAGAGTCTCGACTCTTGACTCATCCAACTCCCGGTATCCGAAACCTTTGTTGATGTGCCTGTTTTGGGATTTCGACGTTTCACATTTAGCAACTTCGGGACTCTTGTGATGAAGAGTCTCGACTCTTGACTCCTCCAACTCCTGGTATCCGAAACCTTTGTTGATGTGCTTGTTTTGGGATTTCAGCGTTTCTCATTTCGCGATTTTCTGCCATGAGTTGCTTCCTTGAATCCTGGATTTTACGCTTATAGATGGGATTCAACGATCACTTGTTGAATTTTCCATTGCCATGCCATTATCCCTGTGCTGCTGGTTGTGATATTTTCCATCAATAACAAGCACACTCTTGCACTCTACGTGCACCTCTGCACTATCTCTTTTGGTCTTCACGAGCTTTCTCTGTTGCATCTTCCCAAAATACTTCTGGTGCCTGCCTGACACATTATACCTGTACTCAAGCCATCATCGCTGTTCTACTTGCCATCAATGACAAGCATACGTTGCCTGTAAAACATACCAATAGTTTTATGTAAATAACCCAATGGATAAAATTGCTTCCCTATCCCTGGTTTAAATTCTGACCATGAGGAAAGAAGATTACCACACTTACTTTTGTCCTGAAGTTTTCTCTCCCACCATACGAGAGAGGTGCCTTCCAACTGAAGAGAAGCCAGTTGCACTTTAACTTCCTCTTCATCAATATGTTGAAAACAACAATATACTTCAATCGGATCCAATTATCTAGCTTTTCAGGATTAACATCTCCATTAAACATAGGTAAAGCAAATTTTACATCAAGCTTTAATAATTGTTTCTTAAAATAGGCTTTATGGCTAGAATGATGAGAATGGTGAGAATGCTCAGAGGAAGAAGAAATAGAACTTGATGGTGAAGATGGAGGCTCAGGAGGGTCCCCTCTATCCCCTTGATTTACTGAAGCATCATCATCAACATGTACTTCCTTTCTCTTCTCTTTCTTCTTCATACTCTTCTCGTATTCTCCATACATTCGTTCGACCATTTCTGACATGTGATAAAATACCATATGGATGTTTTTATCCTGTTCATCACGCTTATCCTTTTTTATCATTTTCTTCCTTCGGGATGCATGAACAACTTCAGGATTGAAAGTCTTAAGAGTTCCTTCACCCTGCGTATTCTTGGCCCTAGTAAGCATTCACACTCAACAATTCAAGTCAAAGATGACTACTCTGATACCAACATGATCCGGGATCTTTTCATCGAAGTGACTTACAAAGAATTGCATTAAATGAGCATAAATTAAAGTGCACCATTAAAGAAGGAAAATCTCAATAATGAAGAGACCTAAGCATCAAATTTGAACACAAAAAACTTGATAACGGAGTTTGTCACTGGTGGACTACGTCTCCGAGTCTTTCTCTCAAATGGGTAGGCCTTTTTATTAGCTCAGCAAAAGAATTTGGGAAAATACATAAGTACACCTCATTCTGAAATCAAGCTACAAAAGTTTTGCTCAGATAAGAAAACAGACAACACCACTAAATTTTTGGCGTCAAATTACCCAAAAATGACTGTCTCCACGCTTCAATCCGACTCTGGCACTCCTAGGCCCAAGAGAAACTCTGTCTCGGTTTTCATGTCGTGCAACCTACAATAAATGCTGATAAATTCATCTCGTAAAGCGTTATGGTTCATACCCTCGCGTGCCTCCCTTCCAACACTGGGCGGATTCACTTTTTAAACGAAAAACCCAGCTTTCTAATCAACGGAAGTCATTGGCCATTTGGTTTGCAGAGGAAGTCCCGGGGTTGAGCTCGCGAGCCTCCCCTTTTGGCTTCTCTATTGTAACACACACACACACACACACACACACACACACACACACACACACACACACACACACACACACACACACACACACACAAGTTGGTTCCGCTAACTTTAGCAGTGGTTCTAGATGTTAGTTGGTTGCCAGATTTGGCAAGATCCCACCAGATTTGGCGGAGCCGCCAATATATATATATTTTGAAATTTCATTCTCAGGACGTCATTGGGAATTTTCCCACTACCACGTGGCATCCCATGAATGGGCCATGTGGCAGCCAACCATTGGGCCACATCAACCAATTGTACCATCACCTGCCACGTCAATGTATGACCTGCCAATTCAGCTTGCCATGTCAACCTACCATGTCATCTTCCACATCATCGTACGATCTTCCACATGGTTGTACAGACTGCCATGTGGCACATTTTTACTAGTCCATGGAATGACCCGAAAAGGCCAAATTTGAGTGACACGTGGCAGCCTTTGGTGCTTCCATGTCACCATGTTGATGTCATGCTGACATCGACATGACACATGTCACCTCCTATTTGTGCCACGTATGATGTACATATGTTGATTTCATCTGTACTCATGCTGACGTCAAAAATATGGATGTTGACTCATCCCCTGTTTACTGGGCTAGGTTGACCAAATTTTGACCGTGAATATCTTTCGATCTGTAACTCCATTGGACGAGTTGTTTGTGCCGTTGGAAATATTGCGACACGCTCTTCACGATGATGTCATTTTTACCGACTTTTAAGAACTTTGAATTTTTTTCCCTTTCTCTTTCTGTTGAGGCCATTCTGAGCTTCCTGATTTTTTTTTGTGAGTTCTGAGTTGTCCTTAGTCTTCTCTGGATCCTTTTTGGATCAGTGCTCAAAGGTGATATTTCATGATTTCCCCCTAACTATGATGAAAAAGCACCCCATTTTATTAATCCATACCATCATCCAAAGGGCACGACATGGTTGGTTCTTAAGCCCACATTGACATGATTCTTTATTTGATCATGCTTAGGCCCCATTTCCCCGTCACTTCATGATACCACTTCTATTCCCACACATGGTGAGCTCCCACTTGTTGGTTCTTTTCAACGAAACATTTTTATTGTCGGTAAATACTTTAGGTATGCTCTTGTTCTTTCCCTTTCAAACTACCGATGACATAACTTCTTAAACAGATCATCAACAACTAAGCCTTAATCTCATCCTACAACTTAGATATGTCTAGCGATCACTAACTACATCTTATCTGTTAAAACTACACTTCCCCCTGACCTATCCCACACAACTATTTTAATGTAATACCACAATGACAAAGGAGAGGGTGACTTAATTAATAAGTTTTGTAAGCCTATCGCAAGCCTTTAGCACTTATTTTGAATATAATGACAAACATAAAAGTGTCATCATCAAAATATCTCTATAATATTTATCAAATAGGCTTTGTCCTTATAAACTTCTGACGACGATGACATATCAACAATTCCTTCCTCCTATCATTTCCTCTCCTTCGATGATATGATTAATGACCGTGACCTCTGGACTGTCTGCAATAAAATTTATTGCACTGCATACGACTCTGACTCAGTCAGATATGTAACACATTTTTTCATTAATTGCACAAGGATTTGGAGAGAATTTGGGAAGCATTAAAACATCGTGGAGAATTAATTTACCTTACTTGTTTGTATTACCACCAAGAAGAGTAGACTCTATTGTTGCAAAATTCTGGTCAATTTCTTTGTTGATTATTATCTATGGTTTACAGGTAAGTATTTCGTAAAACATTTAGCAAATTTTACCTGTATCATTGTGATAGTGTGCTTATTTGTTTTAATTGTATGGTTTATGGAGTTGGAAAAATGTCTCAGATGTTAACCAGAAAAGGGAAACTTCAAATACCTTCCATGCCTGTTCCTGCTACAGTTTCATATTCTTTCAATATTGTAGATTTTAAACATATACAATATTTAATGCAAACAAATTTTCAGTAAAAGAACAAAAATGATACACTGGCAAAAACAAACATTAAACAAAGAGTTTTCCCCTGGAAACCCAAACCAAGAAAACTAACATATTCTATATTCATTCATTGTGATACATTGTTCACAATACAATATACATATAGGAGCCAACGACATCCAAAACCCTAACCTAATGAATTGTATTAGTCAAAAACCCTAATTCCTTAACCGAAAATAGAAAACCATAGGCAAAAACTATGTGCCAAAAAACCACCCAACAATGGACATGAAAATCGAGGCAACATGAAAAACGAGGAAAAAATGTGACACATTTCCCGAGGCAAAAATGAGACTACTAATGCAAATAATGTAACACATACCCAAAAATATCTCCGATACAAACCACCATGATGGGTTGGAAAATTAACTCAGCTATTACAATATTTTTGACATGTTCCAGAATGAAATATTCCCTCCTGTGGATCTAGACAGTGACAAATACATAAGTATCCTCAAAAGTGACATCCACACAGTAGCTTATCACCCATAACTCTTTCCTTACAATGATGTTGCAAGGTGGTTTTTTTCACATTTACAAAAAGACACAAGGTTGATAGTCAATGCTTCAGCCCCCCCAATTTCCTCTCTCAAGATAGAAGACATCAAGGTTCGGTATAAGACCCCATAACCCACTATTGCATTGACTGAATCATTCTTGGACAAGTTCGGGGTTGATCACAACGATTTTGAAATCTTGATGGAGATTGGCTCATTGATGAAGAATGGCCAACAAAAAAGGGAGAAAGAAATGTACTAGCACGATATTTAAAAAGCCCTTATAGAATTATGAATTCTATGATTTGTAGACTCAATCGTGAAGAAACCAATAGCCACTTTAGGATGGAATGGTTTTTCCTATGGCCTATACAATGGTTAAAACCAACAAAGATTTCAATTGGGCTAGCATCCTATCGATCAACATTGCAAATCGATTTATGGACCCTAAAGGTATGAAAAATCCTAGTTTTTACATGCCATCCTATCTTATAGACGTGACTTGTGAGGCCAATTTTTTCCCTACCTTTAATTGGGATTGGACCCCAAATCAAAGCCATGTCCATGTGTGTTGTTCTCAAATATGGGAGGCTAACTGGAAAGAGAATTTATATGATGTTTGTGACTATTTTATTTCTCCCTTGCACAAAGCCACCTTTGGTTCTTACCAACACATGATATCCCCAGGAGCTATCAAAGCCCTAAAAGGAATCAGTGACTGGGGTTCACTAGTATTTGCTGGTAAATCCTTTCGAGCCATGGGTTTGAAACCCCGAAACAACATATGCCAAAAGGGGTAGGGGATAGGGGGAAACCTTGCTTAACTCGTATATTACAATTAATTTCTTTCGACTAGCGCTTAGTGTTCCTAAACTTGGAAATAACATTCTCATACAACCTTATCGCAACAAATCTCAAATTGAAATGAAATATGATCTCTTCTAACATATTCCAAAGGTTAATCCTAGGTATCGTGTCAAAATATTTTCTAAATTCAATGAAACAACACATGATATTGGTTTTATTATCATGGCACTCCTTCATAATGAACCTAAACGTAACAAGGTGCTCTACTGTTCAATGATAGCTCCTAAATCTAGCCTGGTCTTTATCTCTTTTCGCATGGCTTTCTAGCCATATGTTGATCTTCTTTTCCAAAATAATTCCATATAACTTGGCTAAAAGGGGGTTAATCATAATGGTCCTATAATTCGAGTGATTATGTTATCCCCACATTAAAAAATAGGTACAATGAGGCTTTGAGTCTAGGGATTAGGGAAGCCATGCTTAACTGTTAAATTGAAGAGCTTGTAGATGTGAGGGATGATGATAGGCCCTCCAATTTTTAATATTTATGTTTGGTATCCTTCAATGTCCTTAGATTTCCCTTATGTGAGCCGCTTAAACCCAAACTCTATGTCCTTTATTGAAAAAACTTCTTCCTCTATAGAAATGGTTTGAATGTTGTCCACAACATTAGGGGATTCATAACTATTTTTAAGGTGGGAATTCCAGTCCCTCAAGGGAGTCATATTGTTTTTATTTAGTTTTATGTGTCAAAATTTGCCTCCAAAATTTCTTAGGATCGATCTTAGATAGGTGAAACAATGCTTCTCTTGCTTTCTATTTATATAGTACCTTTTTTTCCTTTTCATTAGGACTTTATATCTATTTATCTTGTTAGATTTTTAAGTGCTCATTAGAAGCATCCCTAATGATTTTTTTTGTAATCTTACACTCTTTATCATACAAAGGGCTGGTTGTTTTATTTTCCTTTTTACACAAAATATCAATAGAAAGCTTGTTAATCAAATTAGAGAGGGTTGTCATAAAATTATGATAGAGGTCATGAATTTTGTTCTTATTTGATAGGAGATTTAGTTCGTTATTTAGATCCTTTTAACAAAGATCAACTTTATTTTTGTCAAAAATCAAGTGCTTTTGGTTATCATAATTCTCTTCCATGGGGATTTTGTGCATGGAAAATTTTAGACTTAGGGTTCAAGACCTATGATTGTAGTCAAGCTCATGGTCATTTAAATGGTCAATATTTACTATTTGGTTGTATATGAGGATATCAAATATCATATAATATATGACATTATTTCCAAGCCTATGAATACAAGTCACCGGGTTGGATTTTGGCCACTTCATTAGACCATTGAAAATGATTAGATATTGAGAACTAAAGAGATTGATAAGCTCATTACCAAACAAATTCTCGACCAAGTCTTTAGATTTTCTTTTGTATCTACCTAAAGGATATTTGCATTATCTCCAATGGAAATCTATAAACAAAATGAAAATCTTACCTTGAGGGTTATTGAAGGTGGCCTCTAATGATCTCTCGTTTATGGGTTCTTTCCTGAAATGGAACTCTCCCTCTAATTCAAAAAAAATAAATTTGACATCATTTCCTCCTATGAAATGACAATATTGAGGAGAAAATCCAGTAGCATAATGATAAGGCTTAAGAGAAGGATTTGTGTAAGTGGAAACTTCAATTGTTGGAGAAATTCGACATTATAAAACTAGAAAATTGAGATTATGAAAATGGAGGATGGATGCCTCTATTTATAGATATCTTTGGAGCCCAGATGGACCTTGAATGAAGAACCACTTTTTTTTATGAGTTGTTGAAGTGATAAAGGGTTGGGAACTGAAACGTTCTCCCTTTGATAGGATGAAACAATTCCTCCTTTATGAGATTGAAGTGCAATGAACTTGTTAGGGTCCTAACCCACACATAGGTAGAACAATATATTCATATGTAATAAATATCAATATTAATAAGGCCTTGCAATAAAATAGAATAAGTCGTATGTAAGAAGACCTAATAGAAGCTTCTACTTCTAGAAGGATCTTCCTCTAGATGCTTCTTTTGATAGACATATTTAGTATAAATAGGAGTCGAGGGTATGCGAACCCTAGCTTGGATATTATTGTAATAGAGCTATGCTCAACTGGAGGTTTCCTCCTTGAAGAGGCCCATGAACATTGCTTTCATATTCAAAGTGCTATTTCTGTTGTTATTCTTATATCATTTCAATGCTATTGTGGTGAATGTTTTGGTTATATTACTGTTATTCTGCCATTTCTAGCATTTTATTTATGTTCTGCATACTTTTTATATCTAGTATATTACAAGTGGTATCAGAGCACTTTCCTCGGTAGAAAGTGTGGGTTAATTTTTTTTTTCAGGGTAGAGACATATTCCGGCGTCTTTAAGCCACAAAGATCTGTCATTACGCGCATAAACCGGTGGTTGAGGGATTCATACACGCATGAAATATAAGTGGTACTTAAGCGCACATCTGTTGGCCACCCTTGTAACCCCTGTTGGTCACCCTTGTAACCCCTGTTGGTACCCCTTCGAGTGGTAGCGCATCAAACAACACCTGTGTACAGATCGCCTAGATTACTTGAAGCCCTCTTTAGATAAACCAATTGACCACCTGATTGCTATAGTGTCACCGAGAACAACACTCGGGATGATACTCTCTAGTACCTAGGTAGTCGGGTAGTACGGCTAAGGGTACGGTCTATCCTCCTTAGTTAGTGCCCTGAGATGTTGGGCCGAGTACTACTGTTGGACCCTGCACGTACATCAAAGAGCTATAGCACAGGGAAAACCCTTGTCTATAGAACCCTTGAATACCTAACCCTTGGGGACAAAAACATAAACACATTAAAACAGACAAGATATATTGTCACGCAATTGTGTTCGATTTTCCAAGTAAATACCCATTTCTTTCTGGTTAAGCATTTGGGCATTTCCTCTCTGCAATATTCTTCAGACCAGAGTATATCTCCGCAGGTAAAAAAAAAAAGTCTGGAAATTTTTACACCATTATTTGAGACCTATTCCATTGGATTCATCTCTTCTCCCTTATCACATTCATCTATATCATTTTTCGGCAAAATTTTTGACCTCGCCTACCCCTTTTCAGTTCCCCCATCCTCATGGCCCATACCTGTAGCCAAGACTTGGAAGCTTGCTTCAACACCTTGCAATCTAGTCTCATCAAGACCCAACAAGAAGTGAAACAACTCAATGCCAATGTTTCTGCCATTAATACAACTATGCAGTCCTCAATGGAGGAAATCAAACAAGACCTCACCGCCCAGCTTGAATTTGTCTTTTCTGCACTCTGCACCAAATTTCATATCCCTACAGATAACCCTTCCTCTTCCTCACCTCCACATACTGAAGGTGACCATTCCTCTCATTCCCATAACTTTCAGAACCATCACTTTCAATGTGACCTACGCCTTCCGCGGGTAGATGTGACCAAATTTGATGGCTCGGACCCCACTGGTTGGGTAACCCAAATGGAACATTATTTCTCTTTATACGAAATTACAGATGACTTGTCCAAACTCCGGTATGGTGTTCTCCATCTAGATCAAGACCATTGGCAATGGTGGCAATGGAGACAAACTTCTCGTCAAGGGTATATTGGTTGGACACACTTTGTGGCAGAGCTTTATGAACGCTTTGACACTGACACCAACCATTTGGTCCGTTTGACAAAGTTGAAACAATCAGGAACAATGGAAGACTTTATAGCTGCCTTTGATTGTCTGGCTTTTCGGACAGAGGGCATGTCTAATGCCTTTTTCCGAGAATGTTTTATCAGTGGCCTCAAGGATGAGATTCAGGCCCATGTCCTCATGGCTCGTCCTTAGAATTGGGTGGAGGCTACTAAAAGATCTAAAGAAGCACAACAGGTTGTATCTTCTCAAAATCGGAAACCCTCCTTTATCCCTTTCCCTAAACCAATAAATCCCACTACTCCCTCCGCTCCACTACAGATCCAAAAATTGACCAGGTCTGAAATGGATGAACGCCAACTCAAAGGCCTTTGTTATAATTGTGATGACAAATATTTCCCGAGCCACAAGTGTAAGGAACAAAATTTGTTTATGGCCATCTTCGAAGATATTTCGGAAGAGGATATTGAAACTCCCCTTGTGTCTGAATCACCTGAAATCCCTGACATAACCCCTCCCTCAGACCCTCCCGAAGTAGAATCGGTCATTTCCCTCAATGCCCTCACTGGCTTCTCCGCTCCCTAGACCCTCAAGCTAATCGGTTACATCAAGAATCATAAGGTCATCATTCTGGTTTATAGTGGAAGCACCCATAATTTTATTCATCGCTGCATTGCCCAAGAAACTCATTGCTACATCCATGCTGTCAATAATTTCCAAATCATGATTGCCAATGGTGGCTCCATGAAATGTGGAGGGCGTTGTGAAAATGTGCGTCTCGAAATTGGTGACTACCAACTGAAATCTCATATGTTTGCTATCGACATGGGCAGTTGTGACATTGTGTTGGGTGCAGACTATCTAAGGACTTTGGGTCCCATTCTCATGGATTTTAAGGAATTAACCATGCAATTTGACCAGGAGGGCCACCAATATAAGTTCCAAGGCATCAACTTCACTTCGCCTGAGATCATTAGTTCCCATCGCATGGAAAACTTGCTAAAAAAGGGTTATTTTGGTGTTATTTTTCAACTCCATGCCATACAAGCAACATAAACACCCTCAGTGCCGCAAGACCTCCAAGCCATCCTTTCTAAACATCAAGTGGTCTTTTCCACTCCCCAAGGACTCCCTCCTTCACGTGGTGTTCATTATCATTCCATTCCCCTTTTACCTAGAACCCTTCCTTCCAATATTCGTCTGTATCGTCACCCCTTTTCCCAAAAAAATGAAATTGAGAAAATGGTCCCGGAACTCCTTAATGCAGGAATTATCCACCCTAGTACGAGCCCCTACTCTTCTCCTGTGGTCATGGTCCTGAAGAAAGAAGGTTCTTGGCGAATGTGTCCTAACTTCCGTGCCCTCAACAAACTTACCATTAAAGACAAATTTCCCATTCCTGTCATTGATGACCTCCTGGATGAACTGAGTGGCGACCAATTCTTTACTAAACTTGATCTTCGTTTGGGCTACCTCTAGATACATATGAAAGAGGCAGACATTCCCAAGACTTCCTTTAGAACTCATGAGGGCCACTATGAGTTTTTGGTCATGCCCTTTGGCTTGTGTAATGCCCCCTCCACCTTCCAAAGCCTCATGAATCATGTCTTCTGTCCTTTTCTCCATCATTTTGTCTTAGTTTTCTTTGATGATATCCTCATCTATAGCAAGAACTAGACAAAACATATTGCTCATGTGGATCGAGTTCTCCATCTACTCTCTGAGCACCAACTTTTCCTGAAACAGTCTAAATGTGCTTTTGGCGCCTCAGAAGTAGAGTACTTGGGTCATCTGGTCGGCAAAGATGGCATCAGGGTGGATCCTAAAAAGATTGAAGCTATGCAAGACTGGCCTCACCCAAAGAATCTCAAAATCTTGCGTGGATTTCTGGGCTTAACAGGTTATTATCGCAAGTTTTTTAAGAATTACGGAAATATTGCATCACCTCTCACTGCTCTCCTAAAAAATAACTCTTTCACTTGGACTCCAGCTGCTGCTCAAGCTTTTCAAACCTTGAAGATGGCCATGTGCACCACTCCGGTCCTGACCCTTCCTGATTTCACAAAGACCTTTGTCTTGGAATGTGATGCTTCAGGGAAAGGAATTGGTGTTGTCCTTATGCAAGAGGGTCGACCTTTGGCCTTTACCAACAAGAAACTATCTGAAAGAAATCTGGGCAAATCTATCTATGAAAATGAATTGTTGGCTATTCTCCATGTCATTGATTTTTGGCACCCTTATATATTGGGGAAACGCTTCCTAATTAAGGCAGACCATCAAAGCCTCAAGTATATTTTGGAACAACGCATTTCCTCCCCGGAGCAACAAAAATGGGTAACTAAGCTATTTGGCTATGATTATGAGATCATTTACAAGAAAGGAAAAGAAAATGTGGTTGCAGATGCGCTTTCCCGCGAATATGAAGATGAAGGATCCCTTTTATCTCTTTCCTTCATTGTACTGGATTAGCTCCAAGATGTGCGCCGGGAATGGCTACAAGATCCCAAAAGTTCGCAGTTGATCCAACAATTGTAGTCCAGTGCTCCAGCTCCCCCAGGGTACTCTTGGCTCCATGATGAGCTTAGATACAAAGGTCGTTTGTATTTAAGTAAACAATCAAAGCTTAAATCCATGATACTTTTTAAGCTTCATGCTACACTAATAGCGGGGCACTCAGGGTTCACCAAAACCTATGACAGGGTCAAACGTTATTTTTTCTGGGATGGTATGAAATAGGACATTCATACTTTTGTCACCGAATGTGATGTGTGTCAATGCAACAAGGGAGAAACAATCAAATATCTGGGCACACTACAACCGCTCCCGCTTCCACCTGCTATTTGGAAGGACATCTCTATGGATTTTATTACAGGCTTACCCAAACCGGGAAATAAATCAGTCATCATGGTGGTTGTTGATCGCCTTTCCAAGTATGCTCATTTCTGCGCTCTTCAACACCCGTATACAACATCCATGGTGGCTCAAATTTTCATGGATCAGGTCTTCAAGCGTCATGGCATGCCACACTCTATTGTTTCTGATCGCGACCCAACTTTTACAAGCAATTTTTGGCAAGAACTATTCAAGCTACAAGGCACCCAATTGCATCTCAGTACAACTTATCATCCCTAGACTGATGGTCAAACATAAGTTGTCAACAAGTGTATGGAAACATATTTGAGGTGTTTTTCCTCGGAAAAGAAAAATCAGTGGGCTCAATGCTTACCCCTAGATGAATGGTGGTACAACACTTCATACCATACAGCTACACACATGACTCCTTTTGAAGTGGTATATGGAAAGAAGCCACCTTCAGTTCTCTCATACTTACCTGGTGTCTCGAAGGTCTAGGCGGTTGACCAAACACTTACAGTTCAAGAGGCTATTCTCCACACCCTTAAAGAGAATTTGGTCATGGCACATAATCACATGAAGCAACAAGAAAATCAAGGTCGCTCTAAATGTCAATTTGAAGAAGGGGATCAGGTGTTTCTTCGCCTGCAACCTTACAAGCAGAATTACCTCAAGGCTAAGCATTGTCAGAAGCTAGCGCCCAAATTTTATGGTCCTTATATAGTTCTCAAGCGTGTGGGATAGGTGGCCTATCAGTTAGCTTTGCCCACTCATTCGAAGCTACATCCTGTTTTTCATGTTTCCTGCTTAAAGAAGGTGATCAGAACTAAGTGCCAAATTCAAACCAACCTTCCCGAGTTAGCTGAAGAAGGATCCATTTGGCTACAGCCACAAGCAGTTTTGGACCAGCTTGAGCGTCGCCTATGTCAGAGAACCATCAAGGAAGTGTTAATCCAGTGGAAAGATACAACTCCAACAGATGCCACTTGGGAACCAGCTACCATTCTAGAGCAATTTCCATATCTCCAACCTTGAGGACAAGGGTGTTTTTAAGGGGGAGGACATGTTAGGGTCCTAACCCGCACATAGTAGAACAATATATTCGGATGTAATAAAGTTCAATATTAATAAGGCCTTGCAATAAAATATAATAAGTCGGATGTAAGAATTCCTAATATAAGCTTCCGCTTCTAAAAGGATATTCCTCTAGATGTTTCTTTTGATAGACATATTTAGTATAAATAGGAGTCGAGGGTATGAGAACACTAGCTTGGATATTATTGTAATAGAGCTCTGCTCAACTGGAGGTTTCCCCCTCGAAGAGGCCCGTGAACATTGATTTCAGATTCAAAGTGTTATTTATGTTTTTATTGTTATATCATTTCAGTGCTATTATGGTGAATGTTCTGGTTATATTGTTGTTATTCTGCCATTTCTAGCATTTTATTTCTGTTTTGCATAGTTTTTATATCTGGTATATTACAGAACTATGAAGAGGGAACCCCAATAACATTAAGAGTGTTAAATAATGATTATAAACTATGCTATCGAGATGTCAAGGAATACTAGCCTGTTGTTCATTTATGTATGATTTCCTTTTATATTGGTGGAATTCATCTAAACATGTATATTTCCTAAAGCATTTGTGTTGGTGAAGTGTGGACTATAAGTCCCATGTTTATGGATCATAGAGTTGAGGAGGGAGCTTCTTATGGATAGAAGATGCAATTATGAGGACATTGACATGGGAAGAAGGAACTTATGCAAGAATCATACAAATCCTAGATCTATAAAAGAACACATTGTGGTTTCGTGAAGGTTGAAGCTAACCCAGTGAGCCAAAAGTTTGTAAAAAGGACATTGAACTTGTTGTTTTGTAAGAACAAAAAGTGCATTTAGGAAATCTTAATATATTACAAGCAAATCCATGTTTAATAGATTGGTGGTGTTGTATTTTCATCCATTGTTGGTGCTTTCATGTGTTTTTCCCACATTAATAATGTGCATTGCGAGTTTGATTAGGTGATTATGCTTCATTCCATGTCACTTTAAGCAATAGAAAACATGTGTATATTTATTGATTCTAGTGAATAACACCTTGTCCATCTTATCTTAAAATACAAATGATTTTTTCATTTATTTCTATATTTAATATTTTAATTATATTAATTAATAATAAATATGATTAAAGTCTAACCACTTTTTTTTTTTGTAAGCAAGTAGTTGTATTACCTTTCAGAATCAAAATTTACATATAGGGTCTAAGAGATTGGTGTTGAGGTTGCCATGAAAGGAAACCAACCCCGCCACCAGAGATAAAAGTTCCATAATATTCTGCTAATTCTGTTGTTGTTTAACAATTTGGCATGATGCACATTCAAAATATATAAGCTAATCCTATTTCTGAAACAAGAAAGATAGCTCTGTGGCTTGATAGGCCAGATAGAGGCCATGAGAAACAAAAAATAATAGACCATGATAATTACTTGCTTGTGTAGCTATGTCGGAAAGCATGCTCTGACTTGTCTGACCATTTTAGCTCCATTGTTTCCTAAAGCAGCTCCTATGTCGTGCGACGTTGAGAAGGGTCTTGAGATCCAGAATCCAGAAGCTAGTCCAGTCGCTTCTTCATTAGCTCCTAGAGGAATTTCATTTCTACATTGTCCTTGCGCATAGCTTGGATTGTTTCTCTTTGAACATCAGTGAATCCAGGATGAGGCAGAGGAGTGGGGGCAGAACTGGAAGCATCATCTGGATTGGGAGGAAAAGAACCAGTGGCAGAAGTCAAGGGTGGAGCATCGGGTGGTTTACGGTTTGTGTTTTTGCCTGTGGAATGAGGGGGATGCTGGGCCATGTTATTATGGCAGGGACATGTGCAACATGGATGTAGAATGAAAGGAGGTCAACCACTCTGTGAATATCGTGTGCCTTCTCTGATCGAGCGTCCTTGGATTCTAGGCATGAAGAGAGCGCAGAGCGAGTCACACCGAGGAAGAGAGGGAGTGAAAAAGGTGTGCGAAGCCAGAGTTTGAATCTTAGAGCGAAGGAGGAGAGCAGGCATTAGGAGAGGAGCTTGCAGAGCCGAGAAAAGTTCAAAACCAGCCATCTGCAGAGGATGCGTGACAATATTAACGTCCGAGGAAGGTTGAGGAACCATCAATTCCAGACAGATTTCATACAAGAGGGAGGACGACTTCAGATACAATAGTAGACGCAATTGTAGATGGAGTGAATGCTCGTCGTCAGGTCGCCACCCTAGGAGAGGGATGGACAACGTACATGTTGTCAAAGTAGACGTGGTTGTTAGATATCACCCCATCCAGGAAAAATCTAACCACTTTTATTAACAACTATATTTTAAATTAATTATCTATATTTTATATAAATAAAAGCTTTGTAATCTTAATACTTTATTAATATAAATAGCCAATCATATGAAACAACTCTTCTTCCATATCATTTAAAAAAATAAATTATCTTTAAATTCAATTGCCTCTAACATATTATATTTTTTATTGATATTTTCATTAATATCATATTTTTCATTTTTCAATTTTCAATCTTAAATGTTGCAATAATACTACCTTTATTAGAAAAGCACACTCCCCACGATGCTTTACGATGTACAGTTATGTGATTGTAAATCTTTCTCTCTTATTTACATTCTTTCTAATAGTAATAACTATCTTTCCATAGCCCATAATTAATGGTATATTATAAGTCTAAATATATTATTATTTTTATTATTTATGAGGTGATATATAAGAAGCACACTCCCCACGTTGCTTTATTTATGAGGTGATATATAATAAGCACACTCCCCATGTACATTTATGTGATTGTAAATTTGTCTTTATTTACATTCGTTCTAATATTGTTAACTATCTTTCCATAGCCCATAATTCATGGTATATTATAAATCTAAATATATTATTATTTTTTATTTACAAGGTGATATAGTGGTATTTTTATTAATATAATAATTAAATATTTAGTAAATATAATTATATATTTAAAAAATAGTCATTAATAAATTTCTTAAAATTATTTTTATTATACAAATATTTTTTTATTATCAAAAATTTCCATCAATAAATTGAAAATACATTTACATTTGTTTTTTAAACATAAACATCAATTATTGATTAATTTATTACATAGAAAGGTGTACACTTATTGACAATGAGCATAATTAATCACCTTTTAATCTAAAATTCTAATTTAATGGTTAACAATTGAAGATGCTGGCATATTCTTAGTCGTACTCCCAAATCAATGAATGTGATTTCCTCTTCATAACTTCTTTGTATTTTTGAATGCATCCTTAACGTGTTTACCTTTTAACATTTACCTAATCATATTAAGAAATTACTGTAGCACTATATGATTGCCACATTTAAATGATTAAACTTTGGATTTAGCACGCTGACTGTAAAGGCTCATTTTCTAGTTGTACATTTCATTTTCTGGCTATGCATTTCATTTTCTATCCACACCTTTCAGCGTTCATCCACCATGATTTTGAATGATTGTGGTAGTATAAAACCAATTGAAAAAGTGCACTTAACAACACACGCTAACATGGCACTCTAGGAATACATATATCATAACACAATTTTATAATTGGAAAGCAAACTATATTCAACCGTCCCCTCCCCTCCGCATTGTAGTGTGCTGGGTTGGTCTACCTACATTCCATTGAACTCTTCTGGAAGCAAAAAAAAAATTGTGAAAAGCATTTGAAATATCGTAACGTGTTTTTTACCATCGGCTGGTGCGATGGACAAGAAGTTCTTCCTATGTTGCGACGCCTGCATGGCAGTTATGGATGAGGTGTCATTAGAACTAGCACTTGGGGAGGTCTCTGGGAGGAGGCAAGATGGATTGGTTGGGTTCATCTCCATTCTCCACCACAAACGCCATCTTCAGTCCCCACGTTGTGTGCACTTCCAGATGACAATGCATGAACCAAACACCTGAATGCATTCATTCATCAATTATATATTCAATGAAGAATAAAGAAGGAAGCAAAAGGAATGAGTAAAGGTTAGGGTTAGGTTATCAATTATATATTCAATGAAGAATAAAGAAGGAAGCAAAAGGAATGAGTAAAGGTTAGGGTTAGGTTACCGGGATTGTCAGCTCTGAATCGGATAGCCGTCCAGCCACCGGTGGGCACTCCGACAGTGTTGCGCTCGGGAGGATCCAGGAGATTGAATTTGGCAGGGTCCTTGATAGGGTCATAGTTCCCAAACCCTCTTCCAACAATGAAGAAATTGAAACCATGAAGATGGACTGGATGATTCTCCACTGTCAGCACGCTGGTGCCTTGAAGTACCAATTGCACCGTTGAGTTGAAGGGAATCCGAGTGAGTCTGGTTCCTTTGGATGTCATTGGATTTTGTGGTGGACTGCCCGTATAATTGTAAGGCATGGGAGGCTTATCGGGAAAATCTGTGGTGAAGACACCGCTGATATTGAAGAAATGGGCTTGCAGAAGAGAAATCTTGGGCATAACGAAGCTTATGTTGTTGATGGATGCAGATACACGGGAACCATTGTTACAAGTGGGACACGAGTCCAGGGCAAGCCCCACTGTGAAAAAGAGATGGCGATCTACAGTCTGCGGGACTTTTGCGGGATATCGGGCGGAATTGAGGCTCCGGAGATTGTTGCTGAAATTGGTGGCAAAGGAGGTATCGTTCTGGGAAGGAATTCTGGGCATCATAACGAAATCTGTACTGGAATTGGAATTAACGTACTGCAAAATGGCTGTGGCTGTTTTATTGTCGACGGCAACGGGCGCATCCATGAATGAGCGAGCAGCCATGAAATACCTACCAGTCCTCTTGTTGGTGTGGAGCAAGGCATTCGTGGTCTGGCCTGGAGCAATTACTATTGATTTCGTCTCCAATGGCTTTGTGTACACTGCGTCCACCTCCACCACTTTCAGATGATGGTTTGCAACATCAAAGAAGAGCTCATCATTGAGAGCAGCGTTGATGATTCGAAGAAGGTAAGTCTTCCCATGCTCCACTGGTACCACGAAAGTGTCTGCATTCCCAAATCAGATCATCAGATTATATATATAGTATTCCCCAACAATAAACATTCCAAGTATTTCCAAATATTTATAGCCCATTGCCTTTGGTAGGGCACTTGAAGAGTGGCCCTGGCTTTCCATTAATGGTGTGAGCATCAGACACGTTGGGTGCTCCTCCTGCTTTAAGCGCTTCATTGATAACAGCTTCCACATCTGCATTCCACCATTCTCCTGCAAAAATAGTTGAACCGGTGGGAAATCTAAGCTAATTGTTTATTTCGATGACA
>ML789829.1:164876-184617 GCA_009831015.1 Picea engelmannii
GACATAGCCAATATTACTCTCTTTTAGCCAATTTAATAGTATGCAAAGAACACAACATCCAACGCATATAAAACATCCAAGTATTCAAAGAACACAACATTCAACACATAAAACCATAAAACCTTTGTAGTACACAAGACATATGGATAGGTGACACCCAAGCCAAGTGCCTAACACCTTATTATTATGTATAAGAATGTTACATGATAAAATAGGGGTGCTGCAACGAAGTGCATGTAACCCAATTACAAAAGTACAAAGAAACCAAGACAAAACAACCTCATGGCAAACTTCCCAATAACCATGTACAAGTCAACCCAAGAAATCTTCTGCGGCATTGTTTCTTACAAGTCTTGTTCTACTCTTTGTCTCACTAAGGCATCACAAGTCATTCCATTGTGCCCAACCTTGGCACATCACATAACTCCTTGTTTCCTTGTTGTGTGACCTCTCGTGTGTGCTTCCTTGTATGCTTTAGCACTTTGAGACATCCCCTTATTTATATGAGTTTTGTCATGTACTAGCAAGGCCCATCTGCCCAAGGTGGATCCAAGTGTTATGGAGCATATGTGTTCATCTTCAGTGACTTTTCCACACAATCATTCGTCGTGTTGTTCCAAACTATGTTAGGTTCGCTCAAGTCATCTCAAGCCTACCCAAGTTGTCTCATCCACCCAGGTCATTTGCACCCAAGTCATCTCGAGCTTGCCAAGGTGGCCTCATTGTTTCGTTCGTCCATGTCCAAGTGCACCTATATTCTCCTAAGAGGGCCAACTCGCTCGATTCATCTCAAGTCCGTCAAAGGCAACTCTGCCCAAGTCAATCTAGTAGCGCCCAAGGATTCCAGTACATCCACACCCAATGGATGCATGCCCAAGGAAGTATGCTCGATGAGTGTGATCCACGACACCCTGTGCTCAAAGGAACCTCAACCATCTGTCACAGCCCCCAAGTGTGGATCATCTAACTTCATCAATTTGTATAATTCTAGGCACCCATTCTCATCAAGCCTCTAGCCAACTTGTCCACCATGCCCTACATGTCCACGGACGAGGTTGCCTACAACAACCTTACTTTATGTCTAGCCAAGTCCACCCAACTCATTTTGTGTGTCCAACTTGTCTCCATCTCTGGAGCACATTATCTGTCCACAAACACACCCAACTTCGTCTGCAATGACACACTTTGTTTGTCCATAGATGCACACAAGTTCGTCTGTCGGTAGTCCATCTTGCCAACCGACCAAAACATCCATCTAATTCATGCCTTGCCAACATGCAAAGGAAATAGTCCATCTTGTTCCTTGCCAACATGCAAAGCTATCATCCAAGATGCACCTTGCCAACAAGCCAAGGTGACTTAACCAAAGAGAGAGTAAAAGGAAATTAGTTGTTTTCTTTAAAGATATTTAAATTTAAATTATATTTACAATGTAGTGAATTAGGGATTTCAAAATATATGTAAATTAAATAGATAATTTCATGAATTAAAGCTTTAAAAAATTAAATAGTAAATTTCAATATATATTCATTTTTTTCACTTTTAAATTATAGATTTTATTTTATTTTTATTTTTATTTAATGATTTAAATAAGTTATACATCTCATCTATACCATATACAATTTATGTGAATATAATAATGAACACAATTTAAAAGACAAAATATGGAAACTTAAAAATTAAAACCTTAAAAATTGCATAGGGAAAAACCATGGTTAGGAAGATGATTTGGAATAATGACCTTAAACCCCCCAAATTCATTGTTTATTATGAGAAGCACTAAGAAGCACAACACTTTGTTTCTTCCCACCCGCTCATAAAGTAGTTATAGGTGGGTGGAAATTTCCTCTAATGCTTGAACTAGCCTTACCTGAAGGATAAGTAGTAGTTTTGGATAAGGAAATAGTAGGAAAATAGTACTAATTAGCCATATTCTTTAGTTATCCCCTAGCCTGGGGCTCAGGGGAACATGAAATAGAAGGTTTAAGGGGGATAGGCCAAGGGAAGCAAATTACTACAAGTTGTTGCAGTTAATTTCTTCTTGTTTTCACCTAGTAGGGCTTATAGCCAGTAGGTGGACTAACGAAAGTCTTTAAATATTTTCTTCCCTAGCATGCCATGTCTTGGTCATCAACTAAAGAATTAAGTAGTTGAAGCCAATCAAAGATTTCCTTAGCTAGACTTACCTATTATCCTCTTCCTAATTCTTGAATCCATTTCTAGATAAAATTTCACTAGTTTTTATTAGGGCACAATGTTGATGAAGAAGACACCAAGAAAAATGTTGTTTGTCTTCGTCTTCATGAGAAATTATTTCTCCAAAATGGGATGATATATCAAAGTTGCCTCTACTTACTCTACATACTTTGTGTTGTTAAATTTGGCAGCATCGACAGTCACTCTCCAATGAGAGGCCATATGGGCCACCTTGAGGCTAGCCAGGGAGATTTGGAGAATCAACCAGTCTTGTGAGGTATTGACAAAATCCAGGGGGAGCGTACAACATCTATGAGTCAAACCAAAAGTCAGGACGAACGAGATGCTATGTGAGTCTAATGAAAAATTCAGGGGGAACATACAACCTCTGTGAGCATAGACAGTCTAGTGCAAAAGTCAAGGGGAACTTACAACCTCTGTGAGCATAGACAGACTAGTGCAAAAGTCAAGGGGAACATACAACCTGTATGAGCCTAGTCAAACCTTATGAGCCATGAGCAAAAGTCAAGGCATATAGCAAAATTTAGGTTGAATATAAAATTTCTATGAGCTACAAACAAACGATATTCCTAATATTGCAAATGATATAAATGTATTGATCTAGTGCGTTGGCACATGCAACATTATCCACCATGAAGAGAATTTTGAATTGCCTTGTAAAGAGTCAAGTTGTAACTGAAGTCTTAAGTCTAGTTCTATTTTAGAACTAAAGTGTAATGTTGAGTTGCAACTAAAGTCTTAAGTCTAGTTCTATTTTAGAACTAAAGTGTAATGTTGAGTTGCAACTGAACTCTTAAGTCTAGTTCTATTTTAGAACTAAAGTGTAATGTTGAGTTGTAACTGAAGTCTTAAGTCTAGTTCTATTTTATAACTAAAGTGTAATGTTGAGTTGTGACTGAAGTCTTAAAGTCTATTTCTATTTTCGAACTAAAGCATACCAGTCTCAAGTCTAGTTCTATTTTCGAACTAAAGTGTAATGTTGAGTTGTAGCCGGTCTCAAGTCTAGTTCTAAGTTTGAACTAAAGTATGAAGATGAGTTATGATTAACTCATGCAAACATGTTACTATTTCAAGTCTCTCCTCTTCTCCTCTTCAGCCTATATAAGCAGAGGTCAAACCCTCTCTTCAACACAGTTTTGAGATGCATGTTAAGGGTGAAGCAATAGAGGCACACATCATTGATAAAGAGGCAGGATACCAAAGCAACATATCAGTGTTGCATATCAACAATAGAGGCAACACATTAGAGGTGTATTTCAGCAAGTTCTTTTAGGTCTTTGTCAGGTCAGATTCATCTTGGCAAGCTCTTTAAGAGAAGAACATTCATGGTGGATATTTGTAAGTGATCTTACATTATTAATGCAATAAAGGAATATCGTTTGTTGGGGTTTTTCTCCCTATACGAGGTTTCCCCAAGGTATATGTGTTGTTGATGTGCATGCTTACTTATCTACATAGTTATTTCTATTCGATTATGATTTGGTATTGTTGAAGTGTACTAAGATGGAATCAAAGTGTTGAAGAAAATAAAATAATTAATCCGCATAAGAAATCAAGCTCATAATTTAACATGGTATCAAAGCTTAGGGTGTGTTAAACGTGTTGAAGTGCAGCAACAGGTACACACAGATCCAAGCTAGCTTGATTAAGTTTCCAGTGTGAGGTCCATGGCATCCTCCATTTCAGTCAGGGCTGAGGATAGGCTCAAAGGAGATGCCAACTTCAATGCGTGGAAGCTTCGGATAACAAATATATTGCAGGAGCATGATCTTGAGCAGTATGTGACCACAGTGGTGGAGGAACCCACGAATAATGTAGGAATATCGACCTTTAGGAAGAGTCAAGAAAATCCCAAACGAATCATCTTTGACTCAATCAAAGACAATATAATGCCGGCAATGACTTCGTTAATGTCTGCCAAGGAATGTATGGATACCTTGTTGAATTTGTATGAGAAATAGGCTCCAAGTCAGAAGAGGACACTTAAGCACAAGCTTAAGTATTTGAAGATGGAGAAAGGCGAATCAGTGGCATCTTTCTGTTCCAAGATAGCCCAGATTAGAGATCATCTTTTGGTCATAGGGGTGACAGTGGACAATGATGATTTAGTGCAGGCCATTTTTGATGGTCTTCCTTCTTCATGGGAGACCTTCTTATCCAGTGTAAGTGGGAGAGATATTCATCCCACGTTTGAGAGGTTATGGCATGATTTCCTCCAGGAGGAGAGTCGCATAGCTACCAGGAGCGAGTCAACAAAATAAGAGCACTCAAATTGAGCATCAAGATTCAAGGGAAATAAGAAAGGCGCTTTCCAAAAAGGCTCTCAGTGGAAGCCGAACACCAAAGGTACATTCAAAGGAAAGAATATTGATATATCTAAGATTAAATGCTTTAGTTGTAATAAGTTGGGTCAATTTGCTAAAGATTGTTGGTTTAGAAATAAATATCCAAGGAAAGGGAAACAACATGCCTCAACTGCTGAGGATGATGTATCCAAAAGAAATTAGAAAAGTCCTTCTAATGAGAAAGAAAATTGAAAACAATATTACTTGGTTTCTGCCTTATCCAGTTCAGTTTCCATGGGGCCGAAAACTTGGTCAGTAGATAGTGGTGCATCAAAGCAAATGACAGGGTACAAGGAGATCCTCTCAGATTTCGAGACAAAATGTTTTGTAGAGCAGTTCGAGCTTGGGGATGAAAAATGTTACAAGATAGAGGGAGTAGGCTCTATCTCCTTCAAATTGGAATCTGGGGCTAGACTTCATGTTGATGAAGTATTATATGTTCCAGGGCTTAAGAAGAATCTACTATCAGTTGCAACCCTTGAGGACAAGGGAAATTGGGTGATCTTCAAGGACAAGAAGGAACTATTATGGGCTAAAGGTAGCCACTTAAGTACAACAGAACCCATTGGAAATTGCAGTGGAGGAATGTACGTCGTGTCAGGACAGATAGTTCAGGCATTGGCTCATGATGTGACTAGCTCCAGCGAGTTGTGGCACATAAGACTTGGACATCTTCATTACAAATCTCTTCCATATCTATAGAACATGGTATGTGGCATGCCCTCTATTTCTATTAGTAAAAATAAAAATTGTAAGGGATGCATGCTAGGTAAAAATATAAAGAAATCATTTCCTATTAGTGACAATAGAGCTCATTGAATCTTATATCTAGTTCATTATGATGTATGTGGTCCCATGTCATCTCCCTCACTCGATGGTTGTTTGTATTATGTCATTTTTATTGATGATTACTCAAGAAAATGTTGGATATATTTTCTTAAAGCTAAAAGTGACACATTTGATAAATTCAAAGAGTATAAAGCCTTTATTGAAAAGAAGATAGGGAAACACATCATAATCCTTAGAACAAACAATGGAGGAGAGTTTGAATCTCTTTAGTTTGAGGATTTCTGCAAGTCAGCAGGAATCAAGAGACAGTTGATCGTGCCATATAACCCTTAGCAAAATGGAGTTGCTGAGAGGAAAAAAAGGACAATTTGTGAGGCAGTGAAAGCAATGATGTTTGAACAGGATCTGCCAAATTCTTTATGGGCAGAAGCTACCTCCACTGTCGTGTATATTCAGAACAGGTGTCCACATGCTATCTTGAAGGACAAGACTCCTTAAGAGGTCTTCTCAGGGATCAAACCTAAAGTAGGGCATCTAAGGATATTTGGGTGTCTTGTGTATATTCATGTCCCTAAGGAAAAGAGGACAAAGATGGAACCCTCACGTAAGAAAGGGGTTTTTGTGGGGTATAGTGAGAAATCCAAGGCTTACAGGATTTATGTACCAGGTTAGAGGGAAATAGAGGTAAGCAGAGATGTGACTTTCCATGAAGAAGTCACATTTAAGAAATCTAGAGGGCTTTAGCAGAAATTAGAAGAAATTCAGCCAGCTTCACCCTCTTCTGGAAATGAAGAGTCAAATGATCAGAGGGAGGAACCTCATGAAGGGCCAAGTAATGAGTCCATAGAACCTGATGAAGTGTTAGTGTTAGAACATTAACTTGTCAAAGCCTTAGGAGTTGTGGTTTATACATTTAGTCTACAAATTTTGCCTTTCTCTCCTCCTTTTGAAGACCCGATCATAAGTTTTCCCTCTCGGCTTGTAGTTTTATTCTATTCGCCCTCATCCATTTGATCGACCTGTTTTTCCTTAGTAGATTGCCCGATAAATATCGGCCATGAACCTCTCTGTTTTCCATAAAACTGATCACTTCTCTCTCCGCCTCCGTCGCTGATCCTTTTGTTTTCTCAGGCCCTATAGTAATCCAAGTAATTGTTTACAGGTCACAGTCGTGAGCGCTAAGAGCAGCACATAAAGCGGTTGATGTGGTCTCAAATCAGACGAGCGGGCTAGGAGAAGTTTTTTGCAGTTTTACAAGATGGAGCGGTCAAGGAGCAAAGTCATCAGATCTCGCGAAATGTAAAACTGCGAGAAGATCGCAGCCATAAATCAGAGGAGAGATCTGGACAATTGGATCAATGTTTCACGATTTCGCAATTCGGGAAAGTAGGAAGGCAGAGTCTTGAAAACTCATGAACTGTGAAGTCGCGAAAGGATCCAAGCTATCCAATCATGAAGAGTCGAGGGTTGTTGATATGACATCGACAATTTTCATAGGATCGAGAATCGGGAGTTCGGGGTTCTCGTCGTAAAGGTGCATCCATAGCCTGAAATCCTGAAACCCAAAAGGCCGATGGTTTTTAATCTGATCCGTTCCAATTAAAGGGACACGTGGCACTACTCATGGTCTCATCACAGGGTTACATGGAAGCTAATTCAGAGAGAGGGGCCAACGCTCATCGCATAGACGATGTTCCATTTTGTCGGGGAAAGGATCATGGCTATCTATTTTGAAGTAGACCAATTGTCGATCTCGAAGGTCATTTCACGATTTCGAGCATTGCGATGTTGGAATCAAGTTGAAGTGAAAAATCTTGAAAGGCAAAATCCCAACAACACCTTTGTATGGAAGCTCTAGGTCATGGCATGAGGTCACATGCAAGATTGGAGCGATAGAGGGGAGCTACGCCAAAGGCCGAGAGCGCCTGTGTTGAATGCAAAAGGAAAGCAGGATAGCCCAAGGTGTCGAGGTCGTTTTGAGGAAGCAATGGGCACCGCCTAAAAGATTCATGGGTGTTAGGATATGTCTTGATCCCAATGAAAGTAGTTAATGGAAATGGAGGGAGGTAGTTGAAACCTCGTTTCACGCCGTAAATGGAAAGCATGGAAAAGATGGCCGTGGAGGCAGACTGTCAACCCAAGGTCCCCCGTCAAAGGATTATCCTGCAAAGCCCATACCGATCTGAGATCTCGTCTGACAAAATAATGCAAGTGTGGTATAATAGAGGAAGATGCAAATGCCAATCCTTGAATACGATTACCAAAGTGTGCTTCTGTAGAGGGCGAGTTGATTTGAGTATATATACTTAGTTTTGATATTCTGTTCAGGTCGAATGGTTGAGCTAGGCTCCCTGCTATTGTAATATTTTTATGAAGAACACTGGTTCTCTGGTTATGTATATGGGCATTTGAGATTTCTTGCTTAATGACAGTCAACTTTGTTACTCCCTCTTGTTTCCCTCTGGTGTTGAAAGAGTTCATGTTTGACTGATTCACTTGAATTATTGTGATTGCATTGTGATGAAAGTTTGACTATAGTGTTGTTATAGTTCCTTTCGGTTTCTTTGAGATTTAAATTCGAGAATTTATTGATTTTAGAGTTTTCCTCCTTGGGCTACTGAAAAACCTGATGTCCTCAGCAGGCTTCTACATCTTCTCACCAAATTCTTCCTCCTACTCACCCTTACTACAACTTACTGATTGAAGTTAAACCAAGACCTCACCCGCCTGCACATATCAATCTAGTTTTTCGAGTTAAGAAGATATTTTCTTGAGACTGCACCCATTTGACCCTTTATAACCAACTTGCGACATAAAACACTGATGGGTATCAGGCTTTCCTTTCCTACAATCTGAAGGGTGACTTTTGGTGCTAACATTTATGGCGCCATTTCTGGGGACGAAATTGAGGATTTTCCCTGGGATTGAACGACAAATCTTACTAGTTCTGAAGGTGCATCAGAACTCAGTACATTTAAGATTGCAACTGTTCACTTGGCGACTCCATTGTGGCGACTCCACTGAGGATGGATCCACTGTTTCAGCTGTGGATTCCAAAGGCAAACACATGAGGTCTAGTCCACAGCTGCCTCTAGAAACACCTAAAGCTAACCTAGAGAAAATTATCAGAAAGTAAAAGACCCCTAGAGAAGGTATTTCTATTGTCGAACCAGGTATTTATGATGATATCCATTTCCCTCCTGTAGAAACTCCAATATCTTTTTCTCATTCTCCTATTATAGAACCTGTTGGAGTTTCCCGAAGTTTAAAGTTTGGGAGTGTTCCTGTTGAGCTTTCCCCTCTTGTTCTGGGATTGGAGGGAGAAATCCTTGTCACTCCTCTCTCCCCTGAAATTGTGTCATGGTTTAGACATAGCGCCTCAGGATGTTTTCCTACCCCAAGCTTTACCACCCCTCCTCATATTACTATCGCTGCTACTACATAAAGGAGAACCTCTTTTCCCTCAAGCGTTGTATCCTTTTCTCCGAACCCTCTAATGTGTCCCTTTCCTCCCAGAAACACACCCCTAGTTTCCCCTGTTCAAACTCCTTCCCCTCCTAGTTCTCCTCCACCTATTATCCCTATGGCAGGAGCAACCCCCCCCATGACTAGAATGGAATCTATAATAGCTTCTAGGTATGCCCCCCTTGTCTTGCATCAACCTCTGAATTCCCTCCTAGCGGATGGCTACCTTAAGCAGTTTCCCAAGTTCACAGGAGAGGGAGACGTAACCACAGAAGAACACCTTGAAGCCTTTTACAGTTTTACAGATCATCATGTTATCATGCATGCAAACGTATGGATGAGGATTTTTTTTCATAGCCTTGAGGGCGAGGCTAGGAAGTGGTTTAGGGCCTTGCCTCCTGGATCTATTGATGGGATATAAGCCCTAGATGAAGCCTTATTAAAAAATTGGAGGGACAGAAAGGATTTCCTTTACTATATTACAGAATTTGGATCACTGAAGAAGAAGGAAGGGTAATCTGTTTCTGACTTCTCAAAGATATTAAATAAAATGTATAGAAAAATTCCCACTCAGGTTAATCCTACATAAACCTCTGCACATATTACCTATTCTAGTTCTTTTGACCCTTACTTTTGCCTCTTGTTACGAGAAAGGAGAGCTACCTCCTTGGCTCATATGCAAGATGCAGCCATTGAAGTAGAATCCATTATTATGGAAGTAAATGAGCTTAGGAGTAAGGTTGATAGGGACAAAAAAAAAAGGAAGGTTTGAAACTTCAACCTCTTCTTGTACTGCCCACCCTAAAGATGATGAGCTTATCAAATTAGTAAAATCTCTTGCCATTGATATGGAGAAGATAAAACTTGAAACAATATAGGCCTATAGAAACACTCAAAACGTTGATAACATAGGCACCTTCAGGAGACCTAATAGTGCTCCTCAGATACTTCCAAGAGATCAAAGAGGTTGGGACAGGGATGATCAAATAATTCAAGCCCCTCTCCAAAATAACCTTGTCACTGATGAGGCAGAAGAGGAAGAGGAAGTTGATCCCTAAATCCATTGTCTTGGGGATACCTCCTCATTCCCCATTTAACTCAATCTACATACGAGGAGTCTCTAATGGATAACCAACTAAATGAGCTGAGTAAAGGGGAAAAAACCATCCATGCCCCAAACATATATAATCTGAGATCCAAACAAAAAGAAGGGAAATCAGACATCCCTCACCGACCTACCAAAGTAGAAACACCTGCCAAAGATATTGCAGACCGAAGCAGGGTAAATAAGGCATAGACCCCCCCACCGTTGGTCAAAGGTCCTATCCCAAAAGTGAGAGAAATTTTAAAATCCCCCTCCTCTTTCAGCTATAGCATGAAATACAAAAAATTAGACTCCTTGTACCCATTTCTGAGTTGTTCAAGCATGAAGACTTCAAAAGATGCCTCTCCAAGATGTTGCATCCCAAGCCTTCATCTCATTCCATAGGCTCAATAAACCTCCAAGATGAGAAGCATGCGGTTATCGTAGGTCCTTTGGTAGAAGATAGAGATGATTCATCCCCTCCCTTCTATACTTCACTAAACATACATGACAAGGTGTTGCACAATTGTTTGATGGATTTAGGGGCATCTCACAATCTTATGCCTAAAATTGTCATGGAAGAGCTTGGTCTGGAGATTACAAAATCCTACCATGACCTGTATTCTTTCGACTCTAGGAAGTTCAAGTGCCTTGGGGTTATCAAAGACTTGGTTGTATCTCTATTTCAGTTGCCCATGAAAAGTGTGGTCATGGATATCATGGTGGCAGATGTTTCTCCCAAGTTTGGCATGCTCTTGTCAAGATCTTGGATAAAAATACTTGGGGGAACCTTGCATATGGACCTCACATATGCAACCATTCCTGTGTTTGGGGGGGAGCATAGAAGATTGTATAGAGAAGCTCAATTGGCCTACATTATTAGTGATGAAGCAGACCCCACCAATCATCCTATCTTTTCACTCGATACTGATTTGGGATCTAGTTTGTTACAACTCACTGATGCTCCTGGAGCTCCTCTTGAAATCATAAAGAAACCCTTTTCTTCTCATGAAATACCTCCCCCAACTACTTCTATGTGGAAAATGTTCTTCGACGGAGCCTCTTCTAAGGAAGGTGTTAGTGCCAGAGTGTTTTTGGTATCACCTTGTCAAGAAGCCATATCCCTGTCATACAAATTAGAGTTTGAAACTACCAATAATGTGGCAGAGTATGAAGCTCTTTTTTTAGGTTTGAGGGTTGTGAAGGACATGGGAATTGAAGAGCTAGTAGTATTTGGAGATGTTGAATTAATTGTTCATCAGGTCTAAAATGTTTATCAAGCCAAACACCCTCGACTCAGAAGTTATAGAAATGAAGCATGGGACTTAATTGACAGTTTTTTCTCATCTTTCAACATTTCATTTATTCCAAGAGAAGAGAATGTCATGGTTGATTCTCTCACTATTTCGACAAGAAATTTCAGAGTCCCTCTTCCACCCAAGATCAGGGATGACATTGAGGTAATATACAGGCCCTCTGTACCTGATAATATCAAGCATTGGAAGGTATTCGAGGATGATCTTGAAATCATAAGATTTCTTGAGTTTGTCAATGAGTTCTCTGCATTACACATTGATTAGGATGATGACTCTATGGGTGACCCTCACGCAGATGTGTTTTTAAATAAAATTGCTAACCACCATATTGTTCAGCTGCCGAGCAACCACATCCCCAAGGGATTAGTTCCTTTGGAAAGATTTTTTGATGGGAACGATGTGGCGGTAAAGGGAAAAGTACCAAATGATGATGTTTATGTGGCTTAGTGTGATATTGGCACAGAGGGGAACCCAAAATTCGTCAAGTTGTCAAGCAGTCTATCGAGGGAGCAAAGAGTCAAGTATACTGAGCTATTAAAAGAGTTCGCTGATGTGTTTTATTGGACCTATGAAGACCTTAGAACATATGACATCAACGTTATTGAGCATAAGATTCCCCTAAAGGAAGAAGCCAAACCCTTTAGGAAAAAATTAAGACATATAAATCATATGTTGTTGCCTATCATGGAGAAGGAGGTGAAGAAGCTGATGGACGTCCAGATCATCGTGCCTCTGAGATACTCTGAGTGGGTAGAAAACTTAGTCCCAGTAAGAAAGAAGAGTGGAGAGATCAGACTCTGTGTCGATTTTGGGAACTTGAAAAGGAGCCCAAAGAAGGAAAATTACCCTTTGCCAAAGATGGAATACATATTGCAAAGGGTAACAGGTGCATCTAGGATTTCCATGATTGATGGATTTTCTGGCTATGATCAGATTTCTGTCTTACCTAAGGATAGAGAAAATACAACGTTCACCACTCCTTGGGGTACATTCATGTATGCTAAAATTCCCTTTGGATTGATGAATGCGGGGGCCACCTTCCAACGAGCCATGGACATTGTGTTCATTGGAGAAAGGGATAAATTTGTGGTTATCTATCTGGACGACATAACTGTGTTTTCCAGATCTGATAAAGAACATTGCTGCCATCTAAGAAAGGTCTTCTCATAATGCGGAAGGTTTGGTCTCTCCCTTAATCCCAGGAAGTCTTTATTTTCCATGCAGGAAGGGAAATTGTTGGGAAACATTGTATCAGTCGAGGGGGTCAGAATTGATCCAAGCAGGGTGGAAGCTATTCAAGTCTTGTCACTTCCCAGATCCAAGAAGGAGGTTCAGTCTTTCCTGGGCAAAATTAATTTTCTGAGAAGGTTTGTTTCAAATTTTGCTGAATTGGTGAAGCATATCACAACTATGCTCAGGAAGGGGAACTAAGTAAAATGGACTGTTGAGTCCAAAGAATCCTTCAACCAAATCAAGAAGGCACTGACTGAGGCATCTATGCTAATCAGTCCCGATTATTCCAAGGATTTTTTGATTTTTTTCCTTTGATTTTTTTGATACAATGGAAACTGTTTTATTGCAGCAGAACGTTGAGGGTCTGGAACAAACTATTTCATTTTTTAGCAGAGCACTAAGAGATGCAGAGGTGAAATATGATATCATGGAGAAATAGGCCTATGCCATGTGAGAGCTCTCAAAGATTTCAGGGTCTATGTCTTGCATTAAAAAATCATTGTGTATGTTCCTTCGGCTTCTGTGAAAGACATCCTTATTCAACCCGACATAGATGGGAGAAGGTGTTACACCTCAAAATTACTCACTTTGATAGTGTCGCAAGTGTTGTCATTGCGAGTGTTGTAAGTGTCAAATCTTGTCCACAAGTGTCGCATCTTGACTATAAGTGTTGCAAGTGTCAAAAAAAGTATGATACCATCTTGCCTATGTCGTGCCCATAATGACATCATGAAGACACTTAAGACACCTCAAAGGATAGTTTGGAAGAAGAAAAATCACTTGGCTAGAAGTACAAGCCCTTTGCCATTGGAAAAAACACTCAAAAAATGACTTTTGGAGAGGAGCGCTCCCCTACCCACTGTCAGGGAGTGTTGGCGCTCCCTGAGCCTCTTTGGGGGAGTGCTTGAGCACCTTGTGCACCCTTATGGGGGAGTGCTACCTTCTTTTTAGCAAATTCTGGGTTTGTTGAGGAAAATAAGGGAAGAATCCCTCAATTCCTGAAGGTAGTTGGATTCGAATAGATGGTCAAGGCATGATCTTAGGGGAGATCCTCAACTGAAGGAGAGGAATCCTCAACTTATCCCAAATATCTCTCAAGTGGTTGAACATCTCCAAGGTTATATAAGGAGTCCTTCTCATGGTGAAAGGTAGAATGGAGATTTGTAATTACATCAAACTTATGATCTCATGAGTGAGATGCCATCAAAGCAATCAGTGGAGATAGATTAAGTAAAGGGGTTGGACAAGGAGAAATGGAAGAGGTTGTTGCATCTTCATTCAAAGGATTGTAAGTACTTTTACTTTTTCTCATTAATATAATCAATGCTTGGCTTGTTTCTTTCAAACTTGTGCTTGTTCCATATGAGTTTGTCTATAGTAGATGGATCTATGATTGAACTAATATCAGTAGAGTAGGAAGTCTTTTCTACCTTTGTTTGTTTTGCAGGACCTATTAGGGAGCTCAAGATCAAAGCTTAGCCTGGACTTTGTAGGGACAAACGTCGCTTATCAGGTACTTATTTTTCTCCTTCTCTTTCATTCATTAGCTTAATTAGATCTAAAAGGAGGTCAGTGTCCATGTTAAACACTTTTTGTCTTGGCCTTAGGAGTCTAGAGACCAAGAGGGAATCCACTTGTCCACAGGGGGATTCAACTACAACAGAAGGAGCAAGTGGATTGCCAAAATCCTCGAATTTGACATAGAAATAAAATCCACCAAGATAATTAAGGGCCAAGGTTTAGCTAAGTTGTTGGATAAATCTAATTGTAATTCTTTGGGGGTTAACTTCATCCACATTTGCTCAGGAAAACAACAGACTGAGTTGTCTGATAACAGTCCTCAAGGAAATCCTCCATTGGTAGAATGCGTCTGGTATAAAAATATTATATATTTTCTACAAGAGTTAAATCCCCGTGATGGTATGGGGAAAAGCAAGGCGAGAGCTCTAAAGATCAAGGCAATCAGATATTTCCTCATTGATCAGGTCTTGTATTGGAAAGACCCTCTGGGTGTGCTTCTGAGATGTTTATCACAAGATACCCAGAAAATTATTTTCGACTTCCATGACAGCCTATGTGGGGGACATCACTTCTGGAAAACCACGGCCTACAAAATTCTCAGGGTTGGGTACTACTGGTCCACTCTATTCACTGATATTTTTGTGAAATTTAGGGCTTGTATCAAATTCCAGAAATTCTCTGGAAATCAACAACTAGTGTCTCTACCATTGAAGCCTATACTAGCTTCAGGACCTTTCCAGCAGTGGGGTCTTGACTTCATTGGGGAAATTCATCCTGCTTCGAGCGGTCAAAACAGGTGGATATTAACCGCAAAAAATTACTTCACCAAATGGATAGAAGCTATCCCCACAAGGAGTGCTTCTCACAAATTAATCATTGGTTTTCTTGAAGACATCATAGCAAGGTTTGGTTGCCCACACAGAATCATCACAGATAATGCGACATCTTTGAAGGTTGAACCAATGGCCAAGTTTTGTGAGTAGTTCAGAATTATGTTGATCCACTCTACCCCCTATTATCCCCAAGGAATTGGAATAGCAGAGTCTGCTAACAAAATCCTGATCAAGATCATCAAAATACTGTTAGAGGACAACAAGAAAACATGGGATTCAAAGCTCAAATTTGCTCTGTGGGTTGATAGAGTGACAATAAAGAGGTCCCTGGGTATCTCTCCTTTCCAACTTGTATATGGGACTGAAGTAGTTTTTCCTTCTTAGCTCGCCTTGCTGGTAGCAAATTTCTTCCAATACTACCAGGAAGATCCCGATGACATGACCAGGAGAATTCATCAGTTGGTAGAAGCACAAGAGACTAGAGAGCAGGAGATGAATAGAGTGCATAACCATTAGTGGAAAATCAAGAAAGCTTTTGATAGAGAAGAAAAGAAAGAGGATTTCTAGCTGAGAGATCTAATACTCAAATGGGATGTGCCCAGACAGGACAAGGGAAAGCATGGAAAATTTGAAGCCCTTTGGGTCGGCCCCTTCAATATTTCTGAGACATTTCTGAAAAATACTTACAGGTTGTAGGATCTGAAGGGCGATGAGTTTTTGGTGGCCCTGTAAATGGGAATTTCCTGAAGAGGTTTTTTGTTTAAATCCGTTGTCGGTGTCCCACCATTGTAAATACCATTCCTTTTTTATGTCTATTTTGTTTTAGGTAGGAGACTCCATAACCCAAAGAAAAGGCACTGGAGCTGCATGTTCTTGGCAGCCCGCAGGGAGCCTCCCATCCCCTATGGAGCCTAATGTTAGCACATTAACTTGTCAATCCTTAGGAGTTGTGGTTTATACCTTTAGTCTACAAATTTTTCCTGTCTCTCCTCCTTTTGCAGACCCGATCATAATTTTTCCCTCTCGTCTTGTAGTTTTCTTCTGTTCACCCTCATCTGTTTGATCGACCTGTTTTTCCTTAGTAGCTTGCCAGATAAATATCGGCCATGAACCTCTTTGTTTTCCATAAAAATGATCACTTCTCTCTCTGAATCCATCGTTGATCCTTTTTTTTTCTCAGGCTCCATAGTCATCCAAGTAATTGTTTACAGGTAACAGTCGTGAGCACCAAATGCAACACATAAAAGCGGCTGATGTGGTCTCAAATCAGGTGAGTGGGAAAGTAGCAGTTTTTCATAGTTTTGCAAGATGGAACGGACAAGGAGCAAAGTCATCAGATCTCGTGAAATGCGAAATCGCGAGAAGATCGCAGCCGTAAATAAAATGAGAGATCTGGACTGTTGGTTCAACATTTTTCAATTTCGCGATTTGGGAAAGTAGGAAAGAGGAGTCTTGAAAACTCATGAACTGTGAAGTCACTAAAGGATCCAAGTTGTCCGATCATGAAGAGTTGAGGATTGTTGATCTGACATCAAAAAATTTCAGAGGATTGGGAATCGGGAGTTCAGGGTTATCGTCATAAAGGTGCATCCATAGCCTGAAATATCGATGCCCAAAATGCCGATGGTTTTAAATCTGAGCCATTCCAATTAAAGGGACATGTGGCGCTGCCCATGGTCTCAACATGGGGTTACATGGAAGCTGGTTCAGAGAGAGGGGTCAGTTCTCATTGCATAGTAGACATTCCATGTTGTGAGGGAAAGGATTGTGGCCATCTATTTTGAAGCAGACCAAATGTCGATCTCGAAGGTCATTTCACGATTTCGGGCATTGCAATGTTGGAATAAAGTTGAAGTGAAAAATATTGAAAGGAAAAGTACCGAAAACATCTTTGGATGGAAGCTCCAAGTCATGGCATGAGGTCACATGTAAGATTGGACCTATAGAGGGGAGTTGCACCAAATTCCGAGAGCGCTTGTGTTGAATGCAGAAGGAAAGCAGCATGTCCCGAGGCGCCGGGGTCATTTTGAGGAAGCAATGGGCTCCGCCTAAAAAATTCCTGGGTGTCAGGCTGCATCCTAATCCCAATGAAATCAGTTAATGGAAATGGGGGGAGGTAGTTGAAACCTTGTTTCACCTCATAAATCAAAATCATGGAAAAGCTATTCATGGAGGCAGACTATCAAACCAAGGTCCCCTCTCAAAGGATTCTCCTGCAAATCCCATACCGATCCGAGATTGTGTCTGATAGAAGAATGAAAGTGCAATCTGATAGAGGAAGATGCAGACGCCAAGCCTTGAATACAATTACCAGAGCATGCTTCTATAGGGGGGCGAGTTGATTTGAGTATATATACTCAGTTTTGATATGCTGTTCAGGTCGAATGGTTGAGCTAGGCTCCCTGCTATTATAATATTTTTATGAAGAACACTGGTTCTCTAGTTATGTATATGGGTATTCGAGATTTCTTGCTTAATGACAGTGAACTTTCTTACTCCCTCTTGTTTCCCTTTGGTGCTGAAAGAGTTCATGTTTGACTAATTCACTTGAATTATTGTGACTTAATTATGATGAAAGTTTGATTATAGTGTTGTTACAGTTCCTTTCAGTTTCTTTGAGATTTAAATTCAAGAAGTTCTTGCTTTTAGATTTTTCCTCGATTTGTTGAAAGACCTGATGTCCTCAGCAGGATTCTACATATTCTCACCAAAGTATTCCTCCTACTCACCCTTACTACAACTTATTGATTGAATTTAAACCAAGACCTCACCCGCCTACACATATCAGTCCAGTTTTCCGAGTTAAGACGATATTTTCTTGAGACTGCGCCCATTTGACCCTTTATAACCAACTTGCGAAATAAAAAACTGATGGGTATCAGGATTTCCTTTTCTGTAATCTAAAGGGTGACTTCTGGTGATAAAAGTTAGAAAGAACTCTTGAAGAAGCTCCAGCCAAAAGGAAGCTAGGGTGGCTTAAAGAAATAGTGCAAGAAGCAGAAAGGATAGCTGCTCGCAAAGGAACTTTCAGGGAAAGGAAGAGGCCTCATAGGTTTGGAGGCTATGTTGCACTGATAAGAAACATTAGTGATGCCAAACCTTCTTCATTTGAAGAAGAAGATAAATTAAAAGTATGGAAGGATTCCATGCTTGAGGAATATAGGTCTATTATAAAGAACAATGTTTGGGACATTGTGCTGAGGCCAAAAGACAAATCAGTGGTTTCTTCCAAATGGATCTATAAGATCAAACATGAAGCTGATGGAAGTGTGGAAAATTTCAAAGAAAGATTTGTAGCCAGAAGCTTCACTCAGAAAGAAGGAATCAACTATGAAGAGACTTTTTCCCCTATAGCCAGGTATACCTCCATTCGAACTATTATTTCTTTAGATCTCGTTCTTGGTTGGAAGCTACATTAGATGGATGTAAAAACAACATTTTTGAATGGAAATATTGAACATAATGTCTTTGTGGAACAACCAGATAGTTTTGTACTACATAACAAAGGCACTCATGTATGGAAGCTAAGGAAGGCCTTGTATGGTCTTAAGCAGGCTCCCATAGTTTGGTATGAAATGATTGATGGCTTTATTAAAAGCCTGGGCTTTCAGAAAAGTAATGTTGATGCAAATCTGTACTTCAAGGTAAGAGGTAACCAACCTATTATACTAATCCTATATGATAATGATCTCTTTCTAACAGGAGATGAAGGGATAATATCCTGGTGTAAGAGGGAGCTAACCTCCAAATTTGAGATGAAAGACTTAGGTTTGATGCATTACTTCCTAGGATTGGAACTGTGGCAAAGACAGGGCGAGATATTTCTGGCACAAGGAAAATACACAGTGGATGTAATAAATAAGTTTGGTATGATGGATTGTAAATCCATGTCTACTCTGATGGTTACCAACCTGAGGAAGATGCATGATTCTGATACAGGTTTAGATTTGGTGGATATCACCATGTATAGGAAGTTGATTGGATCATTGATGTACATGATCCACACTAGGACAGATATATGCTATGCAGTGATTGCAATGATTCATTTCATGACTGAACCAAGACAGAGACATTGGGTGGCAGAAAAGCACATCTTGAGATATCTCAGAGGGACCATTACTTATCGTATGAGATATACATCCAGTGGTCGTTTATTTATTCATGGGTATGTAGATGCTGACTGGGCAGGAAGCCCAGTGGATCAGAAGAGTACTTCTGGATACTGTTTTAGTTACGATCCGCTATGATCTCTTGGTCAAGCCGAAAGCAGGGATCCATTGCACATAGTACATCATAGGTTAAGTACATTGCAGCAAGTGATGCTAGCAAGGAAGCAATATGGATCAGAAAATTGGTTTCTAGGTTGTTTGGAGACAAGCTCGAGACGACGGTGGTTCACTGTGATAATAAAAGTTGCATAAAATTGACAGAGAACCTGGTATTTCACGATAGGTCAAAACATATTGACATGAGGTACCACTACATCCAAGACTTGGTCCAGAGAAAAACTGTAAATTTATAGTACATAGTCACGAGCGAGTAGGTAGCTGATATCCTAACCAAGCCTATGACCTCGAGACAGTTTGTGCAACTGAGAGGTAAGCTTGGTGTGGCTTAGAATGACTCCCTTTCTAAGAGGGAGTGTTAAATTTGGCAGCATCGACAATCATTCTCCATTGAGAGGCCATATGGGCCACCCTGAGGCTAGCCAGGGAGATTGTTAAGAACCAAATATCAATATAGCATAGAAAATCCTCAGAAAAAGTACTCAACACCTTGAAAAAGAGAGAATTTTAGATAATAAGCCTCTTCGAGGGGGAAACCTCCGTTTACCCCACTTAAATGTTCAAGTACAAGATGATTCAAAATGAAAATGTCTCCTTGGTATATATAGGAGACTAGGAGGTATAATTACAACTAATGGCCTAAAGCCGACAT
>ML789829.1:213547-229568 GCA_009831015.1 Picea engelmannii
CCTTGGAAAGGTTCACCAAGGACCCAGAATAAGGACTCGAACGCACAGGCCTTATTAACCCTGTACGAGGAGAAACGATCCTGTTAAGGTTCCAGGATAGTAATGTTGCGAGATGAAGTAAGTCAACGGATGAGATCTCATCGAAGGACCCATAGTCATTCACGACCATTAGATTGATGGGAGTAACGAAGGCGTTACATACCTTGACCCTTTGTCCTCTATCATCGTGAGCAACGTGAAATTGGGTGCGTACACCCCAAGACCCAAAGGAATGAATCTAGGCCGTTAGATATCGGTCCAATTACCCGTCAGTCGTTGGATCTGGAGAAGATGCGCCGGAGTTAAACCCTAGTGTGCAGAGAACGGATCCTAGCCGTTGATCCCGACAGGACACGTGTCATCATTTGGGAGGCGTCGAGATTTTTACTATCGGAGATTTGGGGAGTATAAAACCATTACATATTGGAATCACGATACGCAATTTCCCGATCAGATCTAGACCATCCATTGTTCGAGGACGCGTGTCAGAGGATCCCGTAGAGTCGTGGATCGAGAAATCGGAGTTCTCGAGGCCATGAGAACTAGGACATCATAAGTCCCGAAACCCCGAGAATCAATCCGGACCGTCCGTCTCCGAGGACAGGTGGCAAAGGATTGTGCGCCGTCGGCGTTTTGTTTATCGGAGTTTTCGATTGTAAGGAAATTGCGTAACAGGAGATCACGATCCACGATCTCCCGATAGGATCTGAACCGTCCAAACAACAGGGACACGTGGCGAGAGATCCCGAAGAGTCGGAGATCGGGAATCGGGGTTCCCGGAGACAAGAGATTTGTGCACAAGGAAATCGTGATACGCGATTCTCCGATACAATCAGGACCGTCCATCATTTGAGGGACGCGTGTCAGTGGATCTAACATAGTCGGGGTTCGACATATCGGGGTTTACGAATGCAAGGAACTCTTTCCATACGGAATCGTGAACCGCGAAACCCCGATGAGTGGGAGCCAACTGTCAAACCCACTAGCGGAGGAGGACAGAGCTGTAGGAAGGACGCGTGTCAAGCACCCGGAGAGAATCGGGAATCGGGATACTGCGGGTCCCGTGGACGTGGGTCTTGTGATATGGGAAACCCCGTAGCCCCGATGGGGACAAGATAGTGATCACGGAATTGGTCATGTGGACCAAGGGCTAAACCAGTGGGGCTAGCGTGATCAGAAAGGCGCGTCGCGAATCGGGAATTCGCAATTCCCGTGGACATGTGTTTTGCGTCATCACAAATGCCGTAGCCCCGATGGGAGGTTATACAACGGTGGTCTTATGGTAAGTGGTCACATAGACTACTGTATAGCATAGAGGGCTAATGCATTAGGATCATATCGGGGATCAGAGAACTGCGAGTTCTGAGAACTCGTGAATTACGACAACGGAAATCCCGAAACTCCGATAGGAGTAGCCCGTACAGAAGGTAAGACCACGGTCGTAAAGGCAGTAAAACACAGGCTTGGCCTGGGGACTTAATGCGTAAGGAGCGCATCGAGATTTGGAGGATCGCGAGTCATGGGGGTGAATGAGTTTTGACATTAGAAACCCTGAATCCCGATAGTGAACCAGGGATTGGCATTTTGCTAAGGCAGGCATGCAGGGAAATTAACCCAAAAATTTTAAAGTATGATAGTGGATATGTTACATTTGCATTGTCTCCATGTCTTCGAGTCTTGCTCAGAGATCTCTCATCTGTCTCTCCATTTCTAGATTTGCTACTTGCCTGCCTCTTCTTCGCACCTCCCTGTCTTCTAGATCAGGTGACTATCTTTCTCTCGTCGACGGCATGATGAATTCTCTTTCTCCGCTACAGAAAGCAAAGAAATGTTCCCGCTCTGATACCACAAATGACGCAATGCAGTCCTTCACCACCCGTAGGTCGGAAGGTCCACGCACTCACACAGGATATTCTCCTCTTCTCGGCCCAAAGAACTTCTAAGGTTCTTCTATTTCCCTGTCGGGAAATCTGCACCCACAAATTCTCTTCGACGTGATCCCCCTTTCTTTAGTTATCAGAGGATCGAAACTCGTGACTTCACAAGTTCACTGTCGATCTCTAGGCTCTCGAGTCCCCGAGACCCGATGGCCGGTCAATCGTTTACTTCCTCTTTCCTCTATTGGAACCTCTGCTCTATCGTGACTTCGCCACTTGTGACGCAAAACACTCGGTTCTCCAACTTCTGAGTTCCGATGTGCCAAAACTCTGATCTGCTCGCGAGTTGACTTTTCAATGGTCCCTTATCTTGTTGGGACTTTGGACTTTGTGGGATTGCGAATCCTAACTTCGATATTCCGACACTTCTCGCGGTGAGATCCCGATGAATTCATGCCACCTGTACTCCACTAAGCTTGTTGTGGCCCACACACTATTCCTTAGCCTTTCGAAACATCGCATATCGCAATATCGTGACTTTCGTTGCAACAACTTGGAGCTTCGACTTGTGAACTCCCGATACACGATATTACATGTAGATTTGACTTTCCTCGTGACTTGGATCGACGGCTCATGCCCTCCTGAGCTTCGAACCTCTTCCACACCTACATTGTAACCTCCTTGCACCTCTGCAAGATCCAATGGCCCTTGAAACTTCGTGAAATCTCCTCAGAGGATTTCGACCGTCTGTTCTCTTGTCGACGATTCTGCGAGACGATTTGCGTTTCTCTCCACAAAACTCGTCCACCTACTCGCAAACCCTGCTACGCTTCGTGAAAGTCTCCAAGACACCAACTCCCTGTGCTTTCCCTAGTAATTACTTAAGGTTCTATACCTCCTTATCTTGTTCACGACTTTAAGTCCTCCTGGATATCTCTTGCACGCACTCCTTGCAGCAAACCTTCAACCTCGACTGAGCGTTGAAGTCTTTGACTTTGCGCACTCCTGCAGCAACAGTCTTTCAATCCCCTCGCTCAGAATCGCAACTCTGAGACTTAGCTTGGCCTGCACACTCCCTGTACGGCTTCTGCAACCCACTTTCACTCTTTTGGGCGAATGAGAACAAAAGTTAACTATTTGAGCCTTCTGTCAATGCACTCCTTGCGGACAATTCGACTGCACTCCTTGCAGGAATTCTTGCTCAAATAGAGAAACAATTGAAACTCATTCTCACTTCCTGTCAAACTTCAACTCAACCATGAAATCACATACACAACATATAAAAGCAAATGTATAATAGGAAGCAAACATCCATGAGCATAACAACAATGCACAGAGAAACAACACAAACCATGAATTTGAATCAAAGCTTTCTTCTATTAATTAAAATGTCTGTACATGGGTGTTTTCATACAATACTTTGCGTGCTCTTCTATTCTTCTCTTCTATGCTCAGGGGTTATGTTACAATGATACAATGAGGGTGTCTATATCCATTTTCCCTCTTGGACTCTAAAGCTATCAAATCTAGAATTAAATTCCTATCTAACTGCATTAAATCTATTAAATGCCGACTATCTACCTAAGGACGAGAGCTATCCACTCAAAGTCCATTACAATATACAAGTGCGCCTCATCTTAAATGACACATTTAAGATCGCGCAACAACTTCTAAGTGAAATTCAAAAAGAAATTGTGTTGGCTTGTCCAGCTGTCTTCCGCTTTCGCACTGGCTCGCTTGATGTGAGAGATGCTCCTACATCAAAACACCTGAGTCCTGCAACCAACCCTGCCTCTACCTCGGGTGAGACTTCATATGCTTCGCAAGTGTTGTCGAAAGGTCTGGTAGTTAGGGTTTTGTTGGTGCATTGTTGTAGTGTTGAACCCTGGTTCTGCCTCTGTGACAACAAATTGTTCCATTGCCAGGACCTGAAACTGTGATTGTTGGGAACTGAGGAAGAAGAAGCTTTGTGCAAAGATCTGATCTAAAATTGTGAAATCTCTGTGTGTAGATCTATTACTCTAGTGCGCAGTACTCTACTAGTTTGGCAAGTTCTGTGCTAAGGAAAAGAAGTCTGATCTGAAGAAAAGAGGTAAGATACGGAAGCTTTGTGCCCTAAGAAAGGTAAAAGTGATAATTCTTGATTAAAAGAGGTAAGATCTGAAAGCTCTATGCTTTGATAAAGGTAAGAATAGTGAAAATTTTCTAGATCTGAAAGCTTTGTGCTTTATAGAAGTAAGATTAGTTGAAGTTTTTGTTTCAAAAGTATGAATCTAGGTATGTTTGATAGATTTTGTCTTAGCTTGAAAACTATGGTATTAATATATGAAAGAATATTTGATATGAGTAGATCTGATAAGAATAGTGAAAACTATGTTATACCTATGCATAGAAAGGATATTTGGACTAATAAGTGTATGTAGGATCCTATAAAGAATTTTTTGCAAGTTAGCTACCATGATCCTAGTGTGCAGTATAGGAAAGGGTTGGGATCATTTAAACAAAAGAGAGGATTAACCCTCTGTTACAGTTACAGAAAACTGGGACATCTTGCTAAGGAATGAACTGGGAGAAAACCTATTTGTCTTTGTTGTAAATCTATGGACCATGAAGTATTGGATTGTCCTAGAATGATTGCTAAGATTGAAGGAATGAATCTGAATCACAAATACCCTAAGGTAGATCCAGAAATAGTAGAACCCCAGAAATAATTAGAGAAAGTATTGCTACAAATGAAAGAAACCCCGAGTGACCACCGACATGTCAGATTATCAGAGATCTTCAAAGAAAAAGAATGCCTTGAAGAAAGAATAGGAGACTTCGACATTGACTGTGTTCTGGATGAGGAAACACAGGTGAATATCATGACAGAGACAATGCGGGAAACTATAGGGAAGCCTATTATGATTCCTTCACTAAGAGGAATAGGTCTATTCAAAGGAAAGTTGATAAACCTGTGTGGAAGGCTCACCCGGATAACTATGAATGAAAACGGAACTGCGACAGAAGAAGATTTTGAGATTATTAAATTTATTGAGGACATCACCCCATTTACCATGTTACTAGGAAAACCTTTGATTGAAAGAGATCAGGCCAGAAGGAAAGAAGAAGAGGAAGTTTTAGAACAGAAGAAGAAAGAGTTAAAATAATTCATGACTAGAAGGATCGCACACTTGATTGAAGAACAAAAGAACAAATCAAAGCCATTCAACACCAGAGACCTGAATGTTGAAGTTGTAAGAACACTAGAAGAACCATTGAATATTGAAGTACTTATTCTAGATGAAGAAGAAGGGTTACCCTTGAATCTTAGGAAAGGATCTCAGCAACGCAAAGTCACTATGTCAAAAGAAGATGAGAATCAGAATGGAAAAATACATACTGAGATGAAGCTCACTGGAAAGAAGGCTAGAAAACTAAGTAAGAAGAGAGATAAGATCGAAAAGTTTCATAAGGTTCCAAAGGAAACCTCGCAGAAGAAAAATTTACAAAATTGGAGCTTCGTCAGGATATCAGAACAACGACACATGGCACTTCACCGTGGTGAAGCAATATAGTCGTTGGGGATGTTATAACCATTTGATCGATGCTCTGAACGAGAAGAAAGGAAATTATGGTTCACCATCAAACCGTTAGACCACACCATAACGGACAGAACAGAGTTAATGAAGGCTTCATACCTGTTGCAAGCAACTCATTATCGAGTTACCTATTTATCTCGTCGAGCCACGCACCGAGAACACTTTTTCCAACTAAGAGTTTGAGCCCATAGAATAAGTCGATTTTATACATTGATCATCGCACTCTTGTTGTCTATCCTATTACAGTGTCTAAATTTATTCCCCGAACCTGAGATTGTTAACCCTGAGTGTATATGTTGGACAAATTGAGCGTTGTAGAGAAAGTTGTTGAAGAATTTTTTATTGACCTCATGACTAAAATTCATGTCGATGTCTACATGTGTACAAGCGTCATCGACGAGAGGACTGTGAGCCTCTCCATCCACTGCTCATGGAGCCAGACCATCCTGACCATATGATGAAAAGAAAACCAAGCACAGGGATGATCTAGCGAATCCTAAATTGATCCCAACCATATTACCCACCTATCTACCACTTTGACTGACGCAATAAATCGAGACAACATACCTAGAGATTTTGAGTACGCCTTGGTCACTGCGTACCTCCTGAAGGGGATACACGTAGTTCGAGCAGACCAAGATAAGATTGCAACATTGAAGTTTAGCAACTTCAACCTCAGAGATCACAAAGTTTACAACATGCTCGCCCCACATAAGTACCTGACCCGGAATAAGGCGAAGAATTCGAAGATAACCCCCCAGTCATGGAATATGAACCTCGCGCAATGCACCCTTCTCAATGTCATGAAGATTCCTCACTTCGGACGACACCAGGAGGTAAATTCATGTGTTACGCTGCTGTTGTCTTGTTACCATGGAGGTTATTTATGGTTAAACTGCCATATCACAGTGGATCCGACGTTGATCAATCAGATCACTGGGCTTAGTATGCAAGGACCTTATCCACAAGATTTTTACCCTGGAAAAACCATGGATCGCGCTCTAGAACAGAGGATCAAGGATACCTATGGCAATGTCGAGAAGGGAATGCGAGGCTATAAGGTAGATTCTATCCAGAGTGGCTCAGTGCACCTCGACTGTCAAATGATAGCAGGGAAGTTAGTACTAAAAAACCAACCCACCCATGTCATTGGTTTTGTAGTCAACCTCGCAGGGAAGTGCACGAAAGGACTTCAGATGAAATAGGTGAAGTACCTGGTGAACCAATTAGAACTCGACTGTAGAGAAGCCCAGGACCAAGGGTACGAATTTCATTTCAGCTGGCTATTGATCCTAATTGCTTTTATTGCCCGGGAGATGTTAGTAGGTGCGACCTTCCCAGACATCGAGCCCTTCGAGCCATTGGCTGCAAAGTTCAATACACTGTGGTACTCAAGCGGTATGAATAAATAGTGGCAGTCCAATGTTTTTTTTAATACCTATTACAACCAGATGAAGACAACCATCAAGTCTGAGCCTCACATCACTCTGAACACTCTTCACCGGTTCAGGCCCTTGATGAAGTTCAACACAGACCAACATTTTATTTACATCATAGCATGTGCTGATGAACACAAGAAACAACTCCAATCCTACTATAAGCTAACAAAGGAGGACTTGGAGGAGATCACCAAGGACTGGTCGGTGGACCTCCTTATTTTAGAAGACCCTACGGAGATATCTGACATAGACAGCCCAGAAACTGCGCAAGATACACCCATGCTGAGCAAGACAAAGAAGACCAAAGAAGTACAAGATTTAAGCAGTGACTCAGTGAAGATTGCTTCCATATCACCAGAGCGAGGGGGTGATGGCGAAGAGATAGATGGCATAGAAGTTGAACAAAAGAAAGGCGAGGTAACACCACCTAGAGATGAGGAGGACCCCTCGAAGAAAAGGAAGGTTTCCCCCTTGAAGCCTTCTTCCTGGAAGAAATAGAAAGCCTCTATGACCAAAATGCAGACTATCCTCACCTCATATGATTTTGACTTCATCGTAGCAGCCCTGAACGATGCTTCGCTAGAAATCATAGAAAAACAAGAAGCTAGGCAGGAGGATATGTACAATCAAATTGAGGTCAAGCTCCAATGGGCACAACATGCCCTTCAGTCCAGTCGCACAGTATCCACTACACCTATTCCATTGGAAACACCAGAATCGGGAGATGAACTAGCTCAACTCCACCGGCTCGCTGATACAGTCAAATCTCACCTTCAACGAGCACAAGAGGAAATAGAACAAGCCACCCAGGATTTGACACAAGTACATGAATTCCTTCTTGAACAACGTCAAGTTGCAGAATAGGAAAAAATTTCCCTTAAAGTGAAGTTCGATGAAGAAAACGCACAACTGCAGTAAGGAAAGGAACAATTACTCGTCGAGTAGCTCGAAGTGAAGGAATCGGTCAATAGAGCACTTTGCTCTGTGACAGTCGTAGAAATAAATATATAGGATCAAGTCACGAAGCAAGTAGACCAACTCGCAGAGGCCATCCAGAAGCTACAAAAATGCATAGAAGACGTGGAGCTACGTGCAGTGCCCGAGACCCCACATGATGTAAGGGACCAATGAGAAGCAATTGCTCGAAGCGCAGTTGAGAGACTAAATGCCCTTGCTCTGGAATGCAAACAGTTGAGCACCCAAAGTGCCCTAACATACAAACAATTTGATGAGAATCCATAATTAAAGGCACTGGAGTCACAGATCCAGGAAGCGAAGCAGCAAGCCGATACACTATAAGCGCAGTTGAAAGCCCTGTCAGCTATAGAAAAAATAAAACGATCTCAAGAGCATTGCACTGCCCAACAACAGATCCACACTATACATAGAAAAATGATGGAAGTCACTCAAAGGATCCAACCTATATAAGACAAATCTTACCAACTGTTTACAGAAGTAGAAGGCAGAGGAGCAGAGCTAGAGCAGGTTGTCACCACAACAGAATAGCGCCTAGAAGGATCCGTGAATGATGCACTCATCCAGGAGTTTGTTGAATAGGAGGCTATAGCACAACAACAATTCCAATAAGCTCGAGCCAAACTCGAGGATTTCGAAGAAGAACTGATTAGACCAGAGTGATTCAGGATGAGTCACAGGTGAGTGTTGGGGGCTTGTTGGCCCTTGACCAAGTTTTGAGGGATATTGATAAAGTTTGACCTATTTTGGGACTTCGATAGCTTGCCGAAGGAGGAGGGCAAGACAAAGTGGAGATCCTGGGATATCGACCCCTTTTTGGGTCCTTTTGGGTTATGGGATTATGTAATGGGAATGGAATGTCAACCCATGGGTTTACCCATGTTTAGGCCTATTTTGTAAAGTATAAATGGATTTCTATGCAATATAAGAAGTAGAGTTATCTATGTTATAAAAGGCCAATAAGCTAAGTGCTAAGTGCAATAATGATTTGTAAGTGCTTTGTGCATAACTGAGAGAGACTTGCAGAGCTAAATGCATGTGGTTGTAACAGATTGTGGAAGGCTTTGTTCTATAACGCGAGGAGGGAGGATCTAGCAAGGTGCACAGATCTCCTGTCCTAGGAAGAGTAGGATTTTGGTGGATCTGTTCTTGTAACTGATTGACTGAAGACAATAAAGAAGAAGAGTTGGTGGACGTAGCCCCAGGGTGGGGGTGAACCACGTAAATACTGTGTTGTCTTTCTTTGTGCTTTGTCGTGATGTGTTTATGTATTCTTTATCTAAGTTCTTTGATAGAGATAGACAAATACTCTTATGCTTTGTGCTAATGATGTGTAAGAATGTTATATCTAACCTCTATGAATGTGCTTAGTGCTTGATCTGCTAGATCTAATATACCTATTTATGATAAAGTGCTTATATACATTAGATCTGGGTGAATGTTGCGATGCTTTATTTTATCTGTGAAGTAGATATTGGTCAAGTATTGATGAATGTTAACTGCTAAGTGCTCTATTTAGTGTTATAATCACATATATGTGTCCCAGCTAAGGTTGTAGACACCTAAGTCCTGCAACCACCCCTACCTCTACCTCGAGTGAGACTTCATCTGCTTCACAGGTGTTGCCGAAAGGGTCGGTAGTTAGGTTTTTGTTGGTGCATTGTTGTAGCGTTGAAACCTGGGTCTACCCCTATGCCAACAACCCCCCAAAAATTAGCTATTAGAAAATAGATATTAGTAAGGCATGAATAAAATATGTGTGCAAATTAGTATGAAATAACAAACTCAACCAGTTCCATCCAATTATCATCTTAGAGAAAAAAAAATGTTGGAAAAGAAAAGGAAAGAAAAGTTATAAAGTTCATAGGAGATTAGTTTATTTAAATGAAAAACATAACCCTACAACAATGAAGATGAAAACACATAAATTGGAAGTATTTCACAGCCTACAGATGACATACACCATATTTATTTTCCTCCAAAATGGCCCTGAGGGATTCTTCTCATTAAAATATCAAAAGTAGTTCCAAAAAAATTACAAAAAAGTGAGGTACTCTTTTAAATATATAGCCACTAAATTGCAATTGCTTCTTGTGACTTCTCGACTTCTTCTTGGAAATTACAACTCTTGGGCTTTCCTACATTGTCTATTATGCATTTCATCTTAATAAAACAATTATGTGCATGTCCCTCAACTTTGTCTTTGAAATCTGCAATCCATACATCATGATAATCAACAACTCTAATTATCCTCTTAAAGAGTAGATCTCCTAAAGTAATTTCATTTTGGGACAGATTTTCCATGTCATTTTTTAATGTTACTAAAAAGGAAATGAGAAAATTATTATCTTTAGAAGCAGTAGCTTGGGTGACCCTTTGAGTCATTCCCATGGATATTATCTTAGAGTGTAGGTGGTTTCAAATTCTGCAACAATCTCTTCAGTTAACCTCAGATGACCTAGGTATCCAATATTGGGTTGTCTACTTCTGTCTGTTAGCCTCTCCACTACTATGTGGATGTGTTTACAGTGGTCTACTGAATTCAAAGTATCTTTTTCAATTTCCCTCTCTCTTTTTTGGCACTTTGAAAGTGCTGCATAGTTTAGCTTGTTTTCCTTCTCGGTCATCTTGGGAATCCCTTGTGGTGCATTCATATTTTCTTCTGGTCACCTCATCAAATTGTCCATACTTATGTAGACTCCTAGCTCCACATTTTTAGTTTTGAATTTTTCTACCATTTCTAGTAGTTGTGAGGACAAATCCTAAAAATATTTGAGACTAGTCTATAGTTGTTTTACTGTAACCTTTAGTTGTTCTTGTGCTTCGGTGGTTGTTGCTATGAACTCCAAGATAGTGACCCTTGTCTCTTCTGCAATGTTACACCTCTTCTTCAATGGTTTCTATCTTGGGTTTGTATTCTTTAATTTCATCAACCATATCCTTGATATTTTGCTCAAAGGATTTATAGAATGCCACTCCTATAGTGGCCAAAGCTATTGGGTTGTCCCTAATGTTTTCCACGAAAGGTATTTATCTATGTACTTCTAGTGTTGGGATACCCGATATGGGAATTTTTTTTAGTGATTGCTTGACAATTTTGTTTGTAGCTTTGTCGAAGATGAAGGACCTAAGTTTGGCTTCTATGTCTTCCTTGAAGGGGGTGAATTATTCTAATCCTAGTTCTCCAAGAGGAAATTGTCCCCCAATGAATGTTATACCAATGGTAATTTTAGAAGGCTTGGTGTTGGCACAGGGGAAGACCCAGGGTTCAACAATTCAACAACGCACCAAAAAAACCCTAACTACCGGTGCTTTCGGCAACACCTGCAAAGAAGATGAAGTCTCGCCTGAGGTAGAGGCAGTGGGGGTTGCATGACTCAGATGTCGTAAACCTATCTGGGACACAGATATGTGATTACAACACTTAACAGAGCACTAAACAGTTAATTTTCATCAGTATTTAACTCTTATTCACATTGCAGGTTGGAACCCTAGTTACAGAACAACGCAGTATTCAACGAGATCTAATACATCCAAACACTTAGCATATAGAAATAGATCAGATCTAGCATTCATTCAGATTACTAAGACTAATCTACTATATCAAATGAGTCTAACATATATCACTGCACTAAGCATAAATCACATCAACAACATAACAACTATAATGCACAAAGCAACCACAACATAGGATATATGTGGTTCACCCCCAACACGGGGCTATGTCCACCAAATATTATTCTGCTTTATTATCTTCTGTCAATATTCTTACAAGCTCAAAGCCCAAAAACTCCACTCCACATAGGATAGGAGATCTGCATGCACCTCACCAGATCCTCCTTCCCCGAGTTAGGTCACAACACAAATCATTCTTACAATCTGCACACAAGCTTCTTACAATCACTTGCACTTAGCTCTACAAGTTCTTAGCACATAGTATGCACAAAGACTCTAGCTCCGCACTAATTCAATTCTACTAGATCTCCCCTAGATCTCTCTTACTTACATTGTCTAGCTTTCTATTTATACATTACAAAAGGGGCCTAAACATGGGTAAACCCATGGGCCGACATCCCATAACCCATTACAAAAACCCTAAACCCAAAAATCCCTAAAAAGGGGGCGAGATCCCGCGATCTTCGCTTCTCTCGGCGCTCTGTCTTCGACCACCCTGTCGAAGTCCCAAATTTGGTCAAACATGACCCAAGTTATCCAAAACTTGGTCAAGGGCCAACAGGCCTCCAACACTCACCTGTGACTCATCCTAAGTCACTCTGATCTAGGTAACTCTGCCTCAAATGCCTCGAGGTTGGCTTGATCTGCTTCGACCTGCTTTTTAGCTAGAGCTTCTTGCTCGACGAACTCCTGAATGACGTTCTCAGTGATAGGTCATTCCAATCATTGTTTAAATAAGATGACTACTTGTTCTAGTTGTGCACCTTGTCCTTCAATCTCCTCAAAAAGTGTGCAGGCTTCATCCTGCACTGGCTAGAGTCTTTGGGTTACTTCCATGAACTTGCTCTGAATGGCATGAGCCTATTGTTGAGCCATGCACTTTTCCTGGGCTCTTTTCATTCTCTTGACCATTGACAATAGCTTCAAATGTGCTTGCACTGTTGTTGCTTGTTGCTTTGCCTCCTGGAGCTGTGACTCCAGTGTCCTGAGCTCAGGGTCCTCTGAAAGGCGCTTGTAGGTATACGCACTTCAACTACTGAGTTGTTTGCATTCCAAGGGTAATGCATTGATTCTGTCAACTGCATTCCTCGCAGTTTCTTCTCTTAGATCTCGCACTTTCTGTGGAGATCTGTAATTCCAATTTTGCTATTCTTTGTTGGAGTTGTTTAATGGCTTCAGCAAGCCTTCCCACTTGATTCTCCACTGGGTCTTCTTCCATCTGCTCTAAGCCCGTCATAGAGAGAAGTGATATAGTGACTTCTTCTTTAACTCCCATCTGCTCTGGGAGAAAATTTTCTTTCTCCCCTTGGATCTATGCTCTATCCTCTGTAAACTTCGCCTGGAGGTTGTCATTTTCTTGTTGCACAACATGAAGTTGTTCTATGGATTCCTCTTTTGCTTGCTTCAGTGCCTCTGTGGCATGTTCCTTTTCCTCCTAGACACAACGAAGGTGAGATTCCGTCGTATCTGCTATCCTGCGTAGTTGGGTAGTCTCATCTCCTACTTCTATGTTCCCTGTTGACAATGACATAGTAGGCACTATGCGGATTGAATGGAGAGCCTGATGTATTCCTATAAGCTCTTCTTCAATGCGATCATACATGGATTCTTGTTTTGCTTCACTGCGCTGTAAAATATTTTTTGATGTATCCCATACAGTGGCGATGATGAGGTCGATGTCATCCACCGTGAGCCCAGTCTGTAGCTTGGGATTACTATATTTTGACTTCTTCCGCGATGTAGGTGTTGTTGGGGAAACCTTTCTTTTCTTGGACATCTCTGCCTCTTCAAGGGGGTTCCTAGCTGGTGTTACTTCACCCTGCTTCTACTTGTTTTCTTCCCCTTCTTTCTCTTCTTTGTCCACTTCATCATCTCCTCCTCCATTAGGTGAATCTTATGTAGTCTCTTTTGATGTGCTGCTCAGTTCCATTACCTCTTCCTTCTTCTTCCTTCTGCTGTTGTAGGGTGCATCATATTATTCACGAGTAACCACTAGACTTCCAGTGAGGTCGGGGTCAGACAGTTCTGCGTGGTTAACTGGCACTAGGAGTTCTTCAGGCCACTCCTTGGTTATTTCCTCCATGTCCTCCTCGGTGAGCTTGTAGTAGGACTGAAGCTCTTCTTTATGTTCGTCTCTACGTGCAATGATATAAATAAAATGTCTATCTACGCTGAACTTCACAAATGGCCTGAACCTGTCCAGGGTGTTCAGCGTTGTACGAGGGAAAGACTCAATAGCCCTCTTCAACTGCAGATAATAAGTGTGGAACACCGCGTTTGACTGCCATTATTTTTCCATGTCGCTCGAATACCAGAGCATGGTGAACTTTGCAGCTAAGGGTTCTGATGGCTCAATCTCTGGGAAGGTTGCACCTTCCAGCATTTCCCAAGCAATGAACATGATGAGGATCAACAACCAGCTGAAGTGGAACTCATAGCCTTGATCCTGAGATTTGCGACAGTCTTGTTCTAACTGGTTGATGAGGTAGCTCACCCAGTTCATTTGTAGCCCTTCCCCGCATTTTCCTATGAGGTCAACAATGAACCATGTGACCTGTGTAGGTGAACTACGCCATTATGGATGGAGGCTACCTTGTAGCCTCGCTTCCCTTTTTCCACGTTGCAAAAGGTATCTTTGATTCTCTGCACCAGGGCACGATCTGCAACCTTCCCTGGATAAAATTCTTATGGATCTAGTCCTTGCATGCTTAGTCCAGTGATCCGATGGATCAATGCCGAATCTACAGTGATGTGTCTGTCGAGCCACAAATAACCACCATGGAAGCAAGACAACAGGAGTTTAATGCACACGTTAACCTCTTGATGCCTTCCAAAGTGTGGTATCTTCATCACGTTCAGGATAGTGGACCTCACAATGTCCATAGTCCACGGCTGGGGGATGATCTTTGAATTCTTCCCCTTTTTGTCTTGGTCAAATATTTGTATGGTGTGAGCATGCCATAGTTCTTGCAGTCTCCTAGGTTATAGTTGTTGATCTTCAATGTCAGAATCCTCTCCAACTGTGGGTTGACTGCGCCTATTCCCTTTGGGAGGTACACAGTGATGACTGTGTAGTCAAAGTCCCTCAGGATGCTATCATGACTCCCCATGCTAGCCATAGGTGGGATGTAGTCAGGCTAGATAGATGGGATGAGCTTCACATTCGCTAAGTCATCATGATTCTTGGTTCGTTTCTCTGTCACACCTCAGGATGGTCCATATCCATGAGTAGTTGATGGGGATGTTTGCACTCCTCTCATCGATGGGGCTTGGATGCCTACAGACATCACCTTCTTGTCCATGAGGTCTATTAGGATTTTTTCAACATCTTTTTCTACTGTGCTAATTCCGTCTGACATACACACTCAAGATATGATATCTCAGGTCAGTGAAAAAACACTTAATGTAACAGAACGGATGGCAAGGTCACAATAATCATTGCGCGAAAGAAATTAGTTCTCTATGGGCTCAGGTAATCACAATTGGAAAAAGTGTTCTCTGTGCAATGCTCGACATGATCAATAGACATCATCGTAACAGACTCTTCCAATGGGCAGGAATGCCTCAATCAATGCAATTCCATCCGTTATGGCGCAGTCCCAACGGTCCAAGGGTGAACGTTCTAGCCATAACTGTGTTTCTATCCATTCTGGAGCGTCAGGCTTGTTATCACTCCAAGAAACCCTCTGTGGTTGCAGACCAGAGGTGCTTGGTAACTTAAGAAATGAATGTTTTTTGTATTTTGTGAATGTGGATCAATGGGACAACTCAATATAGCTTATGGCATTCAAACATAAAAATGATAAACAAATAGACAGTGCTCTCAAAGATTGATTAATCAGCAGGCAGCTTTAAAGTGGATGGAGAATAAATTGTAACTAAACCAGTGCAAAGTAGGGTTCAAGAGACAATCAAAGAATTATTATCAGGTTATGAGCTGAACAATGGGATGACAGCCATTCAAAGCTTGACAACACAGATAAAAATGTAGAAGAAGGGTGGAAAACTAATAATCAAAATCGAAAGGAACCTGTGATCTGTATTAACATATAAATCTGAGTACAATAGATAATATTCTATCCAAAATCGAACCCCTGTTTGATATCAAAATAGGCATTTTATAGCCCTTACAGACAGTTGAATAGATCCTAAAAACATGTATCTGTCATTAAATGAAAACAATTCTATTTTACTTGAACTACTCTAAAATTAAAATCTCCAACAGCTAAATTAAGTGATCAAATCTGTCTTCAGTCTTCAAAAAAGTCGCCAATTTCCTCCTTCAGCTTCAACATCTGTAGTGTGATAGAATAAAATGACACCTGTGTATGACTGTTCCATTTCCCCAATATTTATGGCTGAGTTTTAGGATATGGTGTTGAAAGCGTATCCAAAATTCCTCGAATACCTGAGTTTGAACTTTTTTGCATGCAAT
>ML789829.1:242693-261063 GCA_009831015.1 Picea engelmannii
TCGGATCTTGTTTTGACGTGGGGGTGATCACCTCATCATTTCGTGCATGCGTGGATAATGAGCACGTGATTCCTGCTTCATGCAGCTACGGTGCTTGGAGAACACCTCTGCCATCACGCTCGCTTGCTACTTTCACCAGCACTTGACTCCTTTGAAAACCCCTGTTAGCTGCGGAAAGTGAGTACTTTCCACAGCGCACCGTTTGATAGGAAACTCACCTTAGCCGCGGAAAGTGAAACAACATGCCACATCACTTGAAAATTTTCTTTTAGCCATAGGAAGTAGGAACTTTCCACAGCGCGCCATGTGCGAACTGTCTGTCAAACCTTTCGCGCTTTGTCACTTTCGACAGCGCTTTTAACTGATGAAACGACGTCCTTAGCTGTTGAAAGTGAGTGCTTTCCACATCGCACAATGGACCTTTTGAAAAGACGTTAGCTGTGGAAAGTAAAAAATTACATTTTTGAAGGAGAAGACTTTATGGATCGATTATTTCCTAAGACACACCAAAACCAAAATTTTCTCAGCTGTTAAAAAACTCAAAAATGACTTGAAGACACTATCTAAAGCTATGATATCAACCCAACACTCGGTCGAAAGGACGGTTTCATTTTGGGAGTTAACAAGGCTAACGATCAGGATGCCTCCAACGGTCATATTACTTCGCCTTGGTGAAGTGCCAATTTTCGCTATTCTGATATCCCGATGAAGTTCCAGTTCTGCAAACCTTCTTTCTGCAAAGTCCTCTCTGGTACTTCTTGCAATTTTTCTAGCTTTTATTTCTTCTTGCTGAGCTTTCTGGCTTTCTTTCCTATGATTTGAGTTACTAGTTTCCTTTTTCCATTATTGTTCTTATCTCCTCTTGGCATACTAACTTCTCACTATGGATGGTCTTTCAAGGGTTCTGAGAGTAATACATCTTCTCTTTCTAGGGTAAGTGCTCTACTATCTTGTATGGATAACTTTCTTAATATTTCCTGCATTCGTTCAACTTCGACATCCAGATCTCTGGTCCTTAGTAGCTTTGACTGGTCCTCTTGTTCTTCCAGTAAGTGCGTTATTCTCCTAGCCATGAAATCTCTTAGTTCTTGTTTTTTCTATTCTAGATCCTCCTCTTCTTGTTTCTTTCGTATCTGATCTTTTTCAATCCAAGTTTTTCCTAGAAAAATAGCAAATGGGGCGCTTTTCTCAACAAATTTAATGATATCAAATTCTTCTTCTGTTGAAGTGCCATGAGCACTCATAGGTATCTGGGTAAGTCTTCCACATGAGGTTATTAGCTTTCCTCTAAATAATCATATTCCTCCCAATGAAGGAACCATAGCAGGCTTTCCCAAAATTTCCCAAGTTCTTTATGTCATGATATTCACTCGTGTTTCCTCATCCAGGACACAGTCTATGTCGTAGTATCCTATTCTTGTTTCTATGCACTCTTTCTCTTTTAAGATCTTTAATAAACTGGTGTCTCTTTGATCATTCAGGGTTTCTTTCATCTGCAATAATATAGTCTCTGATTCTTTCTAGTTCTTGAGCATATTCTTAGTCTCTTGGCCTTCCTCATGGTTTTCTTGTCTCATGTTCATCTTTTCAACTTTAGCAATCATTCTAGGGCAATCCAAAACTTCATGGTTCATAGCTTTACAACAAAGACAACTAGGACCTCTACCAGGGCATTCCTTAGAAAGTTGTCTCAATCTTTTGCAACTATAGCAAAGAGTCAATCCTCTCTTTCTCTGGAACGATCCCCAACCTTTCCTATACTGCACATTGGGATCACAGTGGTGGGTCTAAAAAAAATTCTTTCTAGGATCCTGCATCCACTTGTTAGTCCAACAATTCTTTCTATGCATAGGAATAACATATATTTCACTATTCTTATCAGATCTATTCATATCAAATCTTCTTTCTTCTAGTTTTACCCTAGTTTTCATACTAGGACCAAATCTATTAAGCATACCTAGATCCATTCTTTCGAATTAAAAATTTTCACTTATCTTACCTTTATCAGAGAAAAAATATTCAAGATCTTCTTAGCATAGAGCTTCGCAAGTCAATTAGAATACTGTGCACTAGGGCATCATATCTACGCACAAATCTTTCTCTTTTCTTCAGTTTCCAGCAATCACAGTTTTAGGTCCCGACAATGGAACCATTTGTTAGAACAAGGGCAAACCCAGGGTTCAACGCTTCAACAACGCACCAACAAAACCCTAACTATCGGCCCTTTCGGCAACACTTGTGAAGCATATGAAGTATCACCCGAGGTAGAGGAAGGTGGGGTTGCAGGAATCAGATGTCTGCAACCTAGCTTGGACACAGATCTATTATTACAACACCCAACAAAGCACTTAGCAGTTAATATTCATCAGTATTTAACTCTTATTCACATCGCAGGTCAAAACCCTAGTTACAGAGAAATGCAGTATTCAACAAGATCTAATACATCCAATCACTTAACATATATAAATCGATCAGATCTAGCATTCATTCACATTAATAAGCACTAATATACTATATCAAATGCATCTAACATATATCATTTCACTAAGCATAAATCACATAAAAAACATAGCAACTATAATGCACAAAGGAACCACAACATAGGATATACGTGGTTCACCCCCAGGGTGGGGCTACGTGCACTAACTCTTCTTATGCTTTATTATCTTCTGTCAATATTCTTACAAGCATAGAGCCCAAAAACCCCACTCCGCATGGGACAAGATATATGTGTGCACCTTGCCAGATTATCCTTCCCCAAGTTAGGTCACATCACAAAGCCTTCTTACAATATGCACACAAGCTTCATATAATCACTTGCACTTAGCTCTACAAGTTCTTAGCACATAGTATTCACAAAGCCTCTAGCTCTGCACTAATCTAATTCTACTAGATCTTCCCTATATCTCTCTTACTTACATCGGCTAGCTTTCTATTTATACATTACAAAAGGGGCCTAAACATGGGTAAACCCATGAGACAACATCCCACAACTCGTTACATAAACCCTAAACCCAAAAATCCCTAAAGAGGGGGCAAGATCTTGTGATCTCCGCTTCGTCTGGTGCTTTGTCTTCGACTAGCCCGTCGAAGTCCCAAAGTTGGTCAAACGTGACCCAAGTTCTCAAAAACTTGGTCAAGGGACAACACTTGGTATCCATAGGATTAGTTTTTTGAGTATATTCCTTGTATTTATTTTCTTCTTCTTATTTATTTTATCTTTCCTCCTCTTCACGTTTAGACTTCTCTTCATGTTCTTTTAGGAGTCTCAACTACTCATGTTCTTATTGCTCCCTTTTATTTCTTTCTTTTTCTTCTTCTTGTTAAATCCTCGGTGCTTCAACTCCTTTTTTAGTCTTTATTTTTCTTCTATTTCTTTATCTGTAGCTTCATCTTCATCTTTTTCTCTAGCTTCTTCTTCTTTAGCCACCCTATTGTTTGTTGCTAAGTTTTTTATTGACTTAGAGATGCCTCTCAATCTAAAACAATTTGGGCATGTGTTATATTCTTTACACGACTAGCTCTAGTGTCTGCTACATTGCACTAGGCATGCAGGGGGGGGAGCGAGGGGGTGGGGAAATGCCCCCGAGAAAACATATTTTCCTCGAGAAACATGTCGCATTTTTTCTTCGTTTTTCATGTCACCTTGATATTTGTGTCCATTGTTGGCGGTTTTTCAGCACATGGTTTTTGCCGATGGTTTTCTATTTCCAGTTAATAAATTAGGGTTGTTGACTAATCTTGGTCATTGGGTTAGGGTTTTGGATGTCGTTGGCTCCTATATGTATATTGTATTGTAAACAATGTATCACTATGAATGAATATAGAATATGTTGGCTTTCTCGGTTTGGGTTTCCAGGGGAAAAATCTATGTGTAATGTGTGTATTTTCCATTGTATCATTTCTTTTCTTTTATTGAAAATCTGTTTGCAGTAAAATATTGTATAAGGTTAAAATCTATATTTGGTATCAGAGCTTTGTTGGATTTAGGGGGACACCTTTGTGGTCAAGGGTTGGGATCAGGATTGTGATAATCCTTGTTACAGTGGGAGATCTGCAATATTGATTCTTCATGTGAAGATAAATGGTGAGCAGTTCAAAAATGGAGATCAGGAAGTTTAATGGGAAAATTTTTGAGTTGTGGAAGCTCAAGATGGAAGATCTGTTGGTGGACAGAGATCAGTCGATCGTGGTCGATCCAAGTACTGTACCTACAAGAAATTAAGCAGATGACTAGAAAAATTTGGATCGAAAGGCGAAGAGCACAATCCGACTGTGTATTTTGGATTCAGTATTACTGAATGTGTCATAGGAAGCTACAACCAATGATTTATGGGATAAGTTGGGTAAGTTGTATCAGCTTAAGTCCCTAGTAAATAAAATTTTCCTGAGAAAGAAGTTATATATCTTAAGGATGAGAGATGGAGACTCAGTGGAAGATCATTTGAATGCCTTCAATACTGTGGTAAGTCAGTTAGTATCTACTGAGATTAAAATTTCAGATGAAGATAAGTGTATCAGTTTATTGTGCTCTTTACTAGACTCATGGGATAGTCTGGTTGTAGCCATAGGTAGTAATACAATTGCCTTGAAGTTTAGTGAAGTGGTCTCATCCTTTTTTTTGGAGGATATGAGACAGAAGAACATGGAAGGATAGAGCACATATGCATTATTTGCAAGAGGACGCTCCCAGGAAAGAAATAGATCTAAGTCCTCAAGTGGGAGATCTAAGTCTAAGGGTAGATCTAAATCTCTCAGAATTTTTGTAAAGGTATGTTGGAGATGTGGAAAATAAGGGCACTAGAAGAACCAGTGTAGATCCAAAATTGAGAAAAAGAAGGGATTTGAAGAAGCTCCTTTTACAGAAGAAAAGACCTCTAAGGAAGAAGGAGGGGATGTGTACTTGGCTTCTTCAAGAAGGCATGCAGATCATGAGGCAAAGTTGGTTTAATCAAGTGAATATTTTCATATGAATCCCCATGGAGAGTGGTTCTATGAATATGAAAGATATGATGGAGGTAATGTTTTTCTAGGTGATGACCGACAATCAAAATCATAGGACGAGGAAAAGTCAAGTTGAGTCTCATAGATGGAAGGATTAGAAAACTACCTGGTGTTATGCACATCCCATGTGATCTAAGTACTAAAGTAGGAGATCTAAGTCTAAGGTTATATATAAATCTCCCAGAAAGTTTGTAAAGTTATGTTGGAGATGTGGAAAAGAAGGGAACTACAAGAAGCAGTGTAGATCCAAAATTGAGAAAAAGAAGGGATCTGAAGAAGCTCCTTCTACAAAAGAAAAGACCTCCAAGGAAGGAGGGGATGTGTACTTGGATTCTTCAAGAACACATGCAGATCATGAGGCATGGTTGGTTGACTCAGGTGCATCTTTTCATATGACTCCCCACAAAGAGTGGTTCTGTGAATATGAAAGGTATGATTGAGGTAATGTTTTACTAGGTGATGACTGACAACTAGAATCATAGGACAAGGAAAATTAAAGTTGAGGATTATATATGTATGGATTAGAAAACTACCTGGTGTTCTGCACAGCCCAGTTTTGGCAAAAAATGTTATTTCTATAAGAAAAATGGACAATGCAGGGGTAAAAACAATATTTGAAAAGGAAACCTACAGGATGGTTCGAGGAGAAATGGTGTTGCTGAAGGGATTTCGGTTTGGAACTCTGTATAAGATGCAAGGAAGCACTATTAGTGATGGGTGTAATATTTCCATTGTTCTTGATATTGGAATTGAAGAAGAAATAACTTGTACAGTCTCTGGAGAAAAGGTTATGTTGTGGCATCAAAGACTGGGGCATATCGAAGAGAAGGGTCTTCGACTACTACACAGTAAAGTTATGGTTGAAGGTATGTCTAAATACTCTCTGGATTTTGTATTCTGTGAACATTGTGTAAATGGGAAGCAAAATCGAGTAAGATTCCCCTCTTGTGCAACGAGGGCAGAAGGAATTTTGCAGTTAGTTCACGGTGATGTGTTTGGACCTGTGTTGGTTCCATCATTGGAAAAATATGTGTACTATGTATCATTTATAGATGAATTCTCGAGGAATACTTGGATATATTTCCTTAGGAATAAATCTGAAGTCTTTAACAGGTTTAAAGTGTTTAAGGCTCTTGTTGAGAACAAATAAAGAAAATAATTAAGGTGTTGAGGATAGATAATGACGTAGAGTTCTACGAGAATGAATTTGAAGAATTATGTAATAAGTGAGGTATAGAAAGGAAGAATACTACTCCATGTACAACTCAACAGAATGTAGTTGCAGAAAGGATGAATAGGATGTTGATGGAAAAATAAAGATGTATGCTCAGTGGTGTCGGGTTAGGGAAAGAATTTTGGGAAGAGGTAGTGGGTACTACATGTTACCTGATCAACAGATCACTCTCATCAGCGTTGGATGACAAGACTCCAAAAGAGGTATGGACTAGTAATAAACCTTCTCTCACACATCTCAAGGTATTTGGATGTGAGGCCTATGTTCATGTTCCAAAGGAAAATATGAGTAAGCTAGATAAGAAGGTTGAAAAGTGTATCTTTATTGGGTATAAATATGGTCTCAAAGTTTATAAGATTTGGAACCCATAAAATAAGAAGGTAGTGTATAGCCGAGATGTGGTATTTAGAGAAATGAAGGATGTTGTTAAACATGAAGTCCTACCAAGTAAGGAAGAACTAGATAAAATAGAGTTTGGTTTAAAGGAGGATGAATCAGACTCTACAGAAGAACATGAATCAGAAGAAGAAGATCCTCATAATCCAGTATTGAGGATATTGGTTCAAGAAAGAAGGCTACCAGAAAGGTATACTCCATTTGATTTTCGTTCAAATTTTTCTTTGTCTATTACTGGTGATGATCCTAGAACTGTCAAGGAGGCAGTGGATTCAGAGTATGGAAATCTATGGAAAAAGGCCATGGATGAAGAAATGGAATCCTTGGATACGAATAAGGATTGGGATCTAGTGGAGTTGTTGATTGGAATAAATCCCATTGGAAACAAATGGGTATTTAAAAAGAAGATGAATGCAGAAGGAAAAGTGGAGAAATACAAAGACCGGCTAGTAGAAAAGTGTTATTCCCAGGTTGAGGGAATTGATTTTGGTGATATTTTTTCTCATGTTGCCAAGTTAACTTCTATAATATTTATGTTATCTGTTGTTTTTTATTTTGATTTTGAAGTAGAACAAATGGATGTGAAGACAACATTCCTACATGGGGATCTAGAAGATTAAATCTATATGAAGCAACCAGAAGGATTTGTTGTGAAGAGAAAGAAGGAGTTGGTATGCAAGCTAAAAAAGTCCCTGTATGGTTTAAAACAATCACCAAGGATGTGGTATCAAAAATTTGATACTTATATACTGGGACTTGGCTTCACAAGAAGCAAAGAGGATCACTGTGTGTATTTTAAATTATTTGGTGATCATTTGATTTATTTAGTCTTGTATGTGGATGACATGTTGCTGATAGGAAACAACAAGGAGATTATCTAGGATGTGAAAACTCAGTTGTCCTATAAATTTGACATGAAGGATCTCGGTGCTTCAAATTTCATTTTGGGCATGGAAATTAAAAGAGATCAGAAAAAGAGGAATATATGGTTAAATCAAAGAAAATATGTCAAGACAATATTGCAGAGGTTTAATATGCAGGAATGTAAACTGGTCAAGGTCCCTATTCATGTTGGTGTAAATTTATCTGTGGATCAGTGTCCCAAGACACATGAAGAGGAGGAGGAAATGTCTCATGTTACATATGTGAGTGCAGTTGGAAGTTTGATGTATGAAATGATCTATACTAGATAGAACATTGCACATGCAGTGGGAGTTTTGAGTAGGTATATGTCAAAACCAAGGAGGGTGCATTGGATAACAGTAAAAAAGGTTTTTAGGTATTTGTGTGGCACTGCTAGCTATGGATTGTGCTACCAAGGAAGACCAGGATTGGACAGAGTGTTGGAGATACATGTCTTTGTGGAGGTAGACTAGGATAGAGATATGGATCATAGGATATCTAAAAGCAGGTATGTGTTTAACCTGTTTGGAGGAGCAATCAATTGGATGAGAAAAAGACAAGTTGTAGTGGCACTTTCAACTATAGAACCTGAATACATGGTAGCCACTCATGCAAGTAAGGAAGCAGTATGGTTACAAATATTGTGTTAAGGTATTGGGTTGGTACAACACTTTGTAAGGATAGATTGTGACAGTCATAGTGCAATTTTTATAGCGAAGAACCCGACTTATCATTCAAAGACAAAGCATATCGATATTCAATATCACTTTGTGAGAGACATGGTTGAAGAAAAGAAAGTGTTGTTGATGAAGTTGGACAATTTGAAGAATGTTGCAGATTCATTAACAAAATATGTGAGCACTAATAAGTTCTCTTGGTGTAGAGGATCCATGGGCATTTCTTCCCTAGATTGTTGACTATGTAACCATATAACCCCCGGTATGCAAAGAAAACAACAAGTGGGAGAATGTTGTGTATGTGTTATATTATTTGCATGACTAGATCTAGTGTCTACTATGTTGCGGCAAGCATACAGAGGATTTGGGGGCAGTACCCCCAAGAAAAAAAAATTCCTCGAGAAATGTGTCGCATTTTGCCTCATTTTTTGTGTCACCTTGATTTTCATGTCCATTGTTGGGAGGTTTTTCAGCACATGGGTTTTGTCGATGTTTTTCTATTTCCAGTTAAGGAATTAGGGTTGTTGACTAATCCAGGTCATTGGGTTAGGTTTTTGGATGTTGTTGGCTCCTATATGTATATTGTATTGTAAGAAATGTATCACTATGAATGAATATAGAATATGTTGGTTTTCCCGGTTTGGTTTTCCAGGGGAAAAATATCCGTGTAATGTGTGTATTTTCCATTGTATCATTTTTGTTCTTTTATTGAAAACATGTTTGTAGTAAAATATTGTACAAGGTTAAAATATACAAAAATAACCTTGTCATAATCATTTTCCCTTCTGTATATTTCCTCTTATATCCATGCTTCATATTCATAGGGCCACTTGTATTTGCAAATATGACAATGTTTACTAACAACCTTCACGGGATCATGTCTACAAAATATATCTTCCTCAAAATGGAATGTTTACATTTTTTCCTCAAACTATTCTTCTTTTAGGTCCTTGAAACTCTAGGATCCTACACTGAAAGGTAGTGGTGGCCATGGTAGTTTTGTATATCTAGAGAGGTTTGCCCCAACCCCATGCAAAAGGGTGTGGTATGCTACATCCTACAAGATAATTTTGTCAAGTACAAATTTTTGAAATAGGTATGGAGGTTTGGTTAATCCATAGACCCTAATATAGGTTCCATGTTTGAGTACATTCCAATCTCCAATTTTTTTGGTAGCATGGATTTCCTTTTTGATATGCATGGTGTTGGAGTGTAGAATAACAATTGGAATAAGGGAATTATGAAGTGGTCATAAATCTTATGATAGTGCATGCACTATTTCTTCTCCCACAAATCATGGAAATAGACATGAATTTGGGGTCATTCAATTGCCAACTCCATCCCATTCATGGTGTTGTATGTATGGATTGAATCGGGTTCCACCTTTAGGTTTTCAATAAAACCCTACAAATCATCGACCCTTTTGGAGACCAGAAGGCTACACTACGCACAAAGTGCACAATACAGTCTCACCCGAGATGACTTATGGGTGACTGCAAGACCCATATGTCTGCAGTCATGGAAGGGATAGGGATCATGGGGATTTTATACCTTTCTAATTTATCTCATATGCATCATTATACCATACCATCATTCAGATATACCATTCATTTAACCTTTAACATCCATTATTTATTAACATGGAATAACATATATAGGGTGCCATGTAAATTAACTCTAACATATTCATTCAATTATCCATTCATTCTTCATAAACCATTGCAAAGCATAAAGAACACATTCCACATAATAACATAGGTTTTACCATGGTTCACCCCCCCTGGGATACGTCCACAAAGATCTGGCTTCTTTATTATTCATCTTCAAGTCTCTGTGATGTGCAAATTACATCAAAAGTATGGTGAGGTTGACCAGTATCACAAAAACATCCAAATATTGTGACTTGGCCCTCAGTTACACTCCATAAGTCTCCAAACCTAACTCAATACGATCTCCATAGCTCTAAACAAAAACCAAGTACTGCAACTCAAAACTCAAGAGGTTCTCACCAATGTTTCTAAACATTCCAAAAAGATCCAAGATCCTCTCTATCTACCACATACATCATATTTATACTAAAAAAATGGGGTAAAAACCCATTACATTGATTACCAAAACCCTAAACCTAAGTGGATTAGGCTTGTCCACTTAATAGCTTCCTTCGTGTGGTTGGCCTTCGATCCAACCGTTCCTTACTTTGACTCTTCGTTGTTTTTCCTTAATTCCCAACGTGCTACTTTCTTGCCTTTTTTCGTGCTACTTTTCCTCATTTCCTGGCACGTGATGATTCTTTGCTCCACTCCTTAGTTGCCTGCCTCATTTTCTATGGATTCTCCCAAAACATCTTGCTCCAACAATCCCCCAACACTTACCAGTGGCTCGTCCCGAGCCACTGAAGTAGTGTTTGCCTCCTGCGCTAATTTCTTCAATACCTCAAATCTTCCTGTCAGCTCTTGTGTTTGTGCTTGTGCCTACACACTCCTATCTGCAATACTTTATACCAACTGCATTGTTATGTGCTCCTTCATCACTTTGACACTCTCCAAGTGTAGTTGTTCTATCCTTCCCTTTGTTGTTTCCAGCTCTGTAATCATCGTTTCAGCCCCTTCCTTCAATGTCTCCATCTAGATTGACTTCAACTCTATCTACAATTTTTTCATCTCATGTGCTCTCTTCATCCTGTCTGATATGGCCATAGTTTTCTATATGTTCTTTAGGTCCTAGACTGCAGTGTTTATGTTACCGTCCTTCTAGTCTAACTCTTGAATATTTTCATCTTCCTGCAATTTTGTCCACATCTGCGATGTATTGTTGTAAATATTTATCTTGTGGAATCATAGCCCCCTTAATCCCTCTCTCTTGTGGAATCATATCCCCCTATAACTCTTGTCCTTGTCCATCTAGCATCCAGTCATGTATTTATTAATAAAAATGATAAAAACATTACATTTCCTAGGCACACTGGCCTCTTTCCATTATTTGGGAACTCTGTCCTTTCATGGATTAAAAAAATACATTATTTAATATGGGGCTCAAAACCTGGGGTGTTACATCCCCTCCCCCTTATTTTGGCATTGTCCTCAGTGCATATACAAAACAAAAACAAGATTTCAAAATTTATTCAAAAAGTTGTGGGTACTTTTCCCGCATGGCATCTTCATAATCCCAAGTAGTATCTTCAGGACCGTAGCAGGTCCATTGGAATTTTACCAGCTCTATAACTTGATTATGAAGCATTTTGACTTTTCTGTCCAATATCCGCATTGGCTTGACCTGAAAGTCTCCTTCTATCTCTACTTGAATTAGATGTGAATCAATAACATGGTTAGGATCATGTACATTTTTTTTTAGAAAAGAGACAAGAAATACATTATGCACATTCATGGAAGTAAGCAATGCAAGCATGTATGCAATTGGCCCTATTCTATTCAATATCTCAAATGGACCACAAAATCTAGCTGCTAGCTTTGTACAACTACCCAACTTTAAAGAGCTCTTCTTGGGATTCAATTTTAAAATCACATGCTCCCCCACTTTAAATTCTATATTTGTCATGTTCTTATCTGCATAAACTTTATGTCTATCTTGAGTTGCCTTTAAATTATGCTTAATCCTAACCATCTAGTCTTCCATATCCTTGATAAATTCTAGCCCAAATACCACTCTGTCTACTGGGTTGTCCCAACTCACTATAGTATTGCATTTCCTACCATACAAAGCTTCAAATGGGCTCATTTTCAATGAATCTTGATACCCATTATTATAGGCAAACTCAACCAAGTGTAAGTAATCTTCCCACTTAGATGGCTTATCCATCACATGCATTGTCAACATGTCTTCAATTACTCAGTTGACTCTCTTTGTCTGCCCATCTGACTGTGGATGGTATATTGTGCTAAAGTTCATATTTGTACCAAATCCTTTAAATAATCCCCTCCATAAATTTAAAGTAAACTTTGTGTCTATGTCCAAGACAATTGTCCTAGGTATCCCATGCAACCTAACACTCTCCCTCATGTAAATTTCTGCAATATTGGTTGTTGTATAAGTTGTTTTTAAAGGAACAAAATGAGCATCCTTTGTCAATTTATCAACCACTACCATGATCGAATCATGTTGTTTTGTTTTCCTGGGAAATTTTGTTATAAAGTCAATGGTTACCACTTCCCATTTCTTCTCTGGAATTGGTAAGGGTTGTAGCAAACCTGTTGGGTGCCTATGATCAACCTTCACTCTCTGGCATTCCATACATATGGCGATGTAATCAACAACATCCTTTTTCATTCCCAGCCAAAAAAATTGGCTTCTTACTGCTGCAATTTTTTTTCTGGTAACTGGGATGTCTAGCATATGGAACATTATGCATTTCTTTTAATACCAAATTCCTGAGGTCTCTGAAACTTGGAACATAAATTATATTTTTATGCATATGTAATCCATCTTCCTTCATCTCATACTCTTTCATTTTATGTTGTACATTTTCTTGTTGTAAGCTTTCTTTTACCTGTAGGTAATGTTGATCTATGACAACAACCTCTAAAATTTTGCTCTTTAAATATGATTGATGCATACTAACAGTTGTAGCATGCATGATATGTATTCTTCTACTAAGTGCATCAACAAATTTGTTTTCTTTTCCTTTGATATGCTTGATATCAAAATTGTATTCACTTAAAAATTCCAACCATCTTGTCTGCCTAGAATTCAAAGTTGGTTGTTCAAAAAGATACTTTAGACCACTGTGGTATGTTCTTAATTCAAATCTCTTTCCCATGAGATAATGCCTCCACATCTTCAATGTGTGAACAATGGCAACAAGTTCCAAGTCATGTGTGGCATAGTTCCTCTCATGTTCTTTAAGATTTCTAGACTCATAACCAATGACATGTCCATTTTGAGTGAGGACTCCACCAAGTCCTTCCTTGCATGCATCTGTACATACCACAAAACTTTCATTTTGGTCAAAAATATTAGAACAGGTGCACTAGTAAGTAATTCTTTCAACAAATTAAAGTTCTCTTCACACTTAGATGTCCATTCAAATTTAATTCCCTTCTTTTGCAAAGAAGTGATGGGATGATAAATCTTAGAGAACCATACTATAAATCTTCTCTAGTAACCAGATAATCCCATAATAGAACTAACTTCTAAAATATTCCTGGGTGTTGGCCATCCTCTAATGGATTCAATCTTCTCGAGCTCTACTTCTATACCTTGTTTTGAAATAATGTGCCCCAAGTAATGGATTTGTTCTTGGTAAAAATAACACTTACTCGGATTGGCGTACAACTAATGTTCCCTCAGCACTTGCAATACCAATCTTAGGTTATGTTCATGCTCTTCCTCTGACTTAGAATAGACAAGTATGTCATCCAGGAATACTATGAAAAACTTATCCAAGTAATTTCTAAATATGTCATTCATTAAGCACATAAAGAAAGCTAATGCATTGGATAGTCCAAAAGGAACCACTACAAATTCATAATTCCCATACCTAGTTCTAAAGGTTTCCTTATTGATGTCTTCTTCCTTGATTCTTACCTAATGGTACCCTGATCTCAAGTCTATCTTTGAAAATATCTTTGCCCCTCTCAGCTGATCAAAGAGGTCATCAATTCTGGGTAGGGGGTACTTGTTCTTTATAGTGGATTTATTCAGCTGTCCAAAGTCAATACACAGCCTCAAGGTTCCATCCTTCTTTTTGACAAAGAGTATTGGTGCTCCCTAAGGTGAAACATTTGGACGTATGTATCCTTTCTTCAACAATTCTTCCAACTACACTTGTAATTATTTTAACTCTGGAGTACTCATTATGTAAGGTGTTTTTGACACCGGGGAAGATCCTGGCACTAAATAAATAGAGAAATCTATCTCCCTTTTTGGTGGCAACCTTGGTATTTATTGGAATACATCTTAAAATTCTTGTAGTACCGATAAATCTTTAAGGCTTGGCCCCTTTGTCTTTTCTGGCTCCTCCACATGGGCTGCATACAATTGACATCCTTTCCTGAAACATCTCTTCAGTTGTAAGGATGAAATATCCCTTATATAGATGGTTCTTGGAACTCTTTTCAAAGTGCTCTGTCTTCCATCTCCATCAAGACATGTAAATGTATTGCTATGACAATCTAGGACAGTATGATGCTTCTCCAACCAATCCATTCAAATTAGAATATCATAAGACCCCAATGGTATAATATTTAGATCAACATTAGTATTCACACCATTAAGACTTATGGAACAATCTATGACCATATCATGGATTCTCCTTTTGGTTCTAGTGGCTATCTGGACCAAACTTGATTTTCCAAGCTTACTTTTCTCCAAATGTAAACTAACCACTATTTTAGGATCAATGTAACAATGACTTGCTCCTAAATCAATTAAAATAGAAACAGACTAATTTATGATCTTACCTTCCACCTCGATCATATTGGATTGGTACTCTGCTTGTCGATCATATAAGGTTGCATAAATCATTCCCATGTCTTGTACTATTGTAGCCTCTTGGATGTTGTGCATGGTCTTCACTCCATCCTTTCTGTGAGGGAAATCCTTGTATATGTGTTAGGACCACACAATGTACCTTTTTGCCCATACTTTTTGCCACCATTACACTCTTGTTCACTCACATTTAAACTCATATTATCACTTTATCCTATCTTTCCAAAGGTATACAACGTCTCTTCTCTTTACTATACGTTTAATCTGTTTTGCATATAATTTCACATCACTCTCGTACTTAACCATTGATTAGAAATGTATAAGTGTGGAAATAGTTCAAACTGCAGATTATCATTTGAGGCATGTTGCTGAAACAACAACTCACAGAAGCTGTTACACAGTCCATGGTCGACGATGTTGAAACAAAGAAGTTGTTACACAGTCCATGGTCGACGATGCTGAAACACAGAAGCTGTTACACAGTCCATGGTCAACGATGCTGAGGAAGCTGTTACACAGTCCATGGTCACGATGCTGAAACACAGAGGAAGTTGTTACACAGTCTATGGTCAACGATGCTGAAACACAGAGGAAGTCGTTACACAGTCCATGGTCAACAACAACTCACACAGATTGACTACAACAGATGCACCGTGAGCCAAGAACCAACCATCGTTGCTCCCTGAGAAGTGCTGAAACAGTCAAGATGCAAATCTCGTGGCTGAAATAGCCCATGATTCGTGATGCCGAAACAACATACAATAGCAATAACAAGAAAGAGTTGTTAGTCCAGCCGTAACAACAACACCTCACTCAGCACTCGTAATAACATTCTGTTGCGGGAGACTAGGATATCCTATTCTGGTTTAGAAAGTCGATCTGACTAAGAATAGGACTTAGATATACACCTGTAATTTTTTATCAATTGTATCGAAGGGATTCCCTCTTTAAATAAAGGGAATCATCATTCGAGAGGATCCCCAATTTTTGGTACTAAGAAAGGTTTACAGAGAAGGACGTACTTCAATTTCAGATTGTAATATGATACATTGATAGATGAATAAAAGACTGTTTTGAGCATCCTTTTCTAAGCCTCTTCGTTTCAGGGGAATCTTGTGAGAAGGGAGGGCCCACTTTCTTCACAAGATTCAACCATTAGCTTTATAGTGTGCTAGTATTATTTTTGTTTATGCTTTGAGTAAAATCTATTTTGCTGAAACACTACTTTATTGAACTCTGTCTTGCTGCTACATTGTTTTTATATAATTCATTCTTGGGTAATTATTAATCACTCTAGTTAGCAATCCTGTGTGATGAATTTATGAAAGCTTGGTAATCAGAGACTTGTGCTGAAGGTTCCTGCTTGGGAATTAGGGTCCCGTTCTCTGCTAGAAATAGTTAGACTTCAATTATTTTCATGAGTGTGTTCATCAGAGACTTGTGCTGAAGGTTCCTGCTTGGGAATTAGGGTCTTGTTCTCTGTTAGAAATAGTTAGCTTTCAACTATTTTCATGAGTGTGTTAATCAGAGACTTGTGCTGAAGGTTCCTGCTTGGGAATTAGGGTTCTATTCTCTGTTAGAAATAGTTAGCTTTCAACTATTTTCATGAGTGTGTTAATCATAGACTTGTGCTGAAGGTTCCTGCTCGGGAATTAGGGCCCTGTTCTCTGCTGGAAATAGTTAGCCTTCAATTATTTTCATGAGTGTGTTAATCAGAGACTTGTGCTGAAGGTTCCTGCTTGGGAATTAGGGTCCTGTTCTCTGTTAGGAGTTAGTTAGTCTTCAACATGTGCTAATTGTTTCAGTCAAGCAATGAGTTCATAAAGTGTGATGATCGAAAACAGGTGCTGAAGATTCCTGCTTGGGAATTAGGGTCCTGTTCTCTGGTTACAAAATAGTTGGTATTTTCTGTTGCAGTATCTTATGTTATTTTAATGTAATCCAGGATTCTTCAATTAATCATTTCTTTAACTTTGAGCTCTGCAATAGGTAGATTGATTTTCTGTAATTCAAGTTAGAACTTCAGTTCATTCAAGGCAAGTGTGATTAATATAGTTTCCTTTACTACAACTCTAGGTTGCTTTTGAAATTGAGCATATATAGTGTGTGGTTACCTTTGAAATAAACAGACTTCCCTAGGTTGACAATTTATGTAGCACTTGATTTTTTAAATTAAATAAGCAATTATAGTGACCAACATTTTGGCGTCGTTGCCGGGGAAGGTAATTTTAGATTTCAAAAGAACTTATGATTTTTCAGGTACAAATATTGCATGAGAGGACGCGGAGACCCCAAATACACTGACCCTACAGGTGGCAGGGGCAGAGGAAGAGGAGGAAGAAAGACTTACATTGATGAGATTATATCAAAGTCTAAATCTGCTGCTCAACGACCAAACCTTCGGAAACAAAAATCCCAGCCTTCATTTCAAGCAAACTTTGAAACTGGGAAAGAAGTTTGGAGTCCTAAGATAGTCCATAAACTAGCAGGAAACATTGAGGAGAGAGAAAGCGCAGCAGGGGAGCAGACAAAAGAAAACATGGATGAGTATAATGAAGAATTGCAACACGAAGAACAGGCAGGTCCTGAAGGAGAGGTAAATGATGAAAACTCTTTCTCTACATTAGGGTTTCCTATTGGTGATCTTCCTAGAGGGGTAGCCCCCATGAAGAACATTCCACTCTCAGCACTACCTAATTTTCATGGTTTTTCTTCAGAAGATCCTGATGAATTCCTTTTTCAGTTTGATATGTTATGCAGAAGTTATGATTACGTTTCCAATGATAAAAAATTAAAGCTATTTCCAGCAACACTAAAAGGGAATGCACTAAGATGGTTTATGAGTCTTGGAGGCCATGTAATCACAACATGGGACCAAATGAAATAGAAATTCCTGAACAAATACCAGGACTATTGCCGAACAAGAGAAAAGAGGGAGTAGCTATTTAAGATGATGCAGAAAGAGGATGAGAATCTGGAGGACTTTGTAGAAAGGCTACAGTATAATCTACAAAGATCCAATCACCCCAATGTAAGTAAAGATATTCTCAAAACTATATTATTAAAAGGAGTAAGGGATGACTGTYTAGAYATGYTRAATATGCTTGGAAAAKGGGACATATCTAAGGAATCATATGATGAAATTGTTAATTTATGCAAAAGATGTTCAAGAGGAGCTTCAAGAAATAGATCAAACAGCAGGGACACCACATTTTCAAGAGTCCAAAAATCAGCCAGTGGGGGAGAAACAAGAGCCGAAATAGGTAATTTACTTGAAGGTTTTAAAACTGAAATGTTAATCTCTTTTGCCTCACAAATTGACACCCTGCAGATTCAAAAGAAGCAAGTAGAAGCAGAGGCAGCCCTGTCCATCTTTTGTTCTAAATGCAGAGACAAGCACCCAAGAAGGGAATGTCCATTGGACAAAAAGCCAATCTGCACCATCTGTGATAAAGATCATGAAACTCAACAATGTCCATCTTTACCAGGGATCAAGACAACATTACAACCAACTGATGAAGAAGATGAAGCTATCTATCTGTTGACACAAAGAAGGAAATGGCAACTGTGGGGACAAGGTATGAATCCTAACATGCCATTTACATCTTCTAATCGTTGGAATAATTATCCTTCTTTCAATCAAATGAGTTACCCTCCCTATAATCAAATGCAATACCTAAATCAAATGAATTACCCACCCATGCAACAAACT
>ML789829.1:266843-301041 GCA_009831015.1 Picea engelmannii
GAGAATTAGTTACAGATGGAGGACCTCCTTTCACTTCTCATGGTTTCAAAGCCACCCTTCAAAAATATCATATTCAGCATAGAATGACTACAACATACCACCCCCAAGCCAATGGATAGGTGGAAAGCACAAACAAAGTAATATAAGCCATTCTCACAAAAACAGTGAAGGAAAACAGAAAGGATTGGTCCTACAGGCTCCTTGAAGCATTATGGGCCTATAGGACTACCTGGAGAAATACTACAGGATTCTCTCCCTATGAATTAGTTTATGGAAAGAGTGTTGTCTTTCCTCTGGAATTTGAAATAAAAACCTTAAGGACTGCTTTAGCTTTCAACCTTGATTTGACCGATGCACAGACAGCTAGGATGCAGTAGCTTAATGAATTGGATGAGAAAAGACTAGATGCCATTCATCAGACAACTATAATTCAACAGCAAAGATCAAAATGGCATGACAAAACTATCAAGAATAAACAGTTCCAAAAAGGTAATTGGGCCCTACTGTATGACTCTCGGTTCAAAGAATTTCAAGGGAAACTGCGTACAAGATGGCTTGGACCTTACGAAGTAGACATTGTTTTCTCCAATGGAATAGTAAGGCTCCTCACAATCGATGACTCCAAAATACCGTTACTGGTCATCGGCTCCGTCTATACCAACACCCTATTTCCAAAGAAGATTTCAAGGCCACATGTGTGGCAGACTCCCATTACCTCTTTTTAGAGGGGACTTCTACCCCTCATTGCAATTAATTCTTTTAAGTTAATTTCTTTAGTATTAGATTAGATTTTATTTACTAATAATCCCTGTCAAGAAATGTCGTGTTACAGTCAATTTTTGCAGATTCCCAATCAAAGCACAGGCCACTAGGAAAGGACGATCCTATTTCAAGAAGAGGCAATCTTTCCCCATTGTTGAAACACCACTGTCAGTAACCCCACACCTTTTTCCCTTATCACTATTCAACAACCTTTCACCATTCTCCCCATTGCTGAAACACCATTGTCCGCAACTCTTTGCTCTTTCTTCATTGCTGAAACACCACTGTTCAACGACTTTTTGACTTTCCCCATTACTGAAACACCACTGTCAGCAACCCCACACCTTTTTCCCTTATCATTTCTCAACAACCTTTCACCATTCTCCCCATTCCTGAAACACCATTCACAACAACTTTTCGCATTCTCCCTATTTCCGAAACAACACCGTCTAGCAATTGTTTCGCCCCTTTTCTTCTATTGCTAAAACACCACTGTCAACAACCTTTTACCATTCTCCCTATTGCCGAAACAATACCGTCCAACAATTGTTTCCCCAATTTTCTTCCATTGCTGAAACACCATTGTTCAGCAGTTCCTCACATTTCCTCATCGACAAAACAACACCGTCCAACAATTGTTTCGCCCCTTTCTTTTATGTTGCTGAAACACCATTGACAACAACTTTTTGCTAGAGTCTAGCAATTATTCACAGTTTCCATTAACGAAACAATACCATCCAGCAATTGTTTCGCCATTTCTTCTCTGTCGCTGAAACACCAACTTTTAAACATTATCCGTCAGCAAGCTTTTGTGCTCTCATATTACATTTCGTCCTTCCAGCCAACAAATGCTTGATACAATTCATCTAACAAATCAAAAGTCTCTGCCACGACTACTGCAGAACTATCATGGATAGGCATTATATTTTGTTTGCAGCACGAATCAGAAGGTAAGGCGAGGTATGTAAATTTTATGTAATGCAGTTAAGCTATGTTAATGAGAAGATTCCAAATCATTATGACCACTCGAGTGAAATCATTATTAGTCGCACTTGACAGGGGGGGGGACATATCAAACTTTTTATACCATCATTTCACACGAATCCACCACCACCACTCCTATTTTACTATCCTTTCATTCATCTCACCACCATTCGCATGCCTTCACTCGAAAAACTTACTCTGCACAGAAGTTGTTACTCAACTCTTTGATGGTGTATTTTACTGAGCTGGTAGCTATGGGAGGCTCTATTATACGGTACGAACTCGCCACAACAGCCCTGTTAGAAATGTATCCAGAAGCTTATCAAATTTTTCTGTGGGCAGGATGGCTCAGTTATTTTCAGAGACTCCAGGGATTTGATCAACAACAGGTTTTACAATTTGCTCAAAATCTCTAGGGAGATCATTCCATTGTTCAAGGGGTTCGAATCTCAGTTACAAAAGAGGATATAGCGCAGGTTTTGGGTCTCCCTACCAATGGCACTCGCCTGTTCAGCCGCAAACATATCATCCTGAATGCCCAGCGGGACTTCCTCTCTCCAGAGGAACAAATTGAATTTAAAGGTCGAGGTGTCCGACTTAGCTCGTTGCCACCCCCATGGCCGGAAGTTGCAAAATTCATCAAACACTACCTTACCTGCGAAGTCCAATACCAGGTAGTCTACCAGCACTATTTTCTTCTGTTGTCTCATTTACGGCATAATAGAATGGTGAACATCTCTTATTATCTTCTCGGTTGTCTCAAAAATATGACGCACTACAGTAAAAAGGCTAAAGACCTCGCCCTTTCACTCACCCATCACCGTCTCGTCCAACTGATTATCCAAAAGAGTTTTTCCCAACAAAACCTTCCACTAAACAACCCTCCTATAGACCCCCAGGAAGCCGCTGAAATTCCTGAAAATCTTCAGGAACAACAACCACAAAACCCCCCAGACTCTCCAGAAATACCTAATAGTCCACCTACAGAACCAGTCAGTCCAATCAAACCCCCTACCATACCAAGCCCGCCTCACACCTTACCAGAATCATCCACTCCTGCCCTTCATATTCTTAGCGATGATTCTGAGCCAGACAATTCTCCCTGCCCCATCATTGAGGAAAAACCCCCGCGAAAGCGAAAGCAAATTCCTTTCTTTCCGCCCTTTTTACAAAGAAAATGAACAAGGACCTCAACAAGGGAAACCACTGCTACCACTACCATAGACCCCCAACCCATCCGACTAATACCCCGTACACCTCCAACCTCCCAAATGCCGGAATCTTTGCCTATTCCACCCACGGGCACTGAAACACAAGAACCAAATGCCCAGGGTGTTGCGACATCATCTATTTCAAATCAAGTAGCTGAAACACAAGAACCAACTACCCATTCAGTAGCTGAAACAAAAGAACTAGCTACCCATTCCATAGCTGAAACACAAGAACCAACTACCCATTCTGTAGCTGAAACACGAGAACCAACTACTCATTCAGTAGCTGAAACACAAGAACCAACTACTCATTCAGTGGCTGAAACACAAGAACCAGCCATAGCTGCCACACAAGAACCAGCTACAGCTGAAACACAAGAACCAACTGCTGATATTGACACTGAGATACAGGAATCAGAGGTCCCAGGTGCCGCAACACTACTTTCCTTAGATCAACAAGCTGAAACACAAGAAGCAGCTGTTGATCCTGTAGCTGCTCCACAAGAACCAGCTAGTGCGGTTGTGACTGCTACACAAGAACCAGTCACTCTTCAACTAGAACCAACAATGGCCTCTGTTTTACAAGAAAATGAGTTCCTAAAGTCCTAACTAGAAGCCTACAAGCAAGAGCTAGCCATGGCAAAGGAATCCTATGAAAAGGAACTTAATTTGTACACCCTAGCTCGCACAGTGGCCATGTCAGAAGGAACTACAACAGAGAATCCGTATAGAGAATATATGTGATGCCAATGTGGGGATATTTACTATCAAGCATGCTACAAAGTAATTCAAATCCCAATGCCATAAGCTTCCCCTACTCCTTCAACTTTTGCAGTCAAAGAAGAAGAACTTGTTGTTACACAAGAACCAGCTATAATTGTCACACAAGAACCAGCTACAGCTGAAACACAAGAACCAGCAGGACCTCCCAAGATTAAGACTGAGCCCTGCCCTACAACAAATGTCAAATTTCAAACCCCTGCTTTTGTTAACAAAGCCATACAAACAGTGCCTATTGAGGAATCTGCCCCTCCCAGCCAGATCAATATCCACACTTTTTTTAAACAATCTACTCAGACCTTACCTCACCCCACTACTTGCAACGCTGAAACACAAACTCAGCCATGGGATGAGCAGACAGTAATACAGAAATGGAAAAACGAGTATGCTGCTACACAGGCCAAAAGCCTGCAAGAGCACAGACAAATCTGGATAAATCATACCTATTCAAATTGGGAAGCTTTAGAGCAGACACACCAAGAGGCTCGTGCCCTTAAGAAACAGAACAAAGAGTTGAAAGGCAGATTGTCCCTGGTATTTGACTTGGCACAAAATCTATTGGCTACAAGGAAACCATCCTGCAATTACTCCTTGTTCCTTATGGAACGACTTACATGGTTTCAGATCAAATCAATCACAGAAGGCAGACCCCATGCAGTACTACACCCAACAGATTTTGTCAAAACCTTTGCAGAAGCCTCTGCTAGGGATCAAGACCTCTTTTGTGAGGCATATTTTCATAACAATTCCATCCCCGAGAACATGCAGCTGAACCTGAATCCTCTTGTTGGAGACATCCAGATTCGGGCATTCACCTCCTTTCTCCACAATCAGATTTTGTGGAGGATGACTTCTTGGATGCCAAGCACAATGAATATAACTGCCTTCTCTGGATAAGACCAGAACCACAAAATGCAGCCACTTTTGTTACATAATACTATCAGTTTTTAAAGAAACCAGTGATGACTGAACATGTTCAGCAACTACAATCAACAGTGCTTCAGGATTGTCAACACTTCATCAGATCCTCAAAGATTGCTGCCCTCCAGGCAAACAACTTGTTTTGGCAGCAATCCACTGAGAAAAGACAGGAACACAATCCTTTTAGCCCTACTAACCTCGAGATAGCAATCTCTAGGGTACCCAATTACATCCAGTGTGTTCAGCAATGTGTCGAAATCTGGATAGGGTACCGATTTTATTTTCCTATTCTCTGGTTGCCAATAGAGAGATATCAAATACATTATAAGTTGCCAAAGAAGACAGAAACAACAGCTTGGCAAAGGTTACAACGTGTCTGAGGGTTCAGAGCTCCAACAGACAACACCTCCCACAACTACTGCTTGAGTAACTTGCACGCTCAGAGTCGATATTCAGACTCTGATTCAGAGTGAAGTTGCCTGAGGACATGCAACATTTTAAGTTGGGGGGGGTGTTAGGACCACACAATGTACCCTTTTGCCCATACTTTTTGCTACCATTAAACTCTTGTTCACTCACATTTAAAATCACATTATCACTTTATCCTATCTTTCCAAAGGTATACAACGTCTCTTATCTTTACTATATGTTTAATCTGTTTTGCATATAATTTCACATCACTCTCGTACTTAACCATTGATTAGAATTGTATAAGTGCTGAAACAGTTCAAACTACAGATTAGCATTTGAGGCATGTTGCTGAAACAACAACTCACAGAAGCTGTTACACAGTCCATGGTCGACGATGCTGAAACACAGAAGTTGTTACACAGTCCATGGTCGACAATGCTGAAACACAGAAGTTGTACACAGTCCATGGTCAACGATGTTGAGGAAGCTGTTACACAGTCCATGGTCACGATGCTGAAACACAGAGGAAGTTGTTACACAGTCTATGGTCAACGATGCTGAAACACAGAGGAAGCCATTACATAGTCCGCGGTCAACAACAACTCACACAGATTGACTACAACAACTGCACCGTGAGCCAAGCACCAACCATCGCTGCTGCCTGAGAAGTGCTGAAACAGTCAGGGCACAAATCCCGTGGCTGAAATAGCCCGTGATTCGTGATTCCGAAACAACATACAACAACAATAACAAGAAAGAGTTGTTACTCTAGCCTTAACAACAACACCTCACTCAGCACTCGTAATAGCATTCTGTTGCGGGAGACTAGGATATCCTATTCTGGTTTAGAAAGTCGATCTGAATAAGAATAGGACTCAGATATACACCTGTAATTTTTTATCAATTGTATCGAAGGGATTCCCTCTTTAAATAAAGGGAATCATCATTCAAGAGGATCCCCAGTTTTTGGTACTAAGAAAGGTTTACAGAGAAGGACGTACTTCAATTTCAGATTGTAATATGATACATTAATAGATGAATAAAAGACTGTTTTGAGCATCCTTTTCTAAGCCTCTTCATTTCAGGGGAATCTTGTGAGAAGGGAGGGCCCACTTTCTTCACAAGATTCACCCATTAGCTTTATAGTGTGCTAGTATTATTTCTGTTTATGCTTTGAGTAAAATTTGTTTTGCTGAAACACTACTTTATTGAACTCTGTCTTGCTGCTACATTGTTTTTATATAATTCATGCTTGGGTAATTATTAATCACTCTAGTTAGTAATCCTGTGTGATGAATTTATGAAAGCTTGGTAATCAGAGACTTGTGCTGAAGGTTCCTGCTTGGGAATTAGGGTCCTATTCTCTGCTAGAAATAGTTAGCCTTCAATTATTTTCATGAGTGTGTTAATCAGAGACTTGTGCTAAAGGTTCTTGCTTGGGAATTAGGGTCTTGTTCTCTGTTAGAAATAGTTAGCTTTCAACTATTTTCATGAGTGTTAATCAGAGACTTGTGCTGAAGGTTCCTGCTTGGGAATTAGGGTCCTGTTCTCTGTTAGAAATAGTTAGCTTTGAACTATTTTCATGAGTGTGTTAATCAGAGACTTGTGGTGAAGGTTCCTGCTCGGGAATTAGGGTCCTGTTCTCTGCTAGAAATAGTTAGCCTTCAATTATTTTCATGAGTGTGTTAATCAGAGACTTGTGTTGAAGGTTCCTGCTTGGGAATTAGGGTCATGTTCTTTGTTAGGAGTTAGTTAGTCTTCAACATGTGCTAATTGTTTCAGTCAAGCAATGAGTTCATAAAGTGTGATGATCGAAAACAGGTGCTGAAGATTCCTGCTTGGGAATTAGGGACTTGTTCTCTGGTTACAGAATAGTTGGTCTTTTCTGTTGCAGTATCTTGTGTTATTTTAATGTAATCCAAGATTCTTCAATTAATCATTTCTTTAACTTTGAGCTCTGCAATAGGTAGATTTCTTTTCTGTAATTCAAGTTAGAACTTCAGTTCATTCAAGGCAAGTGTGATTAATATAGTTCCCTTTACTACAAATCTAGGTTGCTTTTGAAATTGAGCATATATAGTGCGTGGTTACCTTTGAAATAAACAGACTTCCTTGGGTTGACAATTTATGTAGCACTTCATTGTTTAAATTAAATAAGAAATTATAGTGACCAACAATAGGTGATCTTATTTGCATCCCCAACATTGGATTAGTGGTCTTCCCCTTTTTCGCAAGGAGTCTTCTTTCTTGGATTCATCCTTAGCATACTGGTCTTGATGGTTTTTATTAGGTTCATTTCTGTTGAAAGGAGGTTTGAATCCCTTCTTCCTCTGATCAAAATTCTCCTTCTTCTTATCCTTCCAAGATTTCTGCATGGATTCTTTGCCATGGACTTGCTCATACATGTACTTAGCCTTCCTAATGGTCTCAGTCAAGGTCTTGGGCTCATCATACCAAATATTTTTTTTATAAAAGGATGGCAGTCCACTCAAAAACCTTAGTATTTTCACCTTCTCATAATTTATGAACCCTACATACTTTAACAACCCCAAGAACTTCTTCTCATACTATGCCATGGTTGTACTTCCCAACCTAAGTTCAAAGAACTCCTGCATTTTCTTGTCATAGAAGTTCTCTGAGCAGTACTCCTTCTGAAAATACTTTTTGAACTACTTCCAAGTGATCATATTCTCATTAATATTCTCAACTTGCTTTAGCTAGTCCCACCACATAGCAAATTTCCCATGTAAATGGTAGGTCGCAATTCTGGCTTCTAGGTTTGATGAATAGTTATGCAATTGAAAATATCTCCTGAGTCCAAGTAACCATGCCTCAACATCAAGGATGATTTTAAGGATGGAATTTTTTTTTTAAATGTAGAAACCTTAACGAATCTTAGTAATCCTTCATATGCCAACTATAAATGTTTGGCGATATTTTTGTAAAAATATTCAAATTTCTAAGGAATTTATATAGTTTGTACAAAATTTTGGCTATTTTTAAGGTAAAATAATTTTATCCTATAGAATTTAAGCAAATCATTTTTAGAATAGCGAATCTTTTTTGGGGAAAATCCATGGAAAATTATCCCATGAGCGCAATTTAGCCCCTAAAATCATCCATGCTCAACATCATCTTCCCTTTCCCTTTCACCTTCAAAGGATGGTGGCTTAAGATTCCTCGACTCTCCTTGCAAACTGTCCACTTCATGCCTTCTTCGTTGGTGCCTAACAAGAGACACCTATGGACTACTCATGGAGTCTTCATATGCATAAAATTTCCTTGTTGAGTAGGGAGGTGAGTGATGTCTATGAGTTCTGCTAGCACTTCTTGCACAACCATTTCTTCCACAATCATATCTTCTTTCATAATACCTATCTTCTTCCTCTTGTTTTGAGTTTGATCCCCTCTTTTTTTGCCTTTGCAACTAATTTAATCTCTGCATCACTTGAGCATTTATCTGATTTTGTTTTCTCATCAGCCTCTCATTGTCTACTTTGTAACTCTACACTTCTATTTTCATGCTTCTTACAGTCTCTATCAATGTTTCTTGCTCCCCTATGGCCTTGTGTTCGTTGGATTTTGTCTTTGCATTACCAACTCTGATATTTTGTCCTTCAACCTCTTTATAATGGATGGAGGCTCCCTTACCTTCTTCCATTTCTCAAATTTTCATTCTTATACTGAACTGATATGTTTACGCCTCCTAATTTTGCAAAATGTGCAAGTGGCCATTTTGTTAGAATTATGCATATTATAAATAGAATTTTCCAAACAATGCTACATGTCCTTTTTCTTCTCAATTCATGAAGAAAGTATTATCATTCTCCACCATATAAAACTTCCATGTTATCCTTTAGCTGATACAAAATTCAATTATGCGCAGGCGCTTCCTTCAAACACATTTCCATGTGGCCACGGATCGAAACCATAAGCTTAATTCTTCCTTAGCGCCCCACTCAGTGTCTTTTCACACGAGAGATTTCAGGAACAACATAACTGAGGGTTGGGTTACCTTCCAGACCCTTTTTACCTTATCATGAGACCCACACTAGGACCAAGTCCTTTAGACTTCGACCTTCGTTTGTTCTCTGTTGTCAACTTCCAATTCCTCCTGAAGATACACTTCACCGAAGTCTTCACTAACTTCACCAGCAAGGATCAGACGGTCGAGACTTGATTTCTCGTTGAATGGATGGCCCCACCCCCAACTGGAGGCTTCAATAAGAATCAATGGTCGCGACTGAATCAAATGTTGAGATGGACGACTCTCCGCTAATTCGAAAATTCTATGCTCGGGGGCTCCAGGACATTCAGTTCTCGTGTCTCTAAACTTCCCCGGAGTGACAATCCTCCGAAGTACTTACCCTACTCCTCCTATTGCTTGATCCAACGATCAAGAAGGGTCTCGAAGGGATATTAGATCGATGATCTGCGTGCCTTTTCAACTTCAGGCTTCAACACTTTTCACTGGCACAAACTTAGGCACCCTCGAAGGCCATACTCTCGGAGTTGAAACGACATGTTGGCGTCACCTAGTGTGACGTGGACCCGTGGCACGTGTGCCACATGTCACTCAAAAGCAGACAGATCGAGGTCTAAAAGGTGATGAATTTGGGTGACACATGTCCCTACATGCCCCCCTGCCACGTGGCACAAGCCACATCATCAATCAAATCCGAGACTCTAGGCTTCGGAAGTTTCTTGATTCCAACACATGCTACCTCTCGGATAGTCGAATATTGAACTGAAATCGATGAATCGCACTCCTCCCATAGCCAACGGTTGTGATTAACTCTGGGCTTCGGGTTTCGGGGATTCTCTCTCCAGACAACCACTGCACTCTCGAACTACCGAACGTCGAAGTGGCAAGGTTTTCAAACTTTGCTATCCTTCCACCCTTACTAGATCCGGCGATCGACATACTTTCGAAGTCCTTCCCTCGATCTAACGGTCGATGGGAGTTCGAGACTTCAGTGCTCCGGTACTTTGGGACTCCGGCGCTCTGGGACTTTGGGACTCCGATGCTCTGGGAATCTCGGTTATAGCAGTTCATTAAAGTTTCAAACTCCCGAAGTGAAAACTCTCGAAGTGGTAAATGCAAGATGACCATGATCAATGATAGAGATCCCTCCGCGCCTCCCATCATATTGGACGACTGAATGGGGATTTGCGACTCTGGCCTTCGGCAGTTCAGGCTTTGCCTGCCTACCAAGATTGTAGAAGCAGTGAAGTTATGAAGTACTTCCTTTCCTGCTTGGCTTCGATCAATGACTGACGATCGATTAGCCAGATCCAACAGTTGGGATTTAATTCTTGCCCAACCTCCTTTTCACCTCCATCAAACAACCCTTGTTCACTCGCCTTCTAATCCGATGGTCCAAAACTCCCTCGATCCCACGGTAGTGATCGCTCCCGAATTCAAAAGGAACAGTCATGATCGCACGCTCCTTTACCAAAGATATCTAACATTCGGGCTACCATGCCATTTCTCTTGAGCTTCTTGATTCAAGGTGTACTTGATCTTAACCACAAGATCTTGTCTAATATATCCGGCCCATTCTGTCTTGGTGTTTCAACCTATTGCTCTGATACCAATATGTAACGTACCCAACCTACCACAGTCTGGGAACGTTAACTTTGAGTCCCCTTCTAGAACTAATTTGACTTCTGATACATTCTTGATTACTAAAGATGCATGAAATATTCACATGCATTGATCAAGATTCATGCTACAACATAAAATAAATGAACCATACGGCATGCACAGTAGTAACCAACAAGCATGCATATTATAGATGCAAAACTCATAGATAATTAAATACACAACGAAAATAAAGATACACATTTAAACAAAACCATAACAAAGAGAACTTATCTTTCATGAAACGAATCACCAACTGGTTGTATACCAAGGACGTTCCACCCAACCGTAGACATTGTTGTTCCAAGCATCAACAACAATGTCACCCCTAAGCAAGGGCTATGAATCCACAAGGACGGCTCTAGAGTGTCACTCAGATTCCCAAACCAATCAACATGCAAGCTCTCACAGGATTCTTAGCACCCACACCAAACCAAAGTACACCATCTCTCTTCTACCTAGCCTATACAACCCAAGAGAATGGACCCCCTTCTCTGCCACATAGTCCCTCAGGCTGTACATCTCCTTCCAGGGCTCCAGTGCATCTGGTCCAGAATCTCCATGCTAGGACTCTCAGGACTCGCAGCTGTGAGAAAAACTGAATACAGACCAAAGCATCTCAGACATGAAGGTCTTGATTCATGGATGGAATACACCAGTAGTCTCTATAGCCAACAATACCATGGCTTCTCTTCAACAGTTCATTTTCCTTTCCCAAGCCAAGACACAAATGAGGAAAGAGGAGTGGGTGAAAGAATGAATGGAAAATCCCAACAAAAGGTGTGAACAATGAAAAATTGAGTGAATGAGAGAAGAAGAATCAACCAACAGAAGAACCCCCACCCCAGACCAAAAATGGGTTTATGTAATTCTTGGAATCAAGGAACCACTTGGCCTTCCTCCCAAGAATCTCACGTAATTGTTATTCTCCATTAAGAAAATGGGTAAATAAAATATAAAATAAATTCTTATACCCTTAATCCCCCTCTCTTGTGGAATCATAGCCCCTTACAACTCTTGTCCTTGTTCGTCTAGCATCCAGTGAAGTATTTATTAATAATAATGATCAAAACATTACATTTCCTAGGCACATTGTCCTCTTTCCATTGTTTGGGCACTCTGTCCTTTCATGGATAAACAAAATACATTATTTAATATGGGGCTCAAAACCTGGGGTGTTACATCCCCTCCCCCTTATTTTGGGACTATCCTCAGTGCATATACAAAACAGAAACAAGATTTCAAAATTTATTCAAAAGGTTGTGGGCACTCTGCCCACATGGCATCTTCATGCTCCTAAGTAGCATCTTCAGGACCGTAGCAGGTCCATTGGAATTTTACCAGCTCTATAACTAGATTCTAGAGAATTTTGAATTTTCTATCCAATATCCACATTGGCTTGACTTGAAATTCTCCCTCTGTCTCTACCCGAATCAGATGTCAATCAATAACATGGTTAGGATCATGTACATATTTTTTTAGAAAAGAGACATGAAATACATTATGCACATTCATGGAAGCAGGAAATGAAAACATGTATGCAACTGGCCCTATTCTATCCAATATCTCAAATGGACCATAAAATCTGGCTACTAGCTTTATACAACTACTCAACATTAAAGAGTTCTTCTTGAGCTTTACTTTTAAAAGCACATGCTCCCCCACTTTAAATTCTCTAGCACATGCTCCTCTTGCATAATGCACATGGATATTCAATTAAGGGGCATTCTAATCTAAAGAAATTTTTATTAACCTTCAGATAGACATGGCTACATGTACTTTATTTTTTCTTTACTTTAAATAATATTTAAAAATGCTATTATTATATTTTTCAAAAAAGAGTTTATTGTGATAACGACATTTTTTCTTTAATCTAAACAACATTTAAAAAAATTGTATTATTATATTTAAAATATATATATTTTGATAAAGTTGTATAAGAAAGTAATTTCTAAGTTCAGGGATAGTGAGGGTCACTTAAAATAAATTAATTGCAATATAGTGGTTAAGTTAGGATTTCTTGTGTACCTTACTTTTGTTAGCATTTATATTGTCATAGTAGAGGTGTGTTGAGAGAAAATAGGTTTCACTAGAAGTACTTTAGTTGGAATAGTCATAAATCTTCTTCATTACGTAGATATTATTTCGTTTTGGTAATGAATCCCTCTAATCTTACAAATAACTTAGAATCATAAAAAAAAAATTGTGATAGCTCTAAAATGCCAATGAATGTTGATAAGGCAAATCACCTATCCTAATTTTATATATGACAATAATATCTTGTAGGAAGTTCTTTCCAACAAATATCTTGGAGTTGGCCTTTGTCTCACCCTCAATTGGAATTATAGTGTAGAAAAAAGGATCAATCAAGGTTGGAAACCCAAGAATGGATTTGAATTGGATCTTTCATAAACATTTTTTTGTAAATTTGTGTAACAAACAAATCCTTCTTCTATTTTTTTTTCCTTTTGGAAAATTTGGAAGGGGAAATGAACCATTGTGATGGTTGGCCTTCCAAAGGCAACTCATTAAAATAAATTAGGGTTGTAGTGAGGAGAGGGGGAAAGGAGAACTATGGGAGTACATTAGCATAAATAAAAGCTTGAAGAGTGCAATCTGCTCGAAGTTCAGTGGACAAATGTGTCAAGGACCCATCCACACTAAGTGAAGGTGTCTCTGAGCCATGGTCATATACAATTTTGGTATTGAAAGTGAGTAAAAGACATGGAGTCTCCTAAAAACTCACACCTCTTTAATTTTCTCCAAAGCCTAATAAAATCCCCTTGAATATAATTTCCCGATTTGAGGTTCCAAAGTAAAAATCTATTGCCATTTTAAATTCACTATGGTTGATGAATAATTGTGTGGTTGATTAGTTCTAGTTATGTCTACAAATCATTGAAATGAAATCAAACTAGTGCATTGTTAGTATTCCTATAGTCAAATAATTTTCTTAGGCTTACTGTGAGTGAGTTTGGGCGTTGGTTTAATTAATTAATCTAATACAATGGTCTTTCCCTTACTCAAATCACTGGTCTTTGATTGAAGCATTGCACATTGATGTGAATCTATGTAAGTATCAAGTGGGAAAGTTTAATTGAGCCTTGGGAATTCACCTGCAACCCCATCTCTCAATTGTTTTAATGGTTAGTGTAAGTAATTAATTAGCTACAATGTTATTTTCCATTGTGATTCACTGCTACAATGATCTTCCCATTTCTTAATCATTGGAACTTAGGCCTTTGTGTTGTGTAAATGCACAATTAGCCATTGTTTGATTGAACTCTATGTGTGTTGGAGATAATGCTTCCATTAATTTAATAAGATTGGTTTGTTGTTCATTAAGATAATCTCTCAAATACACCACCTAAATTAAGAAATAGTTAGATTTGAATAACTCTACATAATAGAGTTATAGTTATGTGTAAGTGTGTTTTTTTATAAATATGAGAACAGTTTTTTTTGTGTATGTGAAGATATGACTACTCTCCCAATTTATAAATTGGTACTAGAGTTGGTCTGGAATATGAAAGAGATGTAATTTGTTGTAGGAGACTATATGTATTGTTGTTTGAGTGTGTTTTTTGTGTGTTTGGATTGAAATTTTTTGCCTTAGTTGTTGTTGTCCACTGTCTGTCAGAATTGGTTTTTGCTCATAGAGGAGTTATGATTTGTGCCTCTTGAAGATTGAGCCACGAATGTGTGAAGAGGATGAGTGCAGTCCTCTCTTCTCCCATATGTTGTGTGAATGTTGGGAATTGATGTGTGATTGCCGAGTAAGGACATGAGTAAATTTGTCGTTGCTCACTATAGGAAATATTGTGGTGTTTGCAAACTCATTTTTGTGCCTGAAGTAATTCTGTAGAGAATAGCCATTGTAAACCTGTGAAGTCTCTCATTATTTGAGTGCTAAAACTTGAGTATTGAACCATCCAAATGACCTCAAACAATAACCAGGAAATAACAAATTAAGTGCTTAAATTCAAGCTCTTATTTCCATGTGACCTTGAGTTGTGAACAGGTTCCAATTTCGTTGTCTGAATTTCCCTTCGGAGTGTCTCTAAGTTCAGATCTTCAATGGCCATAGTTTATGGACTCCGATAAATCATAGTTAATCAAAATTTTGAAGGTCTGATCTGCAATTGATCTAGGCCATAGATTCTCCTCTTCGATGGACGATCCAAATTACCCATCAGGGTATTGGCATCAGGGCTTTCGTAGTTTAGATGATCTGATGGGTCGGAGTCAAGAGCTCTGACGATTAACTCTGATGAACTATATGCTTTTGTCAATTCTATGTCGTCGATCTAAAACAATCACCGATCATGATCTAATCTCCCTTGTTCTACTGCAAACCTGGTCTTTGTCAGTCAATTATCACGTGTCTGCCATGTGTCTCATTCATAGTGGTGGATCCAACTGCCACATCTCCACTTCACAGTCGTTGATGCTAATTGCCACGTATCTTCACCAATTTCCACGTGTCCTTTTCAGAGTCGTTGATCTATTTCACTTCAAATGGATATCAGTCATTGATCGGTGTTGTTCTATCGGAGTTCCTCCAGCTAGTGTTATCTGACAACGTAGAATCCGATGTGGTCCGATACAAACTCCGACAGGTTAAATCCGAATTAACACAGACTATCGATCTGACAATGCTCCACTCCAGATCTAATCTCAGTCATTAAACTTTCAATACACGAAGAAAGCCTAGTTCTGATAAATCAACGATCACAATTTTATATGTGTCTCTGATTTGACATTCATTGTTTCTCCTCGCTTGTAAAGGAAATTTAAAATCTGTTCTTCGAAGGGATTCGACCCTCGATTCACTTGTGCTCAAAACATAATTTCATTCTTTATTAATTCTCGATTTCACTCCAATTCGAATGTCACTCGACCCAATCTATCTCAAATCGGTTCAAGAATCATTCCTTCTATGAATTGAGGGTTATGGCACAAATCTAAAACCTGAAACATGCAGATACTACGGGAAATTCCAATCTGGATTGTAATTACTCAACACAAGCACACTTACACAATGGAAGGGATATTCAACTTCAACAGTGACATAAAGATCCCACAAACACAAATATTTCTATTAATAAATATATGTACATAAGTTTACGTAAGGCCTTCAACATTCTGCCCTGATTTACATTCAATTTGTCTCTACTTAGCCTTTGGCCACACTTGACCCTTCACTCACACTCTTCCTATCCTCTCTCTATCTAAATCGAACCTCTTTCATTCTCTAATTCTAATGCCCGTAGGATTACAAAATTCATACTCAAAAGGATTCTGATACTTGAATTTGGTTCAGATCCTAAAATCCCTCAACTATCAATCCCTAGGATCCCTCAGATCTATAATATCTTCAAGATATCTATACCTCACCCTAATATCTCTCTAAATATCATAACTCGAAATCTCTCTAAATATTACAACTCTCAAGATTTGTCTAACAAAGATAGATTTGATCACATTCTAATCAATTTCAATCCAACTAATGAAATCCTTCCAGAACTCAAATAAACATGTGAAATTACAACAATTTAAATTTTAGGGAACCCACTCCCTTAGTAAATCAAAGACCCCGTAGGTCTAATCAACAATGATGTTTTTGGAGGGAAAATGCTCCTGCATCAGACTCCCAAGGCTAAAAAAAATTATGATCTATTGATCATGTGTATTTGTTGAAGTCCTCCTTGATCCCAAATCTTATGATGTTTCTCATTTTCTCTGTTTCCTTTCTATTTCCTCATTCTTGTATGCAACCTTCCAAGATCCCATACTTTGCTACGTTGTTTGCCAAGTACATTGCCAATATAGTCCTTCTCAACTATCTGCAATCTATGACTAATTATCCATTTTATCCCATGGTATCCTAATATGGAATTCTTCATCTTCAGTTTACATGATCCATCAATATCAATGTCGAGCTCTATCATGTGTTGGCTTTGTCCTTCATATGGACTCCATTTTTGGGCTGCCAACTCCTTGGTCTTCATTTCTTTGATGTCCTTGTACCCATGGGATTATTCTTCAAAATATGCAACCTCTCCCAGGATATGTCTTACATTCGGCATCATGCTCCATTCTTCTTTATAAACTTCCCTTGAAGTGTTTGAGACACTCATTTGTCTCCTCCAACTTCATTGCTTTCGTATGGAAGACTGTTTGATTTCATAATTCTCACCTTTATCTGCACCTGCACAAGACATAAACACATTACAACAACCAATTTTCCTTTCCAAATTTTGAATTTTATTATCAGGCAAGTGAATGATTCTTAACACTCTGTGTTTGTCTTCATTGCATAGGTAGTTTCTTGCTTCCTTTGGTACATTAGTTCTTCCTTGAATTTATGAGTTATCTTTGGCAGTCTCTTGGTTACTTTTATCCTCCTTATTTCCTTTCAAGACAATCTCCTAATCTGTATATTTCTACGACACATGTAGCATAAATCCATCTTTACACATAAATATCATGCTTTGACCTTGATTCTCCTCACTTTCAATGTTGCAACTAACCATTCTTGGATGTTTTGTGTCTGCAAATGTCATGCAATATTCTTCTCCTTTAGGTTTCTTTAGCCATTCTTCTACCAACCTTAGTTCTTCCTCATAATTCACCGGCTTTGTATATGAATGTCATCCTTCAATTTCTTCATCCTCAATGTTGTCTTCATGATCCATCTCTGTATGGTCCACTTCTATAATAAGTTCTTGATCTTTCCTCTGAAAACTCTACATAACTTTGTTGAAAATTGATTCAGATCTTGATCACCTTTAGGAGACAATGGTGTCTCTTCCTCCTTCCTAAAATACTCTTGTCCCTACATACCTACAAACACACACCAATAATTAGTTTCAAAAACATAATACCCCATGGTCTCATTTGACTCCTCTAACATCATCCTCTTATGTTGATTTGAACTTTCCTTATAGTCCATGAGACTCTCAACAGGTCTCTCTTTAGCATATCCATCACCATCCTCTCAAAGAAATAATCCTTGTTCTGGTTCACAAATGTGAACTTCTTCTTCTATCATTGACCTCTGTCTAAACTCAACTGCTATGAGTTTCTCTTCCTCTATCCAAGAATCAATTTGTGCTTCCTCTTCTTCTTCAGTTTTTCCTCTGTCCCAAGGAAAACATTCATTATGTGCATCAATTTTTTCATACACATATGGATGATAGGCCATTTGACCTTCTTCTTCATATTCTAACCCCATCTCTAGTATTCATTGATTTCCTGTAGCAGCTTCATTACTACACTGAGTCTTTCTTTTAACTCAGCAAATTCCCTGTAAAAGTCTTCTTGACTCATATTTTTTCCAACTACTTTGGCATCCTCCTTCCCCTTGATGTGGCTTATCTCTGATCCTTTGTCATGAAAATCAGTAGTCATTTATGTTTCCTCTTTTTTTGAACTTCTCCTTGTCCACTGTGAGATGCATCAAGCCTCCTTTGTAGCAAGTCTCCTCTACCTGCCACTCAATACCTCATCAAGATTCCTTCTGAGATTGACCTTTTGGTATTACTGGTTCTCTACACTATAACCTTGTGAGCATCCTCTACTCTTATATGGATTTTTCACCTACTTACATTCTTCAAATAACTTCAATTGTTCTCCTTACTTTTATTCCTCAGCTGGAAGTATTTACAACATCCCTTATTGCAAGGTTCTTTCTACCACAAGCTTCTCCTTTCTCTTCTCTCTTTCACAACTCTATTGGTTTTAAGGGTTTCTCATCATTACCCTTTCTCTTTTTTCTACTTTCTACAAACATAAATGTTTCTTAACTAGATTTAATCATAAGACATTAAACCAATACCTGTAAGATTTGTTCTAAGATCTTGTCTCTTCAACATTCAACTTTGTTCGTTGTTTGGAATGACCTCAATTATTCAACATTTGCTAATGTAAATGAATATCCAATTCCTTTTTTTGCACAATCTTAATTGTTCCTTCTGAATAACTCCTTCAAGTTTAGAGAAAAGATGTTCTCTAATACCAAAAATGATTACCTCCCATCATGTTCGTCCCACAGGTGCAGAGTTTTAATTACTCTGTTGCATCTCCAGTTCTCAACTTCTCTTAAATTCCTTACACGGGCCCTATCAGAGTATCAAAATTCATTTTTCCTACTACAATTCACTAGCTCTCAAAATACTAGGTGTTAATATCTTTTGTTAAATTGCACATCAACTCAATAAAATCCGGTGCTAGAACCAAATGCTAAATCTTGAGCGCTAACCTTCCTCATATTCAAAATTTGAGTGTTAAAAATCGAGTATCGAACCATCCAAATGACCTCAAGCAATAATCGAGTGCTAAAAAATTAAGCTCTTAAATCTGAGTGCTTAATTCTAGGTGGTGACCTTGAGCTGTGACCATGTGCCAATTTTGTCGTCGAAATTTCTCTTCGGAGTGTCTCTAAGTTCTAAGCTCTGCTGGTCGGAGTTTATGGACTCCGATAGATCAGAGTTATTAGAAATGTCAAAGGTTCGATCTGAAATTGATATAGGCCATAGGTTGTCCTATCTGATGGACGACCCAAATTACTCGTCGAGGTATTGGCGTCAGGTCTTTCAGAGTTTAGATGCTCTGATGGATCAGAGTCAAGAGCTTCGATGATTAACTCCGATGAACTATATCCCTTTGTCAATTCTACGTCATTGATCTAAAACAATCAACAGTGACAATATAACCTCCCTCTCTCTACTGCAAACCTGGTCTTTGTTGGTCAATTGTCATGTGTCTCGTTCACAACAATGGATCCAACTCCCACATGTCCACTTCACAATCGTTGAGGCCAATTGCCATGTATCTCCGCCAACTGCCACATGTCCTTTCTAGATTCGTTGATCTATTTCACTTCAAATATATCTCAGTCGTTGATCGGTGTTGTTCTATTGAAGTTCCTCTAGCTAATGTTCTCCAACAACGTAGACTCTAATGTGGTTTGATACAAAATTCGATAAGTTAACTTTGAATTAACACTGACCTTCGATTTGACAATGCTCCACTCCATATCTAATCTCAGTCATTAAACTTTCAATACACAAACAAATCATTTCTCTGATAAATCAATGATCACAATTTATTTTGTGTCTCTGATCTAATGGCCATTGTTTCTCCTTGCTTGCAAAGGAAATTTAAACTTTTTTCTTTGAAGGGATTTCACCCTCGATTCACGTGTGATAAAAACATAATTTTAATCTTTTTTAATTCTCAATTTCTCTCCAATTCTAATGTCACTCGACCCGCTCTATCTCAAATCAGTTCAAGAATCCTTCCTTCTATGAATTGAGGGTTCTAGCATGATTCTAAAACCTGAAACCTTCACACACTGAGGGAAAGTCCAATCTAGACTGTAATTAGTTAACAAAATCACACTTACACAATGGAAGGGATATTCAACTTCAACGGTGACATAAAGAGCCCACAAACACAAAGATTTCTATTAATAAATATTTGTACATAATTTTACACATAGGCCTTCAACCTTCTGGATTGATTTATGTTCAATTGGCCTCTACTTGGCCTTTGGCCACACTTTTCCCTTCACTCACACTCTTCCTATTATCTCTCTGTCTAACTTGAACGTCTATGATTCTCTAATTCTAATGCTCGTAGGCTTACAATATTCATACTCAAAAATATTCTGATACCTAAATTTGGTTCAGATCCTAAAATCCCTCAACTATCAATCCCTAGGATCCCTCAGATCCACAATATCATCAAGATATATATATCTCACCATAAGATCTCTCTAAATATCACAACTCAAAATCTCTCTAAATATTACAACTCTCAAGATCTCTCTAACAAAGATATACTTGATTACATTCTAATCAATTTCAATCCAACTAATGAAATCCTCCTAGAACTCAAATAAACATGGAAAATTACAATAATTTCAAGTTTAGGGAACCCACACCCTTAGTAAATCAAAGACCCCCTAGATCTAATAAACAAGGTTGTTTTTGGAGGGAAAATGCTCCTGCATCAATTATGGACCACATTCAAATCACTTGAGTAGCGGGATACTACTTCTATTCTCATGTTTCCATTGTGATTGAACCTATCACATAATTTGAGACTTAGAACCATACCAAGTGGTTGGCGTATCTTTTTGTTTTTATATTTTTCAATGGTGGGAAGAATTCAAGTATTTCATACAAATTTCAATAATGGTCATTTCTTTCTTCAAATCTTATATACCAAGTTTGCACATATACTATGGTTGTATTTGGTCCAATAAATCATATTTGTAATAATATTGGATGTTTTTGATAAATTAAATAATGATGATATATCTCCCAAGCTAGAGGATGAATTAAGTAGGTTAAGCTCAGTATGAATAGTTGTCCAGTGTTTGGGAATTGTGGATCTAGGAAAGGATCCCTAATTAGTTGAGATAAAGAGTGGTCCGCTAACGAGGTTATGAGACTTAGTGTGGTCCAGTAGTTGACTTCAGGAGATCAAGCAATGAATCTAGAGAAGAATCCATCATTATTTTTTGAAGACGAGAGCGGTTTACTAATGAGGTTATGAGACTTAGTGTGGTCTGGTTATTTACTTTGGGAGAACTGTGATTCAGGAGTTTGAGAGTGGAACTTGCGATATACTAAGGCAACTTGATGGAGCTCAATCTAATTCAATAATTGTTTTCATCATTGTACTTTTCCATAATGTAAGCATTAAGGAAGGATGTTGTTGTAATAATATTGGGTTGTTGTTTGTTGATATATTCTCTCAACTACACCACCTAAATTAGGAAATAGTTAGATATGAATAACTCTATATAATAGAGTTATAACTATGTGTAAGTGTGTGTTTGTTGTAATATACGAGAATAGTTTTGTGTGTATGTGAAGATATGACTACTCTTCCAATTTCTAAATGTGTGCCCCCATATTTCATTGTCCAATGCTACCTCACACTTCCAATGCAATGTGTGGAGTGCACTTACATCCTATGCATATTAGCAAACTAGCCAATCTCATGTTGGAATAAATGCAAAGAGGGAACAGGTGATTACCAACTAGAACGATGGGTTTGAACATTATGTAGCATAGTATTTATATATATATTGGAATCTACTTACAACAAGCACATTGCACTAGAAGGCATGAACACAAGGTATATTTGGGTTGGGAATTAAACCCACTAGTTAGAATGATCCATATAAATAATAAATTCCTTGGAAGTTTATTGAAAGGGAGGTGCGATGGTATCCTTGCCACATATGATTTTTTTCATAAAATAGAGGATACAGAGTCTGCTTGAGAACATATTTATAAATGTTTTAAGTGATGAAGGGAGTGCAATTGTTTTCCAACGTTGGAATTGAAATTACAAAGCCATCAAACTGGGCCTTGAATACAATGAGCATAGAATAAATTTACTCTATAATAGTCATCTGTGTTGGTGAAACAAACCAACGATAAGCCCATCATCTATGAATAAAGAACAAAACAAAAGAATTGGTTCTAGAAATAAAGAAAATCATATTTGATGCACTTATTACTTTGGTGATCTTACATGGACATGAATTTTGGGGTTGGAGCATTTGTATAGAAATCTGGAGAAAAATCAAGCAAATCCATAAATGTTTTATAATTGATGATCTTAAAATCAAAAATATAATTGTTGTAATGTAGTTCAATACTGAGAGGGGGGGTGAATCGGTATTGATAACTTTTATCAATTTTAAATAATTATTTATTAACTTTATTGATCAGAAAGAAACTTTTCTAAATAACATCAATAAATATAAACTTAAATTACAAATTGCAAGTTTTATATGAATATTGATTTAGAGCACCAACTCTAGGAGACAACAATCCGCTTGTTTTAGGGAACCATCCCTAGGAAGCACCAACTCCCTTGCTTTAGGGCACCAACCCTAGGAAAAACCAACTCCCTTGTTTTAAGGCTCCAACCCTAGGAAGTACCAACTCCTTGATTTTAGGGCTCCAACCCTAGGAAGCACCAAATCCCTTGTTTTAGGGCACCAACCCTAGGAAGCACCAACTCCCTTTCTTTAAAATTTTAATTAGCAAAGGATATTAATCCTTCCTTGCTCCTCCCTTCCACCCTCACTTCATAAGTATCTTCATATTTCTTCCTTGGACTCTGCACATGCTTTTGATCTTCAGATGTAGACCACACAAACATCTTCCTTCCCCCATATTTTCTGGTTTATATTGTCTTCCAACGAGTATAAAATTTGAACCATTGTGTCTTTTAATAATGTATCATTGCACCTCTTCATTTATTTAATAACAATGTTGTTTTAATAACAAATTTCTTCCTTATTATTTATTATTTTTCTTCTTCAATATATTTTTAAGTTAAGAATCATATTCTCAATTCGCACTGGTAAGCTAGGCACTTTTCTTGGAGTATTTTTCTTTCAATGGTTATCAGATTAACATCTACTCCCTTTGACGATGTGAGCTACATCTCCACTGTAGATCTATTGTCCCAATGAATGGTTAGATATGAGCCTCCCATGATATTTATTGCACCTTGATCCGACAATTGAGTTTTAATCAGGCATTGAGTGGAAGATCATGTCTTTCCTAGGCGCTTTAGATATATCCATGGTTTGGATTTAATCAACCGTTGAGTGGACGAACCTCATTCATTTCAAAACTGGAATTTTTACTTAGAATTATTTTACGTGGTGGACTCGCAAACTCGTAGACTCACATGTCTTCCAGTTCAATGCTTATCTTAGCATCTAATTAGATCGACAGTTCATATATAAACACATGTTGAGTGGATGACCCTAGTTTATCTAGGTGCTTTAGACATATCTACGATTCAGATTTAAACAACCGTTGAGTGGATAGTTCTCATTCATTTCAAACATGGACTTTTACTTAGAATTATTTTGTGTGATAGGTTCACGGACTATCGGACTCGCGGACTCACATATATTCTATGGTGTCATCAAAATACACCCCCAACTTCCACAGCTTGAAAGATGAACGTATGCTTAGAAAAAATTCCTAGTGATTTTTCTTGGGTTCGTGGACTCTCGGACTCGCAGACTCACATATATTCTATGGTGTCATCAAAATGCACCCCCAAATTCCATTACCTCCATGATGAACCATACTTAGAAATTTTTAAGTGATATTGATAGAATATGATACTTAGCCATTTTTTGGTTGCTCAACAGACTCATGGAAAGAGATCTGAGCCGTCTGATCATGATTTCATTTTGATCCAAGGGTCAAAAATTGTGTTCGCTCTTTACTGTCGATTCTTGCAACTGGTATAGTCAGATACTTGTCTGGATGTTAAATCCATATTAACCCTTGTTGACATCAATGACAACATAACACCATGTCCAACAATCTCCCCCTTTAGCATTGATGGAAACACAGTAAGAACCCATTAACCGAGTTTTACTATTAATCCTCCCCCTTTGACAACAGTGATAGAAGGAATGTTTCTTCTTTCCCCCTGAGGTGATGCTCCCCCTGCCCATGTGCTCCTTATTCTGATTTTATAGTTTTTAATGAGGTATGGGAATTACTCCCAATTTTCGTCTAATATTTTCAAAAGTACTTCTTGGTAGAGGTTTTGTGAATATGTCTGCAATTTTCTATTTAGTATCAATATATTCCACGTTGACTACCTTTTGAGAAACCTGATCTCTAAGAAAACGATATTTAATTGGGATATGTTTGGTTTTAGAATGCATAATACGATTCTTAGAGATATTTATGGCACTGGTATTGTCATATTTAATAGTGATTGGATGATCATATTTCACTTGTACATATTCTCGGGTTTTTTTCATCCAGATTACTTTTGTGCAGCAAGATGCAACAACAATGTACTATGTTGATGTTGTAGATAGTGCTATAGATCTATGTTTTTTACTTAACCAATATACCAGACATTTTCCTAGGTAGAATGCTCCTCCACTAGTACTTTTCTTGTCATCTACACTACCATCCCAATTTGCATCAATAAATGCAATCAATGTAAAATATTCTGATTTTGGAAACCATAAACCAAACTATAGGGTTTCTTTAAGATATATGAATATCCTTTTTATTGCCTTCATGTGAGTTTTTGTAGGTGAAAATTGAAATCTACCTACTACTCCTACAACCTGCAAGATATCTGGTCTTGTTGGTGTTCCATATAACAAGGTGCCAACCACTGATCTGTACATGGTTTGGTCTACTCTTGGTGAATAATCATCTAGGCTTAGTTTGCATATTGTGACCATGGGAGTGCACATGGGTTTAATGTATTTCATTTGGAATTTATTTATCATTTATTTGATATATTTAGTTTGGGAAATAAATATTCCTTTATCTGTTTGAGTGACTTGTAAACCTAGGAAGAAATTCAGTTCTCCTAGCATAGACATTTCAAACTCTTTATGCATTTCTGTAGAAAACATTTTTCTTAGTATAGTAAGATTACTTTAAAATATGATATCATCTACATATACCACCACACCAATCATATATTGATCCTCTGTTTTGATATATAGGTTGTTTTCAGTAGTCCCTCTCTTATATCCTTGTTTTTGTATATATTGATCAAGTATTGAGAACCATGCTCTAGGGGCTTGTTTAAGACCATTCATAGCCTTCTTTAGTTTGCACACATAGTCCTGATTTTATGTTAATATGAATCATTCTGGTTTCTCAATATATACCTCTTCTTCTAATATTCCATTCAGGAATGCTGACTTGACATCGATTTGATAAATTTTGAAGTTTATGAAGCATGAAAATTCCAGGAACATTCTTATGGCCTCTAGTCTTGCTACTGGGGTAAAAGTCTCTTAAAAGTCAATACCTTCCACTTGGGAATATCCTTTGCATACTAATATGTCTTTGTTCTTTATGATCTATCCATTTTCATTGAGTTTGTTTTTTAATATCCACTTGGTTCCAACGACATTCTTGTCTTTTGGTCTAGGGACAAGTTCCCATGTATGATTTTTCTCAATTTGATCAAGTGCCTCGTTCATTGATTTTATCCAGTATTCACTCTTTTGGCTTCTGCAAAATTTTTGGGTTCTATTACTGAAATCATTTCCTGTTCAGAATCAAATCGAAGTTTCCTTCTTGTTTCTACTCTTGCTTCTTTATCCCCTATAATTTGATTTTCAAGGTGATTCTTTTGAACTCTTTTTTATGGTGCTTTTGGCAAGGGTGTTTCTTCTTCATCCTTCTCATCATCAGTTTACAGTCCATTCTCTTGTATTTCTTTGGTATCTTATTCATTTTGTGATTCACCATCTTCTTCATCATCATTGGTTCTTCTCCATTCATCAATTTTTGTTTCATCCCGAGATTTGATTTTTCTCAATTTTAGATCATCTATTTTCACATTTGCACTTTCCACTATTTTGTGCAATCTTAGATTATAGCACTTGTAGGCCTTTTTGTTAGGTGAATATCCCAAAAATATACCTTCATCTGATCTAGAGTCAAATTTCTCTAGATTATCTTCATCCCTCTTGATGTAACACTTACTTCCAAAAACTCTGAAATGTTTCACAAATGTTGGTCTTTCAAACCACAATTCATAAGGTGTTTTCTCATGGTTAGCTCTAATTTGTGCTTGGTTAAGTATGTTTATTGTTGTATATATTGCATCTCTCAAAAATTTGTCTATAATCTTAGCTTCATTCAACATAGTTTTTGTAGCCTCTTGAACGGTTTTATTTTTCCTCTCCACAACTCCATCTTGTTGAGGAGTTCTTGGAGTTGATAATTGTCTTTTGATTCCATGATCTTCACAAAACTGATTAAATTATTTAGAGGTAAATTCCCCTCCATTATCTGATCTTAAACATTTGATTTTGAGATCTATTTCATTCTCTACATAAGTCTTGAATGCTTTAAACTTTTCAAATGCCTCATATTTTTCTTTGAGAAAATATACCCAGGTCATCCTCGTGTAGTCATTAACGATCAACATGAAGTAGTGTTCCCCTTGTATGATTTTAGTCCTAAAGGGCCCACATAGGTCAGTGTGAAAAGTTTCCAATGGTTTTGATGTAAAATGATCTTTTGTCTTAAATATGACTATTGTCTACTTCCCTAATTGATAGTGTTTGCAAATAGGATCTAAAGGCATGATGAATTCTGACAAGTCTTTTACAGCTCTCTTTTTACTAGCTTTGATTAGGTTATTAAAGCTCAAGTGTCACATCCTCATGTGCCATAGACAACTTTCATCTACTTCACTCATATGAAATTCTTCCTCTTCCTTAATGTCTAAGATATAGGCATTCCTTGAGGTTCTTGGTGCAATAGAAACCAATTATCATGATCCCTCTTTTCTTATTTCAAACTTTTGTGAGTAAAAAATGAGTATATGTCATTGATCACAAGTTTGGCTTACACTAAGTAGATTAGGTTTTAAATTTTCTACCAACAACACATTTTTTTCTTTATTTTTCTTGTTTCCCAAAGAAACTGTGCCTTTCCCTAGTATTTTGGCAGATACATTATCTCTAAAAGTGACTCTACCTTTATCCTTTTTTGTCAGAGTGAGAAATTTTCCTTTATCTCCTGTCATATGTTTTGAGAACCCACTATCAATATACCATTGGCACTTTTTGTTCATTGCATACAGGGCCACTTTACGTTGTGTTACTTTTTCTTTTATGTGTTTTTCTTTCCATAGTTTCTTATCCTGATTGTTAAGGTTGCTTGTTTTTAAGGATTGCGTTGGTAATCTACATTCACTAGCTTTATGGCCATAGTTGTTTCACTTGTCATATTCAACATTATACTCTTTTAACAGAGAGAATGAATTATAATTTATTTTCTTTACGTCATTTTGGTTGTTCTTATATCTTTGGGCATTGTTTGGTTTGTATTTTCTAAAGGATTTACGGTGTATTAGTTTGTCTCCAAAGTTGTTGCATGAATAGAAATATCCAAGAAATATATATTGATATCTGTTAGGGGGAGTCCTTTTGATCATTTTATTTCCTTCTCCTTTTGGAGAAGGTGTTGATTTCTGCGTTAAAAAAATCTTTAATGGTGGTATATCTATCTTCCTATCTTCTCTTTTTGAGGAATTTCTAAGAGCATCTACATAGCTGATTGAGTTTTTGTCCATTTTCTGTGTAGTTGAGGTTGAATTTTGATCATATTCCATTCTTGTTTTAGCATTTGGTGATCTTTAGTTGTTAAGAATATCATTCAATATTTTTGAATTGTTTTCAAATATTGATTGCTTCTTTTCTTTTTCAATTTATCTTTTTAGTAGGACAATTTCAACCTCTATCTTTCATAGTCTTGTTCCCTATCATTGCGTTGTTTCAGAATGACTTCTTCAATTCTTTTGGCTTCCTGGAGTTGAGTATTTAAATCATTGATGACTTGCCATATTTCTTTGATGGTATTTGAGACTTCTCTTTCTCTTGACTTTTGTGCTTCTTCATATTCTGACAGTTGTTCTCTTAATGATTTATTCTTCCTTTTATACTTTTTGAGTTCATCCAGGGAACTGATCAACTTTGCTTCAAGATCTACTTCTCCTTCAACCTCTTAGTTTTATTCTTCAATCTCAAAGTTAATTTTAGTGTGATTATTTTGGGTTTCTATACTCATAAATAGGTGCTCAGATTCCTCTTCTTCTTCACTTTCTTCAGATGAGTTGTTGTTCTCTTCAGTGTAAAAGGTCTTCTTCTTGTAGACCTTCCTTTTGTCTTTGGTTTGACTTTTCTTCTATTCTTTGAAAGTTATTTGATTATCACTTTCTTCTTGTTTTGGATAGGGACATTTGGAATCAAAATGTCCAATCTTTCCATAGTTAAAGAATATTAGAGGAAATGTTCCCTTGTATCTACCAGTTCCTTTCTTGAGTTTCTTCATGAAGTTAGTTATTTCTTCATCAAATATTTCTGACTGGTATTCATTAAACACCTTCTCTTGTTTATTCTTTGCTTTAGATGCTTTGAAGGTCGTTTCTCCTTTTTCTGGTCTTTCTTTCCCTCTTCTCATCTCATACATAATGAGGATCCCATGTAGTTCATCCATTGTAAGATTATCAAGGTATGGTCTTTCTTCAAGAGTAGAAATATTGGCATGATATCTCATGGGAAATGATCTCAATATATTTTAGACAATGGGTTGATATTTGAGTTCTTCTCCTAATGCTTTGATTGAGTTGACCACTTCATATACTCTCTAAAGATATTCTGCTATGTTCTCTTCTCCTTTCATTTTTCAGGTTTTCAAATTATGTTCTGTAGGTTTGTAGTTTGGCCTTTTTGACTTTGCTATCTACTAGAGGGGAAAATCCCCCTATTACTATATTGATTCAAAGTATAGGTAGAGCACTGACTTCCCTTAAAATACGGTTCTATTCCTAAACTACCCCAAGTATATATAAACTTAAATGACAAGAGAGAGGAAAGTAGGTGTACCTTTGGTCCTAACGTCTAGTGTAGACCTATTTCACCTTTGTAGCTTCCTTGATTGTTGATCTCCTCCCAAAGATGACCTGCAAGAACACTTAGGAAAACAATGCTACAAATATACAATCTCTACTTGTCACTGTTAATGTTCATATATAAACCTAGATGCATTAATCAATTAAGAATAATGACACAATGTATTGGGACAAGAAAATAACTTTTTTATTCAATATGAAGATTAGAAAGATTACAACCTTCTTATCGGAAAACGCTTCGTGAACCAGGTCAAGGCTTCTCTTATTGTTGTTCCAAGTGCATCATTCCCATGCTGCCTCTCACAACCAACTGATCTCTTGGGAAAAGGGAAAGGGTTGTATAAGGAGAAAGGGATGGAGGGGGAATGTTGAGGCCAAATTTCAGAAAGGGTTGCAAAACATGGGCTAGAGGGGGAAGGGATTTTGGAAGATTTTCTTTGTTCTCTTGCTTGATGTTCTAAATGGGACCCCAAGACCTCTTTTTGTATAAGAAAAAGATGGTTATTCAGTTTGGGGATGGGCTACAATGGGTGAAATGGTTGGGAAACCCTCGATAGCCCATAAAATCCACCGAATTCCTTGCAACTTTTTATTTTTTGCAATTTTTGGAGGTAAACGCTAGATGTCTAACATGCATCTCGCGTATGTACGTGGTCTAACTAGTATGTAGCTAGCATGTGTATGCGGGCATTATTTCGGTAGAGCACGTACATGTTCCAAAAAAAAGGTTTTTAAGAAGGATCCTCGACAATAATTTGGCAAATTGTGTAAGTAGAAAGGCCAATGCCATGTATGCATAGGTAGGGAATTTTTGGACTATAAGAGATTCCCCCTAATGTATGAGGTCAGAATAGAAACTGATGGTCGAAATACATTACAATATCTTTACTAGTGGGAAGGCACGAAGTTGAGTGAGCTCGAGATCAGAGTTTGGGAGATTCCATATGCAAAACAATGATAATCTCTCTGAGGCATGCATACCCATGCTCGGGATGAACTAATCATGGTTGCCAATCAAGTACACTGCAAATCCATATCATATATAAATGTCTATATAAAGTGTAGCCGCAGGAAATACATAGCGTATATACATATCCAAATCATTTGAAGATATACAAGTACAATGTAATATGCATCTTCAAGAAGCATTGACTCATGTGGCTGGAGATGAGGACTTCATAACTCGAGCAACAACTTCAAAATATTCAATAGCTCAGGTAGGAGTACAATAGGAGTGTAAGACTCACTAATCTGAGATCTTCGATAAGACATCGGGGAAATACTGGAGCATCTCGATCACCAGGCACAAAACTTCATCGATTTTGAATCTGAACTTGACTGGACTCTCAGGATGACCAACTCATTAAAGTCAAGAGAAAAAATGCAGAATGACCGACTCAGGTTGGATAAAACTTCCTTTGGACAAAAGCATGAAAAATGATGAGACTCAGGTAGCTTAATATTGACATAATTCTATGATACATGAGGCACCACAAACTCTACATATGTTTGGAAGAGTAACCAAATGGAGGAGGACACAACTCCATGTAGTGAGAACAAATTCCTAAGGTCATACTCAATCCCAATGCTTGGCGAAAAAACACAAGGATGTTCTTTTTCCAAGGGAAACTATCTTGTTGCCAGATAAAAGAGAAAGTATATCCCATCCCCTCTTTTTGAAATATATATATATATTTTTTGTCTTTTTCAAATTTTTAACGAGCTTGAAAAGGAATAAAAGAATGCTATGTTACAAAGGAGGAATGAGTGTCGTGGGCAAGAAAACTAGTTCCAAGCGCATGGAACATACTGATTCTCTGTGCAAGGAGACATGTGTAAGATAAGGACACTCGCGGGAAATTCCTCCATAGGTCAAGGTGTCAGATCGCAAGGACAAAAGGTGTTGCAAGGCTTGCGTATAAGGAAATGATTTAAAGGTTTAGTTGAGAGAAACATGGATCCGACATTATGCGAAAGACGCAAGGATGAGACATGCAATGCGATGAATCAAGACACAACAAGACTCCTTCCATGTGAGTTTTATGAGCCCAGAGAAGGTAATCTTGGTGGTTTTTCACATTTAGAGATTCTGAAAAATGTTAAAGAAGACTCCAGGGAATTCCTTTTTCACAACTAGTCTAGTCGGTTCAAAAAAGGGTTAAACTTGTACTAAAAGGACATCTCTTCTAGACCATTTTAATGAGTGTGATTGAGACAAGATCACTTGACGGTCTTTTCAATTTTAAGGAGTCTAAAAAGAGATTAACTATGGAATTACAACCTTTTTCTAGGTTTAGTCTCCTTAGCCCAAAAAAAGTAAAAAATATAACTTAGGAGAACTCTCCTAGTGAGACAAGTCTCCTGAGGCGTACCTTTTTCCTGGATAATCTATTGGCTGAAAAAAGGGTTAAACTTGTACCGAATAGATGTTCTTTCTGGACCAATTAACGAGTGTGAAAGGAACAAGGTCACTCAGAGATATTTTCATATTTAGGGAGTCTGAAAAGAGCTTAACTATGGACTTCGAGGGGGTCATGTCTCGCCTGTAGAGTTCTCCTAATTTATATTTTATACTTTTTCGGGATAAGGAGACTAAACCTAGAAAATGTTGGACACACCTACCACACTTAGAGGGGGGGGTGAATGAGTGTGGGGATATTTTTCCCAAAACTTTCCATCTTACACAAAAACTCCTTAGTTAACATTCAACATTTTCTCATTACTCATTGTTGTCATTTATAATCAGTTAGATGTGAATACATATCAGCAACATATCATCAACAAATCATCTCCACAAAGAACACAAGATGTATGTACAATTTTTCTTTTTATTATGGACTTCAATCCGAGGGTTTTTCAGCAACAACTGAATAGAGTACAACTCTACAATAGAACCATCTCTATATGCAAGACTCAACTTACATTCTTAGCACCAACTGAGATGAGGCAACAATCCTCAACAGATATCAATCTGTACCATAAACAAGTGCATCAACCATGCACCAACTTGTGTCAAACAACCTGTAATAAACCTGTACCATAAACAAGTGCATCCAACCATGTACCAAGTATATACCAATCATGTGTCAACTACTCATAAACAATGACTCATCAATGTGTACCAACATCATCAACTATACACGTCATGTATGTGCCAACTCATCAACTACTTATCTCAACCATGACTAGTTTTGGATTAGTCAACAACCCCAACTTGAAATAATCATAACTTTGTACCTGTAATGAATAAAGATCTGAAACTTATACACAATGTTCTCTAGTGTGTTTTATTTAATTCCTCCAGGTGGCACTACTTGGAACCTCTCATAAAAGGATTTATATAAAAAATGGCATACCTTACTGAATTCTGTCTTATTCTAAAGAGCGACCTTGTAGAGCGTGCACCGCACAAAATGTTCATTGAATTGATCTTAAACTATTAAAAAATGTACTACAGATTGTACCCTAACCAACACATTTTGTCTCACTGAATTTGGATCTTTTATGAAGAAGTTATGACGTTTTTACCCGAAACACCTGTTTTTGACTAGTTTTAGGACTAGCCACAAACCCTATTTTCCACGGAGTGTAACTCCCAAAATAGAACGACCCACAAGCTTAATTTTTTACCACAGATACTTGGGTATGTTTTCTCAATTTCATAGCAATTTCATGTTCTGAATCATTATAGAAAAAAAGTTATAGCGAAAATGGGGATATGACCTGTAAATAACATACCTTAGAAAGCATCATGAAAAGAATGTATCCTCCCTTCAATTCCGGCCCTCTTTTCTTCACCTTCCTTCTGAAATTAGGATTAGATATCCTTGGTTACCTCAGTCACCTATATATCTTCAATATGCTCAAGTGTTCCACACCAAAAATTCTCAAGAAGCTCTCACAAGAAGCTCTCCATCAATACTCCAAAATATATTCTCACAAGAAGCTCTCCATTGATCCACAAAAAGGATGATCTATAAGAGACCATTGCTATATTATTTATACTTTCATCCTCTAAGTCACTTAACCCATTTCTAGGTCACTTAACCTATTTTCCTTGTTTTAGGGTTAACCATTTTCCATAAATAGAAATTTCTCCAATATTTTATCATTTAAATATTCCTTCTTGATTTTCTCATCTTACTTTATCATTTCTTGATTTTTTCACTTCTCTTTATTATTTAAATAATCCACATTGACTTTGTTACCTTACTTTATAATTTAAATAATTATTTCTTCTTTTAGGTCACTTAACCCATTTCTAGGTCACTTAACCTATTTTCCTTATTTTTAGGGTTAACCACTTTCCATAAATAGAAGGTTCTCGAATACTTTATCATTTAAATATTCCTTCTTGATTTTGTCACCTTACTTTATCATTTCTTGATTTTTTCACTTCCCTTTATTATTTAAATAATCCACCTTGACTTTCTCACTTTAATTTATCATTTAAATAATGATTTCTTCTTTTAGGTCACTTTGACTTCTTTGACCTTGGGGGCTTCAAGCCTTCATGTGGGGGTCCTTCATCTTTGTAAGGCCATAAATCTCAAACCATGAGGAGTTATGTGACATTCCACATACCACTAGAAATGGCATGACAAGCACTATCCATCTAGGATAGTTTCACCAATAATTTCCTTGATCTTTATCTCATTATTCCACATACAAGCATGGGTTCTCCAACCATTCTTCTAGGATAACTCAATCTGTAAAGCGTCTTCCCGTGAGGGATTTCACCATAATGGGACCACTTTGGATTTCATCCATTTGTGCACCTTATCAATCATGATAAGAAAATAATGAGAGCAAGGGTCCTCCAACCATTCTTCTAGGATAGCTCAATCCACAAAGCATCTTCCCGTGAGGGATTTCACCATAAGGGGACCACTTTGGAGTTCATCCATTTGTGCACCTTATCAATAATTATAAGACAATAATGAGTCATCTATACATTTTTCCAACAATGCATCATATACCAATGAAACCACAATGATCCATCTTCATCATGTAT